>CM076572.1:774996214-775387426 GCA_034641835.2 Pinus albicaulis
GAGCTGATATGTCTCTGATAGACAGTGGAAAATGGCTTCAAATTTCTCACACTACTATGCCTCTGGCTCTTGGTAGCAAATGGTTTCGAATTCAACACTGCAACATCTTTGGCTCTTAGTGACAAAAGACTTCAAACTCCATACTGCTACACTTCTGTGTTTATAATGAAAATGCTCAATCTCTGCCCACAGTGATATTTTGTCTACCCACGGAATCAAATGGCTTCAAATTCTCACGCTGCTATGCTTCCAAATTTACCCTTCTGCTCTGCTCTGTGTTTACAATGCTCAATGCTATTCAAACTGATATCCTTTGGCTCTGCTCTCGGTGATAAGAATATCTGTGTCTTCAGAATGAAATGCCGGCTACAGAATGGAGTAATGGCAGTGGTCACGGAATGAAGTAGCGGAGTGAGGTGGAGGGAATGAATTAATGATTGAAGAGACGGCGGAGATTTTTACGACGGCAGAGGGAATCATCATTGAATTATTTGGTTAAGAGACGTGAAGAATTCAAATACATCGACCATTTTAACCGCTTAAATGATATCGGCCATGAAATTTGAAATGGAAGATTTTAATCCAAAGTCTGTGGAGGGTTTATTGGTTTTGATCAATAAAAATAATTAAAACAACATTTTCGAACAATCCATAACTAAAACTATGCTAAAATTTTATGAAATGCCATTATAATTTGAACTTGTTACCTTTGCCTTTCATTTGCTTTTTGTAGCCTTCATCTTCTTGTTCACCTTTGGAGGAGTCTTCATAATCTTTCTTTGATGCTTTTGATTTATGGATACACTGGGTCACTTTATTGCAATTCTAATATCTGCTGGTTGATGCCTTCAGGGTTTTGTAGCTGCGGAAAGACTGTCTGGCTGCAGAAAGGCTGATCAGCTGCAGAATGTCTGCTGAGCTGCAGAATGTTCCTGTAGAGCATTTTAACCATGAAAATGAAGTGTTTTTGGAATATGGATGAAATGTTATATGGTATGAATGAAGATGGATGATGGATTATGATATGTATGAAGTGGATGATGAAATGGAATGGATTCAGTTCATGAAATGGAGTGAAAGAACATAAGAACTGTACTGCAATTCATGACATGTTTTATTCACTTACAGCAAGACATCAAATTTTGTATTTTGACATGAAAATGAAATGGATGGAGGATGGAATGAATGAAATGTGGAATGGAGTGAAATATGAATAATGGAATGAAATGGAGTATGGATGAATAAGTGAATGGATTGAAATGAAATGAAATGGATCATAAGCACTATGGATCTGAACTTATGATTTTTGTAACAGCTGCTTGTAAAAACAAAAATGGGAAAAGTTAGAGTGTCAGAGAGACTCTGATTTTCACCCTATATTTTCTGTATAAACATGCCAATCAATGATTGGTTTTCATGTTTATACCTTTTTTTTTTTTTTTCAAAGAAATACTTCAGAAAATTTAATCAAGTTGATGAAGAAGAAGAATTCTTCTTCATTAACTTCACATCACTGCATTCTTGGAACTTCTTGACAAATTCTTCTCTTGAGAGTGGTTTGTGATATAGCTTCAATCTATGACCATTCACAAGAAAAGTAACCTCTTCTTCATCTATAGTTCTGATTTTTACTGCCCCATTATCAAAAATTTCAACAATTTCATATGGCCCAAGCCAATGTGTCTGAAATTTACCTTGAAAATCCTTGAATTTTGAATCAAACAAGAGAGCCCAGCCACCCTCTTTGAATTTCTTCTCTTTGATGTATTTGTCATGCCATCTAGCCCTTTGTTGTTGGACTAGACTTGTTTTCTGAACTGCATCTTGTCCGATCTCATCCAATTCATTAATTTTCTCCAGACTATGCTTTTGTGCCTCCGTTAAATCAAGTCCTAGCTGAACTGCCATTTTGAAGGTTTGAATTTGGAACTCTATGGGAAACAAAACTTGCTTTCCATAAACAAGCTCATAAGGAGTATGGCCTGTTGTGTTTCTCCATGTAGTTCTATAGGCCCACAAGGCTTCGGGAAGCCTATCTACCCAATCTCTTCTATGTAAATGAACAGTCTTTGTTAGGATTCCTTCAATGACCTTATTAGTAGATTCCACTTGACCATTTGCTTGTGGATGATAAGGAGTTGTTTTTCTATGTCTGATTTTGTACTTATCCATCATTTGCTCCACTAGCCTTGATGTAAATTGAGCTCCTTGATCTGTAACAATTTCCCTTGGGACACCAAAACGAGTAAAAATATCCTCAAAAAGAAAAGTAACTACATATGATTCATTAGCAACAAGTAATGGTTTAGCTTCTACCCACTTAGTAACATAATCAGTGCAAACTAATATATATTTCTTTTGTCTTGATGGAGGACTAATAGGTCCTACAAAATCCAAAGCCCATTTTTCAAAAGGTTCAATGTGTACCTGAGGTTGTAATGGCATCTCACCTGAAGGAGAAGGTTTCCCTACCCTTTGGCAACCGTCACACCTTTTGACATACTCCTTAGCATCTTTAAACAAGGATGGCCAATAATATCCTAAGTTAAGGATCTTATAGGCTGTCCTCTTATCTGCAAAGTGTTCGCCACAAGGCTCATCATGACATGCCTTGAGAATCTCAGGCATTTCATCTTCACGAACACACCTTCTTATGATCAAATCTGGACCTGTCTTGTACAACTCATTAGCGACCCATGAATAATTTGCACTATCATTAATGATTTTTCTTTTATCCCTTGCATTCATAATTGAAGGAAATTTTCCTAAAACTAAATAATTGGCAATATCAGCAAACCATGGAGTTTGAGTAGAGATTGCAAAAAGATATTCATCAGGAAATTGATCTTCAACCAGAGTGTCATCTTTGATATTTTGGATTCTAGATAGGAAATCAGCCACAGTGTTTTGTTTTCCAGGCCTATCTAGAATAGTAATGTTGAATTCTTGCAATAGTAACAACCATCTTATAACTCTGCCATTAGTGATTGATTTGTTCATTAAGTATCTAATTTCAGAATGATCAATGTGAACAAAAGTTTCATACTCATATATAGTGTCTAAATTTGTTTATGGCACAACAAGAAATAAAACTCTTTTTCAAGCATAAGATAGTTTAACTCAAGGAGTCAACATCGATATAATAGATGGCATAGGGAATTAAATCTTTCTCGTCTCCAATATCGCTCCTAGAGTCAGACGGAAGCATCTGTTGAGATATGAAAAGGTAACTTCCGGTTAGGTCCCCTTAATATAGGTGCTTCAGAAATTTTGGTTTTCAGGGTTTCAAAAGCTAACTGGCAATCAGAAGTCCACTTAAATTCACAATCTTTGGTGAGTAATTTGAAGAGTGGAAATGCTATTTTGGTGAAGTTTTCTATAAATCTCCGATAATACCCTGTAAATCCTAGAAAACTTCTAACATCTCTTTGACAACTTGGAATGGATAGGTTAGAAATGACTTCAACTTTTGTCTCATCAACTCTAATCCCATCCCCTGAAATGTGGTGCCCTAAAACAATACCTTCAGTGAACATCATAAAACATTTTTCATGACTAAGTGAAAGGTTTGCTTCTTGACATCTTTTTAAGACTTTTTCCAAGTTTTCTAAAGCCTCTTCAAATGTGTCCCCATAAACTGTGAAATCATCCATGTACACTTCTACACAGTCATGTATTAGATCCGAAAAAATTTCTAATATTGCCCTTTGGAATGTTGCAGGTGCATTGCATAATCCAAATGGCAATACTCGGTAGGCATAGGTACCCCAAGGACAGGTGAATGTGGTTTTGTCTTGGTCTTCAAGTGCTACTTGGATTTGATTGTAACCACTAAACCCATCTAGGAATGAAAAGTACTTTTTGCCAACTAATGTATCTAATACTTGATCTATGAAAGGTAAGGGAAAATGGTCTTTAAGAGTAGCTTTATTCAGTTCTCGGTAGTCAACACACACCCTCCATTTTCCATTTTTCTTAGGCACAATCACCAAAGGAGAAACCCACTGACTATCTGAAATAGGATAGATGAAATTAACATTTAATAATTTTTGCAGTTCTTCATTGACAATTTCCCTAAGATTTGGATTCATCCGTCTTTGAGGCTGTCTGATTGGTTTGCAATTTGCCTCTATATAGATGTGATGAGTACAAGTCTTGGGAATTATCCCTTTCATGTCAGTGTATTCCCATGCATATGCAGAAGAATGTCTCTGTAATACTTTGACCAACTCTTCTTGTTGAGATTTTTCTAGGTTTTTGTTTATGTTCAAGGTTTTGCCTGGAAAAATTTCACTTGTAGAGCTGCCAAATTTGTCCATAGAATGAAGAGACATCTGCCTAGATGAAAAAAACTCAATATTGGATCCCTCTTGAAATGATTCATGTTTGTGTTCTGGAGAGGATTCAAAGTTTTCTAGAGTATTCAGAATTTGATTATCTTCACTAATTTCTGAAATTGTGAAGAGTGGTTGTAAATCTTCTTCATCTTCTATCCATTGAGTGTCATCTAGATCTGTAATTGTCCTAGCTGGAGGATATAAAGTGAATTTCTTAGTTGAACTACCATCAGAGATATACATATCACTGGATCTACAACTAATAAAAGCATCAGCTGTAGCCAACCAAGGTCTTCCTAATATAACAGGATGGCCTCCTAGATTATTCTTAGGAGTTAGGATCATGAAATCCACATGGTACTCCCAAGAGTCTAGGGACACTGGAATGTCTTCTATTACCCCATCTGGTCTGATCACAGATCTATCTGCTAATTGTAATAGTGTGGGTGTAAAGAGAAGATTAGGAAGTTTCAGCTTGTCCATGATTTGTCTACTCATGATATTTATTGCTGCTCCTAAGTCAATGAGTGTGTTTTGAATTTCAATTCCATTGATGTGAATTTTGACAACTGGATTTCCTGGGTCAAGGTACTTTAGAATAGTAATCTTGCCCATCATAATGTCTGCTATTTGTCCTACCAGTTGAATTTTCTTGGTTTCTCTTATTCTTTTTCTTGTTGTCTTCATACTCAACTCCTTTATTGTTTTGGCTAAAATTGGGATTTCCTTGATGGCTTGCAATAATGAAATTTTAATGCAAACATTTCTCAATTCATCTAAGAAATCATAATTAGGCACCATGATCTGTTTCTCTACACCTCTATCAATTTGTAATCTTTCCAGAAAGGGAGGTATAGAAGTAGATGTGGATGGTTGCTCTAATACAGGAGTTGGATTTATTGGATCTTTTTGTTTTAGTTTTTCAATGTTTTGGTCTTGAAAGGATGTGTCTTCCTTAAGACTTTTATTTACCCGTAGGGAGTCTTCCTTAGAATTATCTTGTTCTTGTATGATCACAGAAGGTTTCCTCTTTTCAAGTATCCTGCCAGACCTAATTTGAACATCACTAAGGTCTAGAGGAGTGATTAAATAAGTTGGAAACTGTTGGCCTTCTATCATGTATGTATTCTGAGGGTTCTTATTATTGGGGTTTGGTATGGGTTGAGCTGGAAATTGATTGGATTTTTGAGGGAATGGTAATGGAAGTGGTTGATTTTGATGTGATTGGTTCTAATGATGTTGTTGAGGATTTTGTTGAAGATTTTGAGGAAAATTTTGTTGAGGATTTTGAGGATAAAAATGTGGATATGGTGGATAGGATGGTGGATACTGATAGTATGGAGAGTATCTTCCATAGGGACTTTGTGTTCCTTGTGCCCAAGATTGAGATTGATTTTTAAATTGGGGCCAAGGTTGCTGCCAAGAATTCCAAGGTGGAGGTTGATTATACATTTGATCATGGAATCCTTGTGTTTGAGGTCCCTGCCAAGGTCTTCTAGATACAAAATTAAGAGACTCTGTGGAATCTGTAGGAGTTTCTTCCTGAAAAATAGCCTTGAGACCAGGAAGAGAAGGACAATTCTTGGTCTCATGTTTCTCAGAACAAATGACACAGGTTTCTATAACTTTTACATCTAAAGGACACTCTCTCAAGGCATGTTTCTTTCTACATTTGGGACAAAAGATTGCCAAAGCATCAGATTCAACCTTTTGCTTGTTTTGTATCTTAAGGGTGTCTATTTGTTCACTAAGACTCCCTAAGATATCAGATTTAAAGTCATCAAGCATGTGTCCTATTTCTGATCTACTTACTGTCCCAGAAGCAGATTTACTTGCCCTTGCAAGAGCAGGATCTCGTGGACCTTTGACAGTTTTAGATTTCCCTCTTGAAAGGTTGATACATAACTCAGATATTTCAGGTAATGTAAGTTGTGATATATCCCCTTTTCCCATCATGTTAAGGATATCCAACCATTCATCCCTAATTGTTTTCAACAAAAGTGCTTTTAAGGTGTCTTGATCTAGATTTTCCATTTTTGCCCTTTTTATGTTGTAATTAAATCTTTCCAACAAATCTTCTAAGTTTTCATCTTCTTTTTGTAACATCTTGAACACTTCTTCCTTATGATTAACCGGCATACAATAATCCAAGTATCTCTCTAGAAATTCTTGTTTCATATCTTCCCATGTTCTAATAGAACTACTGATTAGACTCATAAACCACTTCAATGCTACTCCCTTCAAAGTTGAAGGAAATAGTTTCAGTTTTTGAGTGTCTTGTAAGTAGTCATAAGTTCTACACAGCACTTCAAATTCGAATAAGAAAGTTTCAGGATCTTCAGTTTTAAGCCCATAGAAGTTCGGAAGGACAGAGGGTGAAATGTTTTTCATGGTTGTATTGGTTTCTTCATCAAGTATAGGGAACCCAAAAGAGCTTCCTATTTCTCTTCTATCTCTTCCTCCATCTGCACCTCTACCTCCTTCTCCTCTACCCCCTTCTCCTCTACCTCTACCTCTACCTCCACCTCCAAATAGTGTGTTTTCTCCATTAAAAACTCCTCCTCCTCCTTCTTCTGCCATGGTTGAATCTCCTGTAGAAATAGAAAGATTTGTGTCCTTAACAGGAGTCTTTAGATATTTTTCTATGGCAGGTTCAGTGGATGAAGTGGAAGGTTTCTCTAATGGAATAGGTGACCTTAGATCTTCTAGAAGTCCAGGATCAGGAGAGGATGGAATATGGGTATGAGTTGAAGGTGTACTAGCTCTGGATCTAGATGAAACAAGTGGTGTTCTAGAAATCAAACTTCTGCCTCTGCTGCTTATAAATCTTCCCCTTGAATCTCTTTCCCTACGCATAAAATTGTTTTTGGATGCTAAGAAACAAAGGTTACCTAGTTTTCACTTCCCCGACAACGGCGCCAAAATGTTTGGTCTCAATCTAGTCTCCTAAACTGAGTTCATTTAATTGTCAACCAGGATTTGTAAACTGCTGATGTGAAGTGTACCATATGTACCTAGGTGCTTGTTTCTTAATGCGTTGTGTGTAGTGTTTTGTGATGTTTTGGTCTTTTGTGATGATTTATGATGTTTTTGGTCTTTTGATGATTTTATGTTTGCAGGAAAAATGCCTAGAAAGCTAATGGAAAGAAGCTAGTGATCAAAACAGAGTTAAGTCTAATTGATGGATAACAACTGACAAATGCAATTGGAAACACTGAAGACAGAATCAAATCTAAACTATGACAAAGTAAAAGCAAAGCTTGATAATGACTTTTAAGCAAATGATTCAAAATACAAACTAAACTTGAGAAATGATCACTAAGTATGCAAAATCCTCTAACTAACAGTTAAACAACTAATCTTACAATGATGCAACATTTTATCCTTAATTAGAGATTTGAAATAGATTGGAGGAAAAACATTGATACCATCCTAAGATCTTCTATGCAAAAACCAATTCCTATCTCTATTCTGCAATTCAATTGAATGTCACAAAACCTTTACTCAAAAGTTATTGGTTTCTTTTCAAATTAGGCTTTTGAGATAGGACTCTATTTATGAAATGATAAGGAAATTGCAGAGATACTTCAGGCCTTATAGTGATGTGGTCTTCTGTTCATATGGTTATGGATCATTTGTAGATTTTAGAACAAGAAGATGTTTGTGAATAATGAAGGCTGTCTTGTTAATCTTAACAACTGAAGTAATCTATTGTTCAGTGGATGACAATCTGAATGGGAAGTGCAAGTGCAATGAGTTAATCTAAAAATGAACTTAAGATGCCACTAATCTAGAACAATGCTGAACTACAAGTCATCATCAAACTCAGAACAAGGTAACTGAACATGTTTTAAGTGCAATTGAACTCCGGAGCATCCTAACTATACTACCATGCACTATTCTATGAAGTTACACAATCTGTTTGTCCATCATTAGTGATATTTTGGAAGAGTTCCTTCTTTTGGAAGAGGTATTAGAACAATTCTGACTGTGTAATTGAATGCAAATGCAAGAAAAAATGACTGAAAGCAATGAAAAACTAAGATATCATATCCATATCCTACTCGTCATTATGATGTCTTGGGCAAGCGTTTAAGAGCAAGAACAGAGATGATACTTAGTGTAAACACACAACTAAATCATTCATTATCATGGTCATATCTTGAACTTCTTAAGAATTTCTTGGAAGAGTTTCTTCTTGTGGAAGAGTGATTAGAACAAGTGTAACTGTGATAGTGAACAACAAAAACTACAACTAAATCCTATAGTACTATAGCCATTTTCCATTCATCATTATAATCTTTTGGAAGAATTTCTTCTTGTGGAAGAGTTAGAATGAATATAACTACAGTAGCTAATTAAAAACAACTATGAATTCAACTCCTAATCCTACAATACTACAGTCAATTCCCATCCATCATTATAATCTTTTGGAAGAGCTTCTTCTTGTGGAAGAGTTAGAATGAGAACAACTACAGTAGCTAATTAAAACAACTATTAATTCAAATTCAAATGTAAAGGCAGCTAGAAGACTTATCTAATTTACACAAAATAAATCCGTGCAAGAGGCAGGGGCCCTCTACCACCTGACGGAATTCAACTCCAAATTAAATCACACTTCAAAACAACACGGTCTGCTCCATTAAAGATGAAATAGTTTGAACATAACACTCTGCGTCTTCAGAAATGTAGCACAGAGTCTAAACAGAATCTAGCATAAAATCTAACATCAAATCTCTAACATAGCTCTCGGTTTCCCAAGTGTTTATAAAGCAAATGCACATAACAAAACTTGCAATAATTCAAGAACACTGTCTTTCCTTATCGGAATCACGTTAGGACTCTTTGAAATGGCTGCGTGAAGAGGAAAAAGACATCTGGACTGAGACAGTCCTAATAGAAGTCTTCCTTCCTAAATGTGTTCCCACGTTCCATAACCGTACCCAGAATCCATTTCTTCCTCCATGATGAGCAACGAACCATGTAGACATGACGTGGATCATGCCCATATGCGGTTTTTCTCAAGAGGCCACCTGGAACATACTCAAACGTGAAGGTAGCTGCAGAATCGTCGGTTAGCTACGGAATGTCTGCATTCTGCAGCTAGTTCCGGTCAAAATGCTTTACCATGGAAAAAATCACAAAACTTAGCAAGTCAGTTATGTAAATCATTCTAGAAGTAATTTTAACTATATTCATTGATCAATTGGGTCTAGGATAGCAATGGACAAGGAAAAATGAGGAAAAATGAGGTGAAGGAAAGCACAATTTCGAGGCTCAACAGGAACATAGTGGCTAGAATCCCAAGCCCACCTAAAAAGGGCTATGGCTATTTGAGCTGTGGAGAACCCAGTTATAACTGTGTTGTACATAGGGAAGGCTCTCATCCCATGTGCATGGATGCTTTGAATTGTAAATGCATAGAATGTTTACGATCATCCTATTGACGACCTCTGTCTGATCATCAATTTGGGGATGGAAAGTTGTGGAATTGGGGAGCCTGGTGTCCAACATTGACTAGAGGCTAGACAAAAATGTGTTGAGGAACCTGTTGTCCTAATCTGAGATGATAGACTATGAGATCCCGAAGTCCACCCACACTCGTTCAAAGAAGATTTTAGCAGTGGCTTCTGCTGTGATATTCTTCTTGCAGTCTGCCATAATGGCCATATTTGAGAATCTATCAATGACCACAAAAACACACTTGCTTCCATGCTTAGTAGAAGGAATGACTGACATGTAATCCATGGAGATGGATTCCCAATATCGACTAGGGGTAGGTAGCGGAGTATAGAGGCCTTTATTCTTGATGATCGGTTTGGAAATAACACAAGTAGTGCAGGATCTGATGTACTTCCCAACATCATGTCGAAGGTTTGGCCAAAAGAAATACTTCTGCAGTACTGCCACTATTTTCTCGACCCTGAAATGCCCAATGACCTGACTATAGTGCACTTCCCAAATAATCTTGGCACGCTCACTTGAAGGAACACAAAGGTGTCCTAGGTGACATAGTAGTGCATCCTGGAGGTGAAAATTTGGAACTTGCATACCCTCCAAGAGTTTCCTGTATGTGTGGTCGAATTTCGAATCACTCTTATAGAGAAGTAGCCAATCAAAATTCTCATTCCCACAAGAGTTGAGAACGGTGGTTAGCACCACTATCGGTGGTCGAATGAGGCAACCTTTAAAATTATTGGTGCTACCATTCTTGTACTTGATTTTCAAATGAAACTATAGCAGATATGTGGACCACTTCTGATGGAGATTGTTCTACAACTTCCCTTGTGTATGTATGAAATACAGGGGCGAGTGGTCTCTGTGGATGACTGTTTCCTTCCCAAAAATGTAATGCTTCCATTGTCGGCAAGCCTACATAATGGAATACATTTCATTGTCATAATTAGGATACTTGCGGACTGTGTTGGAAAATTTCTCACTGTGATATGCAACCGGATACCCTTGTTGAGTAATAACTTCCCTAATAGCATAGTCAGAGGCATATGTCTCAATCTCAAATTATTATTGAAATTTTGTTAATGTGAGAACTGGGGCAAAGCAAAGGCGATGTTTCAATTCTTCGAATGCCTTCTGTTGAGATTTTGACCAAAATAAATTTTCGTTCGCTCCTCCTTTGGTGACTTGACTCAAGGGCAAAGTGATATGAGAGAATCCCAACACGAACCCAAAATGCTCCAAAGCTCTGTTAGAGTGGTCAGGGCTGGCCAATCCTGAATGATTTGGATCTTGGTTGGATCTACATGTACCCCTCGCTCATCAATAATGTATCCCAAATACTAAACCTCGATTATGCCAAAAGTGCACTTCTCTAAATTGACACACAACTTGTGTTTCCACAGTGTTTGGAGGACCTGTCGGATGCGATGGAGGTGCTCTTCCCAAGTATGCCTGAAGATCAAGATTTCATCCAAGTACACTACAAAAAATGAGTTTTTTAATTTCCATAGGATGTCGTCCATCAACCTCATGAAGGTTGTGTGAGAATTCGTCAACCCGAAAGGCATGACTAGCCATTTGAAAAGGCCCTCCTTGGCTTTGAAATCAGTCTTCCACACATCAGAGGGTTTTATTGGTACCAGGTGATATCTGGACTTCAAGTCGATGTTGCTGAATTATTTCACCCCTTTGAGTTGGTCGAGAAGGTCATTAATCTGTGGGATCAGGTACCGATTATAGATAGTGATCTTGTTCAGTGCCTGATATTCAATACATAGTCTCCAAGTCCCATCCTTCTTTTGCACCAATGCGATCAGGCTCCCACAGGGTGATGAAATCGGTTGGATGTGACATTTTGGCAACAACTCCTGAATTTGCCTCTTGATTTCATCGTTCTCCAGAATAGAGCACCGATATATCGGTCCATTGGGAAACGACACACCTGGGGTCAAATCGATGGGGTGCCTACCCTGATAGTGCATAGGCAACCTTGTGGGTGAGTTGAATATGTCCACATAATCCTACACGACCTTATTCATTTGTTGTTGTTGTGCGGAGGAGCCTTGTCTAGAGGTCGTGGCCACAGTCTTCTTCCTGCCCTAATGGAGAATCATCGGGAAAACAAATATCCTAGTTTTGGGAATGAGCTTACTGCATTGTTTTGCAATAACCAAAGAGATAGCAGCAAGTGGTGGTACCTCTGGTATCCTGTACAACTTATTTCCCAAAGTAACAATAACAGCACTAGGCCGAGACTCATACACAACATGTCGCTTCCACAAGTATGGTTGGCCTAATAATACATCACAAAAATCAAGAGGGGCAATTTCACATAATACCTCAACCGTGAAGGGCTTGATGTTGTAGGGAAGGCGACACTACTGGCTGACACGAAGATCCCGTCCTTAGTGAAGCCACTCGATGGTGTATGGTTGTGGGTGTGTTATGGTCAGAAAGCCCAACCGCTTCACGATCTCTTCTGAAATGAGGTTCTTTTGGCTCCCACTGTCGACAATGAACTGTAACGGGGAACCCTTTACCCACATCTGGTAGTGGAAGAGACACTCCTCCTCATCTAGATCTTCTGATTCCTCCTTCTGGATCTTCGTGGTGGCAATGATGGAATTGGGCTCCACATTGATAGTATTCTTCCCTCTGTCATTCCCCTTGTAGAGTTCTGATTCAGAGTTGGAACACGCATATGATTCAAAATCCTTCATCTCGGCCACCAATGACTTCTTGGCCTGACACTCACTTGTGTTGTGAGTGGAGCTCTTATGGATTAACTCACACCACTTTCACGTGTCCTTCTTCGGCTTCACAGTGTTGTTATTTTCTTGCAACTTTGGAAGGTTGTCTTAGGCCACCATGCCTTGACTTCATCCTTTTTCTGCAGTTTGTGGGAACCTTTCCCTTTATTTTTATTTGTAGATTCAAAGTCTCTCTTCTTCTATTTGAATTTCTGCTCAATCTTGGCAGCATACCGGTATGATGTACTAAGAGAGGAGATGTTGAGGAACTCCATTTCCTCTTGAATGTATATGTGCAGACAACTGTGGCACTTTAGCACCAAATGTTTCTCTGAATATTTGATACCCAACTTTGTCCACAGGGTATGGAAGAAATTCGTCAGATCATGCACATCTTGATCCCTTTGCTGCTGTTGCGTAGTCCATTGTATGTACTTGTACTCATAGATCTCCATGGGGTAATATTGTTCCTTGATGGTTTCTTGAAAATAATTCCAAGTGGGTACGACCGAGAATAGAGAGGGTTCCCCCTCGTCCTTTTTCTCAGAGTAGGTTTCCCACCAGTCCTTGACATGGGGGATGACTTTGAGGAGTGCAAAAATAATCTTCTCTCGGTCGGAAAATTCATGAATCGAGAAATATCCTTCTAATAGATTCAACCATTTATCTACAGCGTCTACATCTATTTGGCCCTCAATATGGAAATGTCAAATTTTACTTGTACCTTAAAAGGAGTGACGCCTACAGAGTGACTGTTGGATGTATATGCGTCGTCGATGGGCAACCGTTGAAGGATATGGGAAAATTTGTCCATCACCACGTTCCTTTGTTTCTCGAGGGAATACTCGAGAAATATTTTGATAGGATCTCCTGCTCCCTCATATTTATTTTCTTCCCCCATGGGTGGTTGTCAAGGTTTGCGAGGCTGATCTTGCAAAGGTTCAACCAGATTGAGCCCTAACTCCTTATACCCCGACCTCATTGGGGACATGCAAAGAAGCATCGAGAAAGAGAAAACTGCTCTGATATCACTGATTCAAATTTATGTAGGAACATAATGAAATAAATAAATACACATACAAGTAGAGATGCAATAGAAATAAAACTTCATTTCATTAATAACAAATAAATAAAATATGCTTACAGACAGAATGGAAATAAAATAGCTAGGGCACTGGTAGCTTATCTCTAAGAAGATATGTGGTAGCTATAGGCCTCTAAACTAGGTTACAATGAGGCTCAAGGGCCTATTTATTATTTATAAATAATGGATAACCCTAAGCATCCAAAAACCTAACCCTAGGAGATCAAGTGCTAAAACTATGGGCCCCGTTTGGGTAAATTGGTACATCAATCTTCCCGGGACGTAAATTTGGCATACGATCTCCATTTGATGCACACAATACCTCATTAGAAAGATATATCTGAGGACTAAAAATTTTTATGTGAGAAAAATCAAAGGATCTTCCATATTGCTCTTGGTCTTTCCAAAAAACATCGTTTATGGCCTCAAAACGGCTCTAGAAGTTTAGGATCCGAAAAAACTCCTAAAAATAGTAAATTGTGCTACAATTAAGGAAACTGAAAAATTGAAAGAAACAATGGTGGAGCTCCAAGTGGAATAGGCAGGTGGCCACCAATATCCACCTAGATCAGTGACAACGAAGGAAAGAGACGCAAGTGGATTTCCAAGTTTCAAGAATATGATATGGATATCAAACCCACTAAGTTGATCAAGGGGAAGGGATTGCATAAAATATTGTTAGAGGCTAACTTCCAGGCCTTGGGCATAAATCTGTTGGAAAATAATGAGGGAGAAGAGGAATAGGAGAATATTGAGATATAAACACAAAAAACCCAGTTGAAATACCTAGTCTCATAGTGGTATAAGTATCTTGTCCAGTATTTATTTATTTTTGAAATTCCCATTGAATTTTGAGAAATTTAAATACAGGACCTTGAGGCTACAAGCTCAAAATTTTATTATCTCAAATGGACAACTGTACTAGAAGGGCCCAGTGGGGATTTTTCTTTTATGTCTGGTACAAGAAGATATTTCTAAGGTGATTTACGAATTCCATAACTATGTCTATGGGGGACATTACAACTGCATATCCACAACCCATAATATCCTCAAAGTAGGTTTCTACGAGCCCAAGTTGTTTGGTGAGGTTCATGCTTATGTTAGGTCCTGTGAAAATTTTCATATTTTTTCTGAGAAGCAGAAGTTAACACCCCTCCCCCTAATCCCTGTTTTTGTGGAGGAGCCCTTAAGGCAATGGTGGCTATACTTTATAGGAGAAATAAATCCACCATCAATTGGTAAACACAAATGGATACTTACAACCACTTATTATTTCACGAAATGGGTGGAGGCCATCCTAATTAGAAATTCAACTGATGTAGTGGTCATTAATTTTATGGAGGAGAATATCCTTGCTAGATTTGACTGTCTAAGGAATATTATCACTGAAAACGCTCAGGTATTTAAGTCATCCAATTTTCTTAGTTTCTGCCAAAATTACAACATCATCATGGGACATTCCACCAACTACTATCCCTAGGGAAATGGATTGGATGAATCTTCAAATAAAACTCTACTGAGTATTTTGAAAAATACCATATCAGAAAATCAGAAAAACTGGCACTCACAAACTGGAATTTTCTTTATATGCCAAAAACGTTACTACCAAGAGGTCAACTAAGAAGTCTCTCTTTAAGTTGGTATATGGAAAGGCTGCAATTTTCCTTTTCTAGATAGCCATGCCAGTGCCTAAAATTCTATAGGATGTTGAGGAGGAACCCAATTATCTAACCAGGAGATAAAATTAACTGGTAGAACTACAAGAAAATAAAGGACAAGTAACTCAAAATTTGATTAAATATCTAGAAAAGATGAAGGCTCTTTTTGAAAAAAAGGCAAGGGACATATCCTTGCAGTCAAGAGATTTGGTACTCAAATGGGATGTTAGGAGGGAGGACAAGGAAAACATGGGAAGTTTTATCCCTTGTGGTTTGGAACTTTCAAGATATCTGAAGCAAAAGGAAAAATCACCTTCTTAGTGGAAAACTTGGATGGTGAGGTGCTTGAATTGCCTATCAATACGAAGTTTCTCAAGCTATATTTTCAACATTAAAGAGGATCATTTTCTTCCATTGTATATAATAGTGAGCCATTGTAAATAATTGGATATGTTTTATGTTTGTACTCTATTCTACTTTATATATACCTGAATAAATTGAATTTATTCCCAATAGATATAGGAACTAATATGTAGGTCCTCAATGCATTGCTTGCAATACATTGTCCCTAATTGGAGCCAATGTTGTTATCTTCCATAACCTCTTGTATTTTTGTTGAATGGTCCTATTTTTCATCCCGAAATGAGGAGGCTGACTATCAAGAGTTGATTATTAGAATGATGGATATCATAGAAGGCTCAAAATATCATTACTCGATATCAGAATGAATAGCATGGAGCATATATGAACCTCAAAAGGCTCAGAACCTTGGGACCTCATAACTTCATAACCTCAATGAAATTCCTTTTTAAGAAAGTTCTGATTTGATACCAGGGTAGTAGGTCCAAATTTGTCGGAGGTCAGAGTCTCAGTATATCATAACCTTAGCCTGTAGGGAACTTAGAAGGAAATATATCATAGCAGGCTAAAACCTCAATGATTTATTTCCTCTATGTTTTATTTGAAAGGAACCCAATATTGTAAGGTTGAATACCAGAGCAAGAAAGAACCTTAGAGGTTCAAAACTTCAGAGATCGGAACCTCGAAACTCCTTAATAATTGAATTCATTTGAAAGTGCCGAGGGTTACGGAGAATAAGAATTACAAAGGAAATTCTTGTAAAATCAAAGGACTGAGGGACACTTTTCTCTCTCCTCGGGTAGGACACATGGCAGTAGGTGATTGTATATGATACGTTAATGAGAAATATGATGGCAGCATGATGTGGCAGTCCAGAGGACACATAGTAGTCATATTCAACATTTTTGGGTGCCATAATGGGGAAAATCCAGGTGAAACATGTCACCACTAAGGAGATTCCATGTGGGATTGATGACATCAACATGATGTCATCTTAGAGGTCAAAATATCAGAGGTAAGAGATCTCGTAACTCCAATGTAAAATCATTTTCAAAAATTTACTATGAAAGGGGCTCCGATGTTGGTTGGCATTTGGTCACAAGGACTCAGAGAACTAAGGGCACAAAGAAGGGTTGACCACCCAAGTGATATGGAGCATATCAAGGATGGAGATATCACAAATAAAATATAAAAACACATTTGAAAAAGCTACGATGCCTAGGGAGCTCCAATGGATGTGTTTGTGTTTGGTCGTGGATTTAAAAGAACCAAGGGCGAAGATTGATTACACAGGGAGATAAGCCCTTGATAGGAGCGTGAAGGCCTTAGCACTTAAGTGCTATGCTGGAAATTAGAAGAAGTAGTCCTATGGAAGAAATGCGATAAGGTGATATGCATAAAGGGGTTAAAATTATCAGAATTTTGTGATTTTGTAAATTTTCTCTTAATAGAGTTATGATATGTTAAGGCTCCGATATTGTAGTACAAAGGAGCATGGAGGATGAATGGGTCAAAAAATAAGTAAATGAGTGTAGAATTTTGGTGTCGCCTGTTGAGAATTTTTTAGGGAAGAGTTTAATTCAATTCTCTTACTTGATAACTACTTTTTTTATACTTGTTATTCTTCTATTACTTATATCTTATCTTCATTATCTTATTATTCTCTTCATCAAGTCAATTATAAAAAACACAAGAGACACATAATTTTGGATCTTCAAGCTAGGGCCAAAACCTCTCCCTCTTGGAGAGGAAAGCCTAAAAACAATTCTTCTTCTAGATCTTCAATTGACAAGTACCCTGACCATGACACAAATATTTTGTCACCAATACACTTCAAGACCCTTATCACTTGCTCTTTTGGCTCCTTATGATGATCTTCCTTTTCTACATTGTGCTACACCACACTTATATGTCTCCTCAAGACCATATATGAGAGACTTGTCTTGTTATGATATGCCTTAACCTTCATAAAGTGTATCAACACTCTTGCAACCAATGACTAACTGCCTTTACAGTGTGACTAAATTCTTACTTAACTATGCTTATCCTCAGCCTTTCTAAGATCTTCATAACATGGATTGAACCCAAAACAGAGATGAGTATACCCTTATCCATTTGATGATAATCCTTCTTTCATCGCACTTATTGTAGGTATGGTCTTCACTGAGGCAACCTTCGGTCTGCTTGAAGTATGCATAGTAAGTAGAACCCAAAATCCCTCTTTTCTTCATTGCTTATCCTCCAATATTTGCATCAACTTTAGACCCTTAACTCACACTTTTATTTCAGAACTAGTCCGAATTGATTTAGTGTAATGAGGCTGCAGACTTGTCTATATATAGAGATAGTCCTACCCTCTCTAGGTCGACATGATCAATTTTTAGTGAGACGATTTCTTCCAACATCCCTTAAGCTAATTTGTTTCAAGGGTATTTGCATCATATTAAGCCAGCTTATATGAGTATTTTGACAAGGCCTTGAAGCAAAATTTTACATCAATGAATTTCCTTTACAAGTGTAACAATCCTTCATATACATGAATCTAAATTTTATATTTATGACAAGATGACAAACCCTAAATACATCAAGAATAAGTCTTTGACCTATAATAAAAAATTCCTTTCTCATGAAACCTATGATGCAAGTATTACATATACATTTTATTCATTAAATAAATTCATAGTTACAATTCATTATGAAGAACGAACCTAGTTACACTTTTCAACACTCCATCTTAACTAGGGAGGTATTCATAGTAGTACATGGTCACTTTAAATTTGAAGAATCCCATAAGAAAGATTCGATTGGTAATCATTTGTTATAGCATCATATTAACCAACATTGTTATAGTGCAAGGCCTTGAATAAAAACTTCATCTCTTCACGAGACCATGAGCTACAATGCTGGTGAGACCAATGATTATAGACACCTTCATCATTGTCTCCAAGGTACATACTCCACCCAGGTGTTAATTGAGTATGGCCTCTAAGGAATGTTCTTATCGGGATAGATAATCCTCAAATAATATCCATCCTTTCACGACTACTATTTCCACAGATGTCCTAATACATCCCAAAAGAGTATCGGATGCCAGATAATTACCCAATCCCACATTATTTCTTCCAGAATGATGTGTCTGTCTCTCCCTCTTAACTAGAGAGAACACATTCCATAGAGGAATATAAAGAATGTACCTAAGCTTTATTTCTGGCATAGGAATCACGAAGTTTCTTCCAAGTAAGAAACTTATTGTCAGGATCCCTCTTAATCAGAGACCAACAATAGTGGTGATGAAAACATACAACTACTCATGAAGGAGTCCTTCTGTTGATTTCATGAATTGAGGAGTCTTTAATTTTGGGATGTCTTCATAGGGCACAGATCGTCCTTCACTTTCATCCAAGAGCCATGTCTTCTATCAGAATGTGATCTATCAATCTTCTCATCTGGTCTAGCTTCATGTCATGTTGCTTTCTTCAGACCAAATTCCTTTCAAGGATATTTCATCCTGCCATATGGTTATCAATTTGTGGAAGACATGTATTTCCCTTTGGAAACCCTGCATAAGCTTATTAGATATTAATTAATTATGAACTTTTAAATCAAAATTTACCTTAGTGATGATCGTTCACCATGACATCCTTCTTGTAGGCATAAACATCCTTTGTTACGGATTGACACATCTCCTAAATATATGTATTGTCAAGAGTCTCCATCTGTTATAGACTTCTATCAGAGTCTATATATCTTCCCAGGAGATTTTCTAGTCAAGTTTTCTATACTTCTTTGATTGCCTTCTATCATGTTTTCATTTTTCACGATCTCTTCCTTTCTTACTCCACACAACGTTTATTGCATTATTAGGAACTTATAATGGAAAATTCCTTGAGAATGTAGAATCACCTCATATTCCATATTAGGACATATTATATTGATTTCATCTAGTGTAGATCATACATTTTGGCAACCTGTGCATCATAAGAGTTTCTACTTTCTTATTTTGATTATACTTATAAAGATAGAAGTATACTTCCTGCAACCACATGACCTCATAGCATCCAGTGTCATCATATATACATACCTCATTATTTTCCTTTTGATTAATCCTGCAACGGGTTTCTTTTAGAATGAGGATTTTCATCACGGGGGCTTTATTCAATGAATCTCTAATATATCACGTGCGATCATAGCATATTAAACAATACCCTTAGTTTGAGTACATATTGGAAAATGCCTCTAAAAATCACATTATTTAACCCCATACCAATATAAACCCAATACACCTACCCAATTTAAAAATCCCCTACTTTCACTATATAATGTATGTATCCATTTTTTCATTAACATTTTTCATACCTGTTTATATTTTTTCATTAACTTTGAGCTCCATTTTTTATACTTGCCAATATAAAAACCATCTACCCCCTATATATCCCACAATATATTATGTCATTTTTCCTCATTATATATCCCCCAATACGAACCCACGTGCTATAATATTTTTCTCGCATTGAAGCCCCCGTCAGTTTCATTCCCTTGACCTCCTTCATCAATATGTCATCAAATTCTAATCCCAAAATTATACAAGTTAGAATTTTATGGAACCTTTTGCTAATTTGTAATCATTAAATCCAAAAGGATTTCATTAGAAAATATTTAGCACCTATTTCCATATTGATTAATGAATGATGAACCATGATCCATATAACTGCCCTTTTATAAATACAATGAAGTTCTGGGAGTCATTTAATTTCATAGAATAAATGATACATTAATGTTTTCATGCATCCTCCTATGACTAGTACTCCTTACTTGTAATGCTTCTATCATGATGCTAATTTAACTTGATAGATATATATCTAATATGAAATTCTTCGTAGCATACTAATCTACAACCAACAGATATCGCTTAATTAGGAAGATGATCTCAATATTAATAGATATATTTTACTTCTTCTTTCTTAGACTTATTTTAATAAGGTTCTTATACTTCTCCAACAACATGGGCTTCCTCATTTTTCCTCTTGTCCATGTTGGATTTGGGACAATCCTTTTTATAGTTCCCAAGTTCATTACATCCACATCAGTGTATTTTATCCATGTTCTTTATTTTCTTATGAGGACCAAACTTACCAAATTTACCTTTACTTCTTGACATGGCAACATAGGCCTGATTTTCTTCATTTGTTCCAGTATCAATTTTGGATTTTAGTCTAGTCTCTTCTATCTTACATAGAGACCAAAAATCTTGGAATGGTGTTGCTTATTTCATCCCATAAATACTAGAGGTGAAGTTTCCCCATCTCTCCGGTAGAGAATTCAACAACACTGTAGTCATTTTTCTGTCAGACATTACTTATCCCATTTCTTGGAGTTCATCTTGAATTTCAGAAATATTCGTAAGGTGTGAAGTTATTCCTTCCTCTCTTGACATATTCAACTTATATAGTTCTTGTCTTAGAGATATTACTTCTCCTGTCGTAATTACAAATAATAGCTCCACCAATTTCTCATATATTTCTTTTGAATATTCTAATTTGGATACATAGGGAATAAGAGAGTCTTTTATGGATTCTATAAGAATCTGCTAGGCTCTTATGTCTCCTTTAATGCATTTGGCATAATATTGAGTGTCTTATTTTGAGGTTTTAGTCACTGACCCTTTAATGTAACCCATAACTTCATTTTCAATCAAATTTAAATATGTCCTTTTCTTCCATGCAAGAAATTTTGTAGTCCCAAACAATTTTTTGTTTTCTTTGCAAAAAATCATTTTGATAGATTTAGATGGGTACATTAAGATACTTACTTGAGAATATGCTTCCTTCTTCTATCAACGTCCTTGTTGATGATGATGGCTTGATGGTGACTCTAGCAATGTTGATTTGATTTCAACACCAAATAGTTATTGATGTTGATGGCTTCTATACGGTGTTCTTGATATTCTTGAGATGGCTTTCTAATTTCCGCAAATTTCCTCTTTAGAATCTGAAGATTTACTCTTTAATGTAGATCTATGAAATTTTCCTTCTAGAAAACTAATCCTTGATCTTCTTGGTACTTTAGTGTCTTCAAGTACAATAGCCCTTTCTAACACCTTAGCTTTGATACCATGTCGAGAATTTGGTAAGGCAGAGTTTAATTCAATTCTCTTAATTGATAACCGCATATGTTATACTTGTTATGCTTCTCTTAGATATTATCTTCATTAGCTTATTATTTTTTTCATCAAGTCAATTATCAAGAACACAAGAGACACAGAATTTTGGCTCTTCAAGCCAAGGCCAAAACCTCTCCCTCTTGGAGAGGAAAACTTGAAAGTAATTATTCTTATAGATATTCAATTGAAAAGTACCATGACCATGAAACGAATATTTTGTCACTAGTATGATTCAAGACCCTTGTCACTTGCTCTTTTGGCTCCTTATGATGATATTAATTTTCTGCATTGTGCTACACCACACTTCTAGGTCTCCTCAAGAACATATATGAGAGACTTCTCTTGCTGTGACAGGCCTCGACCTTCCTGAAGTGTATCCATGCTTTTTTAACCCTCATCTGACCTAATTTACGTTGTTATTACCTTCTTCCTTCACAGTGCTTATCCTCGTCCTTTCTGAGATCTTTGTAACATAGAGTGAACCCAAAACAAAGATGAGTATGCCCTTATCCCTTTGATGGAAATCCCTCTTTCTTCACACTTATTGTATGTATGTTCTTCACTGAGGTAGCCTTCAGTCTTTCCAATGTAAGTGAGGTAAGTAGAACCCAAAACAGAGCTAGATGATCCCCCTTTTCTTCGCTTCTTATCATCCAATCTTTGCATCAATTTTAGACCCTTAACTCGCACTTTAATTTTAGAATTAGTCCAAAATGATTCAGTGTAATGAGGCCGCTAAATTGTCTATATATAGAGAAAATATTACCCTCTCTATGCCGACATTATCAATTGTTAGCGAGCCAACTTCTTCTAGCATCGTTTAGGCCGACTTGTTTCAAGGATATTTGCATCATATTAAGCCAATTTTACGAGTATTTTGACAAGTTATTGAAGCATAATTTTACATCAATGAATTTAATTTAAAAGTGTAACAACCCTTCATATACATGGCTCTAAATTATATATTTATGACAAGACAACAAACCCTAAAGACATCAAGAAGAAGTCTTTGACCTATAATAAAAACTTCCTTGCTCATGAAACCCATGATGAAAGTATTACAAAATACATTTTATTATCTTTGTCTTCTTCATTACATAAATTAATAATTACAAGTCATTATGAAGACCGAACCTAGTTACAGTTTTCAACATTGCTGAGCCCAATGCTATGGAAAAAATGTGATAAGTTTGTAAACCCTCTGCAACTCTAGATCATTGATCTAGATACTCTTCCTCCAGAGCCTCGCCAACAGAGATGAATATTTTTATGATCGTGTCAAACATGATACCTTATTGATTTTATGTTTTCTATAAATATTTTATTTCAATAAATGAACTCAAGTTAGTTAGGGTTTAGCTAATACAACTGTGTTTGTAGCACACTCACATATGTTTTTTATGATGAATCATCAAAAGATAAAGAAGGAATCAAAATATATCCGGTAATCATTATGACAACTACGCCATTCACTTGCTTAGATAGCTGGGCAGTTCAGAAAATTGTAGCATTCAACATATTTTGTACCTGTTTGTTTAGAATCTCTCACTATAAAAGGGAAGAGGAACACAGTAGTACAAGTTCGATTTTTCGATTCTAGAGGATGTAATTGTTCTGGAAATTTCTGAAGTTTGGTCCTATGAGATGTATTTCATTCTTGAATATTAATGAAGAGGTCTATGGTGATTACAAGCATTGGGATATGTATTATGTGTTATAATTATGTGTATCATTTCATGTGTATTTTAATTCTTCGGAAATTGTGTAATTGTAGCTATTGGATTCACTCTTAAGTCTCAAATTTACTTATGTTATGTGATAGCATATGGTACCTATGAGATTTTAAACTTATCTATGTTATGTAATATTAGACGGTACCTGTGAGATTACATATTTACCTATGTTATGATAAGAAGATAGTACCTATGAATTATTGAGTTGAAAGCCTTAAAACACGCTCCATCATTTTTGCACTTCATTTCCTTTATATTTTGATGATTCTAATAGGATATATTGCATAGGATTCCATGTCTATCCAACCCTTTGCACTAGGTTCCTTCCCTATATCTCTCCTTTCCATATTTATTGCATCGACCAATCAAGTTTCATTCTATGTGTGTAGGCCTCTAGACCTAAACATTTACTCTTGTGAATGATATATTGTTTACGTGCATATTGAATCTCCCTCTGAGAAGGGTAATTGGGCCAAATTTAAATCATTTTACACTTATATCATGAGTAAAACTGATTCATATTCAAGAGAGACTAAGACATCCTAGGCACTGAACTCTCCTTAACCTAGGGGTTATATCTAGGAGCTAAAATAAAATTATTGCTATATGTTGATGATTTTGACAGTGCAAGAGGCAGTTGTCATCTGAGTTTGACCTGAATGATTTTGTTATGATGTAGGATTATTTATGATTGGAAGTATGGTATAAGCATGGAAAGATATTACTTGATCAAGGAAAGTATGTTATTAAGATCCTTCAGAATTTTTGCATGATGGACTGTAAATCCATGTCAACTCCCATGGTGACTTATTTGAAGAAGTTGAGAGACTCTGAGTTCAACTTGGTATATCCATCTATGTACTGGAAATTGATTGGTTCACTTATGTATTTGGTTAACACCAGGCTAGGAATTTTCTTTGTAGTAAACACATTGAGCTAGTTCTAGGTGAAATATAGACATGATAATTGGATTGAAAGAAAGAAAAATTTGAGATATCTGTGAGGTACTATGAACTATGGTTTGAGGTATGTCTCAAACAACGATGTACAACTGTAAGGATATACATATTTTGATTGGGTAAGGAATGCACATGATAGGAAGATTACTTCAGGGGTAAGTTATGATATCTTAGATGAGTAGGAAGTAGAGATTTGTTGCAGTCAACATTGTTGAAGAGTATATTGCAACCGATGAAGCTTGTATCAAAGTAGTGTGGCTTCAGAATTTGTTTGCAGGACTGTTTGACCAGGAGTTGAAATGACTATGATACATTGTGACAATTAAAATTGTGTGAAGTTTTTAGATAATACCATGTTCCATGGTAGGTTGAATCATACCAATATCAAGTACCACTATATTCGTGACATGGTGAAGAGGAGAGAAGTAAGGCTCGAGTACATGTCCATTAATGCAAAGAAAACTGATATTTTTTTTAATCCTTTTTCCAGAGAGAGGTTCAAGTACTCCATGGATAAGCTCAGAATTGTGGAGATTACCCCTCTCATTAAGAGGGAGTGTTGATATTCAAATATGTTGGACAACTAGGGAGAATAATCCCAATAGCCTAGGATCACTCAGTTGAGTCTTAGTTGCTCAGGTATAGTGTGGCCTTTGGATTTTCACCATGTTGGTGAAACAAGACTAGTCTAGGTCATGAGGACAAACCAATTCAATTAGTGGCACCGACCAAATATATGATGAATAATTGATGCTAAATTTTGTGCCACATGTCAAGAGTACCGACTAGGTTGGTTAGTGTTACCTACTAGTTGTGTTAGTGGAAATGACCAAAGATATGATGAATAATTGATGCTAAATGTTGTGCCACATGTCAAGAGTACTAACCAGGTTGGTTAGTGTTACCTACCAGTTGTGGCTACTGGTTGATGTTGATAGTGTGTTGGAGATTCCAACTAGTTCATGTTGATAGTCTATTAGAGATTCCTACTAGTTGATGTTGATGATGATGTCAGAGATACTAACAAGATGATGATGATGTCAGGGATGCTAATGAGATGTTGATAATTTTAGAGATGATGAGAATATGATGATGATTTTTTTATACCCATTTTCATAAAGAAATTTTTCAGCGTGAGAACACTTATGATAGTCATTATTAACTTCCTCCCTAGTTAAGAGCAGGTACTAAATTTTGTAAATATGGTCACTCTTAATAATGTATATTTGGCCCTTGATGTATTTATATTGATCATTGTAAAGCATATTTTAAATGCATAAGTCAAAATAAAAACATATTTTGAGTCGAGTCCCATTTAGATATTTTAAAGAATAAAAATTGAATTTTTAAATTTGAAACTTTTTGCTCCAAGATTTCCAAGTTGGCCTCCCAATGAGTCATTTAAAACTTGGAAGATTGACACCCATTGGACCCAGACAGATAACTATATACAAAAAGTTTTAGCACCTCCTCATGGAACTAATTCACTTTTCTCTCATCAAGTATCTTCTGAAATAGCAAGCAAATGATAAGAAGGATAAGGAGGATGGAATGAAGGACAAATTTAATCTCTCTCTCTCTCTCTCTCTCTCTCTCTCTCAAGATCACATATGTGGATATTATCACTCTCTCCTAGTTCACATATGTTTTGGCAATTTTTGTTGCAAGGGGCCAAAATTCTGCGTAATTACAGGGGCCAAAATTTCTGGGTTTCTAGGAAGAATAAGGAGGTCGAAATTCGTTTGTGGTAAGATCAGAAGGAAAAGTGTTGGATCATATTAGAAGGCTTGACTTGGAGGGATAATACTAGGTTTGACCATATATTTTTTGAACATTAGTTTGACTAGATCTATATGTGTCTCTCTTGTTGAACTGAAGAATTTCTCTATTGAATTTTTTTTTTGGTTTTTTCCCCATAGTGGGTTTTCTTAGGGTAAATATTGTGCTCTCTTTGTTAATTGTGATCTGAATTTACGAGTTATAATTTCTCAATAATATACTGGAAAAATTAAAATAAGATCAACATCATTATAAGTAATTATCATATTTAATAAATATTGTGCTAGTATTTATTGCATTTGAAAATTAAACACAAATTGTGGCATAGATTTCTAGAATTCTCCTGGAAAAATATTTCTGAAGAAAAATTTCTCCTTAGAAGAATTTTTTTTGGCTTTTCCCCAAGGTTGGGTATTCCCAGGGTAAATTTTTCGTCTCTACTATACATGGATGTCCCTTTCTAATCCCACTATTTTCATTGCATTATTGTTGAGATTTTTTGTGTATCAATGTTTAATGATAAATGTGACAAAAGATAACTTGATTGGAAATCATTAGAAATAAATTATCAGATCAGAAGATCAATTTATACTATGCACTATTCTAGAAAATTCAATAAATCATACGTACATATAACAAGAACTATACACGTTATGTCATTAGTTATATCAATGCATCATCATATCAGTAGCATAACAAGAAGAAATCAACAACACAACAAAACATCACATCGCAAGGAGACACAAAATTTTAGATGGAAACTTGTTGGTTGCCCAGTAGTGCCCTTTTCATTCTCGTCAAATGAAATGAGCCCTCCATTATTTTTATGATATTCCTAGTGCGAGTGGATTGCATTGTTGACTCCGAACATCAATTTTATTATTTAATATTAGTGAATCTTTCAATAAATGAAAAATGTTTTCAATTTTATAAATGTTGTAATGTGATTTGAAATATGATGGTAACTATATTTTTTGTCTTCTTACAATCATCATTGATTCCCTGAAATTTTTCATGACTATTTTCTTTAGTAATTTGAGGATTTTATTGTGGTTTCTAATGCTAGCCATGAATTGTATACTAGTTGGTGTTTGTTTTATGTTGTCCTAAGAGTCTGAATGGACTTTTGATGACATATACTTTATATTATGAAAACACCATTATTTATAACACCAAAAAACCCTATATTAGGGATTAAAATCTTGTAATTTTTGGCGTATGCCAATTTGAATGTGGAAGAATAATATGTATGGGGATTTAAATTATATAGGTTTGAATTTCAAGTTATCAACTTTCGATCCTTTTGAATCAATGATTGAAAGTCATGTGATATTATGAAATATTTATGGTTGAAAGGCTTGAAATGAAGTTCGATGGGTTATTTTGATTATGTGGCAATGATGGTTTCTGTGGCACACTGTGAGTCTAGCACTTGGACTATCATTATGAGTGAAACAATCTTGAGGGTTGATTTTCCTCATCATTTTTTAATAACCTCCATTAATTCCACTTTGTATAGCCAGTACTTGATCCTTAGCATCATTTCAAACCTATAGTACCCTAAAATTAACACATAGTGAAAATGTTATCAATTCTTATTCAAGCTTTGTTGAAATTTTTTGCAGAAGTCTTTTGTGTTTTCGTTGTATGGGGTTTTTCTCTATTATACTACAAATGAGTTTTTTTACTTTCTTCTATGAACAAACCTCTAGCACAGTGTGATACCCATCATGTTTAATGGCCCCTATGGTAATATTTGAACCCCTCAGCAGTGAGATGGTTGAAGCTTATGAAGAGTATATTTCCCTATTTAAAGAAGCAAGATGGTGGGACTTTATCAAGGCCTTTCAAGGCCATAATGTTGAGGTCACCAAATCCTTTGCACAAAATTTCAACGGAAGGAATGCCCAAGTTAGAGATACTGAAGTTACTATTAAGGAAGCCTTCATAACCCAAGAAACTCACCTACCTACTGAGGGAGAGAAATGGTCCAAAAACCACCCTGTCAAGGACATTTCGTGGGAAACATTTCTGGTCTCAAAGAAATAATCATACACTATTAAAGGTAATTCTGTTAACATAATTAAAAATAAATGGAAAGACCTAGTTATTATTATTTGGCGCTACATTACTTGTGAAGGTCACTATGGCTTTGTCTTCTATTATCATATTCATTTGCTTATGGTTTTTCTAGGTTATAGACTGAACCTTCTCTATTATTTGTTTAAAATCATCACTAATATGTCGAAATTATATCAAAGTGGGTTTAAAACCTCAAAAGGATCCTATTCCATTATGGGATGATCCAAATTTTGGTTGAATTTCAATTATCTCAATTAGGGGATTCTTGGGAGGAATTCCTTTACAAAAAATTATTTTTTGAAGTCTCCGGATGATGATGGGGAGAAAATTCCTTTGAAAATTGATGAATATCTAGAGGATATTCATCAATATGTATCTAAAATTCTAATCTCCTTGGTTCATCAGAGTTGCGTACCTAATAACTGTAGAATTTTGTTTGAGTTAATAACACCTGGAGAGTTCACAAGCCTAGTCGCAAATCTTATTACCCACAATGTGGTTAAAAGGGCTAAAATTGGTCTTATGGAAAAAAATCTCAACCTTATTCTGCTTGGCGATTTCGATCCTGAGGTGAAATTATCACATCACAGTGTCCAATATAAATTGACATATAAAATAGTAAAACATCAGGAAAATGTAACTACATAGTATCAGATTAGAAGTAAATACTTAGTGTGTAAAATATCTTGGGATAAAAGGAATAGATCTAAAATAATTTTGACAACTTCTACTCCTGTCTAGATAGACATTCCTGAAGAACCCAAACTTAAAAGGGAAAACCTGGTGAAGAATTCTGATGAGGATATTGGGGATAAATATGTTTTCAACAAATTTGGTGATGTTTTATTTGGGTTTAACGATGATTTTAAAAGTGAAATGGATTCCATAAATATTTATAAATTTGGTTCTCGTGGGAAAAATATATTGCTATAGTGCATTATTGTAAGCATAAAATCCATCGATTACAACAAGAATACAAACATATTATGTGACAAAGTAAAATTATGACTAAGAAACATGATAAACATGTCACTAAATTGAAAAAAATGTTAGAACTGGTAGATAAGAAAGTAATAATTAAGTATTCAAGGATTAATGTTATCATTGATTATGACTTAAAAAATATATGTGCTTCCAAGTGAATGATTTTCAGTTCATTTTTTTTTAATTTTTATATCTTTCTGAAGGTACAAATATTTTTTAATTAGTTTTATTTATTTTATTAATAGTAGCTACAAAATATAAGATATTGTAGCCACTTGTTATGAAACAAGCTCACAAAATAGAAGAAAAGATAGATCAACGACTTAGAAATCAGCCTCTTTGAGGGGGAAACCTCATTTACATTACATAAATAAACAATTCTTGGATGATACTAATGAAAAAACCTCCTTTCAATATATAGGAGCCCATGGGGTCACAATACAATCCTAGCCGACCTAACAATAATAATGTAAGGGCACAACAATAACAATAGTGGGCTATTATGGGGCACAATAATAACAATATGGGGACTACAGGGGTACAACAATAACAATAAGGGGGCTACACTAACAAAAAAAAGGGACTAAAATAGTAATATAGGGACCTAACATGACCCTCTCCTTCAAAAAAGTGTTTTCCTCAATGCTTGAGTAGTTTTGGATGCTTATGTAAAAAAAATTCATCCTCCAATGTGGAATCTTCAGTGGGTAAGTTCTTCCACTTGATGAGATACTCTGAAATTGATCGATTTCGTAGCGGTTGAGTTCTTGTTTTCGTGACTGCTTCAGGTTCAAATATGATTTTTCCTTCCTCATCAAGTTCCGGAAATATTGTTTGAACCATAATTTTGTCACCTATAACCTTCTTTAATCATGAAACATGGAAAACTTGGTGCACTCAAGAAGATGCAGGAAGATCCTTTTTGTATGCCACAATACTAATATTTTGCAACACCTTGTAAGGACCATAGTACTTTGGCAATAATTTATTATCCTTCTTAGCTTGCTTGAGGGACATTTGTTTGTATGGTTGTAGCCATAAAAATACCTAATCGTCTACACCAAAAATTATCTCACTACATTGTTGATCTGCCAGTTGTTTCATTCGATTCTGTGCCAAAATTAGGTTATCCTTTAAGAGTTTGAGAACTTGTTTTTGATGATTGATGTACATTCCACTACCTGAACCTTAAAATTTTCTCTTAAATATGATGTGATGGGAAGTGGATGATATCCATAAAGTGCCATAAATGGGCCATTTTTCTTGTAGTGTGGAATAAAGTGTTATACCACCATTCAACTAGAGGTAACCGATTGATCCATTGTGTTTGTATATCAGATACAAAGCAACAAAGATATCCTTCCAAAAAAAAATTCACTATCTCATTTTTCCCATTGGATTGAGGATGATAAGATGAGCTATGGGCTAGTTGAGTACCCAAATAAGAACATAATTTCTTCCAAAAATTGCTAATGAAAATGGAATCTCTATCGCTTACAATAATATTTGGTTTTCCATGTATCTTTTGAATTGTTTCCATAAATGCAATATAAATTTTACTTGCTTTAAATGGATGAGATAATGCACAAAAGTGTGCATACTTGGTAAGTCTATAAACTACCACGATGATGACACTATTTCCTTTGGAATTAGGTAAACTTGTGGTAAAATCCATTGAAAACTTCTCCCAACATTGACTTGGAATGGATAAAGGTTGTAGAAAACTCAGGGTATTGATTGTATCAACTTTATTTTACTGGAAAACCAAAAATTCTGCCACAAAATTTTGAATATCAAATTTAAGGCCACCCCAAAAAAATCCTTTCTTCACCCTGTGGTAAGCTTTTAAAAATCCCAAGTGTCCTCCTAAGGGAGAGGTGTGAAATTAAAAAAGAATATTTTGTTTTAGTTGGGAATTATTACAAAGATATAAGAAATCTTTGTATCATAAGAAATCATTTTTCCAACTAAATGTATCATATTTACTAGCATCTTGCTGCAAATTTTGAATGAGTGTCCACACTTCTTCGTCATTCTTCCATTCCTCCCTTGCTTCGGTTATCCAATCAGTTATACCAACCTCTAGCATTTATGAAATCATACATCCAATTTCTCCCTTTTGGAGGCCTGATGTTTGGAGGAACACTTCATGAAATCAAATGAATAGAATGATCATGATCAAAAATAGGTGGGAGTCCTTTGGGAGTTTCAAACACCTTGGAATGATTGTCCAAGACTTTTTGAAGATCTAGAGAAATAGATGATTTTAATGTTGGAAATTATAGTGAGCATAATTGTGCAATTAAGCCTCATTTTTATTTCGTCATTATATTTTTCATGACATTAGATTTTATTATCTTTCTCAGCTTCCCTGCGATACCCCGTAATTCAAATTCCTTACCTTCCAAAAAAAAATTCAAGAAAACTTCTTGAAAATTAAAAGCTACCATCTCCAAAGATTATAACCATTGTACTCCTAGTACAACGTCAACACCACCCATTGGAATATTCAATACATATTCCCCCATGGTTAGCTTGATATTATGGCACTTTCCATAGAAAGTTATAGTTCCTCCATTTGCCAACATCACTTGACACTCTGGCATTGGGTATGAGAAGTAATTCAATTCCTTGGATACCTTATAATGAGTAAAATTATGGGTACCATCTTAATCAATAAGCACTATTACTTTTTTCTTCTTGATATGTCATTCTATCTTGAGAGTTTGAGGAGCGGTAATTACCACCAATGCATTAAAGGAAATGGTCGGATTCGTTTCTTCTTCTTATAGGGTTGGTTCCTGGTGTATATCCTCTCCTTTTAAAGTTTCTTGTTCATTTTCTTCCTCCTCTTCACAATCTATGTAACATAATTTCTTCTCATCACACTTATGACCTTTAGTGTATTTTCTATCACTACTATAGAAAATCCCTTATGCTCTTTTTTCTTCCAATTGTTGTGGTGTCAACCTTGTAGGTTGTGGAAGTCTAGGAGTAGAAACACTTCCATATTTATAGTTGTGAGTGGTAGGATTCCTTGTCGCCATAATTTTCTTTCAATTTTTCTTGCCAACCTGAATGCCTTCTTCAATGTATCAGGTTCCCAAAGCTGAACCTCATGTTGGATGTTATCCTTTAGAGTCCCTATGAAGACATAAATCTTATGTTCCTATGGAATATTATTTACCCTTATATTCAATTTTTGAAAGTCCTCAATGTTCTCCATCATTGAACCCTTTTGTTTGAGATTTATCAATTGGCTAAAGAAGGTATTGCTCTTTATATCCTCATAATGTGCTCTCATTTCCTCCGTAAAAATTGACCAAGTGACTAGTGGTTTACAAGAACAAAACCATCGATACCATACAAACTAATTTTGTTATAAATATAAAGTTGCAATGTGTACCTTTTGTGCGTTTTTCACATTATGGAGATTAAAGTATTGCTCCATCTGTAGTATCCATGTTACAAGATCCTTGCCATCAAACTTCCTCGTATCAATATTTGGAATATGGTGGGTCTTCAATCCAACATTAATGTTTATGAAATCACGATTAACTATTATTTTGTTTTCATCATGAGTTTCCTCTACTACCTTTTCGCCATTAGGAATCATTTCTTGTAGAAACTTTCTCAAACCTTCCTTCAAACCTTCCATGTCTGATTTTACATCATTATTCATGTCTTCCATGCTACCTTTCATTTTTTCATCGATCTTAGCTTCCATTCCATCCATATTATTCTTCAAAAAATCCATCTTAGTTTCCATGCCATTCATCTTAGCATCCATTCCTTTCTTCAAACCATCCATTTTAGCTTCTATTTCATGTTTTGTTACTCTTTGCGAGAGCGAAATTTTTTGCACTTGGTCTAGTAATTTTGACATATCATGTTTCACTTCTTCCTCTTCACAAGTGATAGTAGAGCCTCCCGAGGGATTAATGGGTGTTGAATTCTTTTTAGGGGGTATTTTAGAACCCGATACTGATATCTATGCTTCAATATGCCCTTGGAATCACTTCAAATTGATTTTTCAAACAAGACTTATGTAATTTAAAAAATAATACATACATTTTTCTTTCTTTTGAGGAGATAGATATTGAAATTGATGTATCTTTGTAATTTTGTATCCCCAAGATTTTTTCTTTGGTACTTTAGTAGCCCTTTGTGTCTTCTTTCCTATGCCATAGGTCCGACCTGATTTGGATTCTTCAAGGCGATGTTATGCCCAATCTCCCACAATGACATAATTATGGACTTGTTTAGTAGAGAAAACTTGTACGACATTCCATGTGTCAATGTTTCCTCCTTCGTATTTGAATAAATACACAAGAAACTACATTATGTGTAATTTCAACTGCGTTTTACATAATTCCAATCTGATGCTCAGAGAGAGTTCTGACGTTTTTCTCAAGGTCACCTCTTTGAGATGATAATTGGGAGCCTGCAAAAACTCTAACTTCCAGAGATCATATCTCCGAAAATATTGCGAACCAAGATCTAAATTTTTTATACGAAGTTCCTCCAAATATCAGTGCAAATGGGTTTGTTTTTTAGCTTCTTAACCTTCATAGAAAAAAATTATAGTGAAAATACCACGATGTTCTTCTTGAAGTAGCGAAACCCTAGAATCCAAAGCTTTGATACCAAATGTTATGAAACCAACTCAAAAAATAGAAGAAAATATAGATCAACGACTTATAAATCGGCCTCTTCGAGGGGGAAACCTCCTTTAAATTACATAAATGAACAATTCTTGGATGATACAAATGACAAAACCTCCTTTCTATATATAGGAGTCCATGGGGTCACAATACAATCCTAGCCGACCTAAAAATAATAATGTAAGGGCACAATAATAACAATAGTGGGATATTATGGGGCACAATAATAGAAATATGGGGACTACAGGGGTACAACAATACAAATAAGGGGGCTACACTTATAACAATAAGGGACTACACTAGTAATATAGGAACCTAACACCACAGTTTTAGAAAAGTAATGTTTGTTAATTGTATCCATTTGATATCTTATAGGTGTCCATAGAGATGTGAGGCCAAGTTTAATTTTCGTGATTCAGTCTATTTAGTTATTTTTTCTTGTTGACACGAGGTTTTATGTTGATTCAGTTGTTAATACTTGTTATTTTTAAGTATATGCCAATACAACCTATAAGTTCGAAACCTATTAGATATACAATATGCCCATGGTTTTGACAATAATAATCTTTAGTTTGATATTTTATAATTTTGTATGGGGATATTTGTATATAAATAAAGTATCAAAGGTTGAGAAAATGGGAGAGGGATGGAATAAAAAAAATTCACAATGGATGACACTAATTATTTTTTTTAAATGACTACTATATGTTTTTTGTATTGCATGTTTTTAATACAAAGACACATTTGTTTGAATTTATAGTATTTTATTTTTACCTTTTTCAACTTTTGTGATTTCTTTGACTATGATTCAATAATTCATAGAGTTTTAATTTTAATGTGGCTTTCCTGACTATTCTTTGAAAAGTTGAAGTTTCAAATATTGATTCTTCTTTCCACCTTTTAATAGTTTTGTTTTCCTAAATTTTAGACCATATTATTTCTTGTGATTGTCGTTTACATGAATTAGTTTGAGTTTCGTATGATGTGCATTAAAATTTTTGGAATGGCTTATTTCCAAAAATGAAATTGTCACATGTACATTATTTACACAAATTTAATTATTACTTTGGTTTTTTTACTTTCTTAATCTTATGTTTCAATATTTTATTTTATGAATAGATGTTTCTATTTCATAATGAATGAATGATCATTTTATAAACAAGAAAATAAAAGTAATAATTTAATAAATCTTATGCTCTTAGCCCACATATATATATATATATATATATATATATATATATATATATATATATATATATATATATATATATATATATATATATATATATATACCTCTTTTATTTATTTTATGATTTTTTAATATGAATCAATAAAAATAGTTTGAGATTTATTTCAATTTTTTTAATAAATAGCATAGATATGATAAATTTTTGTTGTTTCATACTTTTTGTCACATTAAAAATCAGTATTATGTCTTTCTTTTTTTAGAATTGTTCTCCTAAACATATTTACAATATTATTTTATAAATTATATCAAATATCAGTTGCACCGATTAGGATTTCCTATGGTGATTACATCTTGTATATTGGTATATAACACCTATAAATAATAGCATGGGATTTTTATAAGAGCTTCAACATTTTATTTCTCATAAGGGAAGGAAATTGTTTGGCTACAGAGCCACTAAATCCATTAGGAGTAAGTGACATGAAACGAGGTAGGTTATTTTAAATAACCTTCGTCTGAGTTGTCTCCTCTTGTTGATGAGTGTTGATATCTACCCATCAACAAAATCCAAATGGAAGAAAACCATCAACTCTTCTTATAAATGTTTAATTTATTTACATCAATTTGTAGGCTCCAACCCGTGGGAGGCAACTACCCCCAAAATATGCAATTTTTCACTTGAGATAGGCTATAATCTTATTAAGGAACCAACCTCGAAAATGAAAATAATTTTTCACTGTAGGCTACAATCTAATTGATGCTCCAAGCTCGAGAATGAGTAGGCTCCAATCTACTTGAGACTTCAACCTCCTTCCTATACTTAATGTGGACCTCTATTTCATCACATTTCCAAACTGGATCCACAATCATAATATATCATTGAATATTAAGTAAAACCAAAATATGAAATGAATACATATAGTCACTGTCACTATATTTTCCACTGTAACAATTACACTACCATGCAATATGCAATCATTATACTGCCATACAAACTGTAACCATCATCTAAATTGTAATTTTTATCATAAAATTAATTTCAATCCCTATTAATAGTTGTCAGTCCCAAAATCTACTTCATTTAATTCATCATTCTGGTCACTCAAACAATTTCTTTGAAGTTGTTTACTTCATATATTCAAAACCCATGCAATATGCCTATAAGCTCTCCAAGATATACACAATAGTTTTGGACATCAAATATGAGTCCAAACAACATCAAACCAGTCTAGTTGCATCCATATTTGAGCCCCGATCATTCAACTTCTTCTCGATTTAAATTTGGATCAATAGTGAATCCAAAAAATCATGAAAATAATAATAGAACATATATAAAATTAACTGTTTGATGAAAAGCTTGTTTCTGGGATCTTTTCAATTAGACGAATTCTGGTGTAGGTCGCCAAAAGTTTCAAAATGTGCGAAAAAAATGGACAAATATATTAAAAATATTTTACCAACATTTTCTTACCATACTTATAACTCTCGACCACCTATACACTATACCGATGACTTACCAACTATGCTCTTGGTGTGCCTTGGAACACTCGGTGAGTTTTCTTTTTTTTTGTGGTGTCAACTCTTCGGTCCTTCGTGGCTCAACTACACTTGCTGTGACTTGAGAGTTAAGGGGATCCACATAAAGTCTCAAGGCCATGATGGCTACACAATACACTGTCTCATCCACGGTGGCTACACAATATTGGGTTTGGGCCATGGTGCTACATAGTACTCGGCCTCAGCTCAGGGACATATTGGACCTTATCCATCTAAAGGATTAGGGCCACATTAACTTACATAATACTCCCTCTCATGTAAATAGCTCAGGGCCATGGTGGCTTACATAGTACTCTGGCTCATCATAAATAGAATAGGGCCAAGGTGGCCTTCCTCTGTTAATATAAGAATGAAACAATAGAAGGGGTTGTCGTTCAATATCAAAGTGGTGGCTTGGACGTCGTTAGATCAATAGAACGAATGTCTGCGTGAATCAAGCCATAACTCAAAAATAAAAAAATGTGTCTCGTGTACAAACCAAGTTGGAGGAAATGAACCAGACCAAATAAAAAGAAAAGCATAGTGAGAATGATATACATCAATTTCCAAAATTTGTTACCTTCTCAATCCATTAGTAGTTCCATATTTATAGTGCTTGGGCCATGGAAGGGTCGATCAAATTCGTTTTGGGGAATTCATAGTTTTAATTAATTTAAATGAATAAGTTGACGTCCCATATAACAAATTAATATGACTTGGAACTTATGGTCTTTTTAAATCCATTAAAGATGTCATCATGATGTCACACCCTTTATGTGGCACTCCCCGAGTGGGCCACATTTCACTCAAATTCGGGCCCATTGGATGGCTGAAAAATGTCATTTCTGCCTACAACATGGTAACCTCTAGATGTGCCACATCAACGTGTTAACTTTATTGCATTCCACATCATGTCATAATGAAATCATGCCATGTGTCATCATCTGGATGGGTGCTTAACCGTCACACATTTCACCTTCATCAAACCATTAACTTGTTGGGAACACTCTTGATTGACCCTAGAATTGCATGTCATTTAGCGACATTAAACAATGCACTACTTTGTGTGCTTGCAACCATTTATCTACATGTACAATGGTAGATTCGATACAAACATGCCCAATTTTTAACACATTAATATTTTAGGTTTGGCCCTATAGTTTGGAATTTTAATTTTTTCCCAATTAATACTTATTTTCAACTAGCCATAACTTCTCGTTCGAGAGGAATTTTTTTGAAAGAATATATCATTGGAAAGGTATCAATGAGAACTAAGAAATAATTATATTTGTAAGATATTTTGAACATTTTAACTTCATCAAAAATCAAATTACTTCAAACACCCATATCCTCGTGTAGTGAGTGTTTACGAAAAATCAAGCTGTCATACTCCTCCATGAAGAGTCTTGTTGCTTCTTTAATCATCAAGGATGGTCCTGATATCGATTTCCATACATTCCCTTTGACATCAATGGAATATTGTTGTCATCAATGACAACAGTATGTGTAACAATATCCCCTTTGTCATTGATGGCAACACCCCTAAACATTTATGGCCATTGGAGGTCAAAGCAAATCAAGATCTCCAAGTGAAGTGTTGCAATCTCTCCCTATTACAAATATAAGTGCAATGATTGCAAATTCTCCCCCTTTCACATCAATGGAAAAGGGTCACATATATCTCTATAAAGTTGTCATGTAAATGAACCTGTATAAGTACCTAATCCTAGATAATCCTGTGGACCTATCATGAACCATTCTTATTTCTTGCTAACATATAATATCCTCCTTAGACCATGCTTCTATTATATGCCCCCCCTGAAACTATGATTTTGATACTTTCTTTTGATTATTCCTATTCTCCACCTGAGATAATGCTACCATTATTGTTGTACTCCCCATGAGATCATGCATTATGAGATATCACCATCAAAACACAGTCCACATACTTCCTTCATAATTTCTTCTTCAAGTTTTGAGTTGGAAAGTTATGATCTTGAAGAAGCTTTGTCTAAAGGATTACATACGAGGGATCAAAAGTAATCGAGGTCCTTTTTTATCTCTTCTCCATCTACCAACATTGATAGGAAATCATTCTCTGTTGTACCTGTTAGAAAATCATAAATGCATAAATATTTTCTTGTCTTGATAATTACTTGTGATTTATTTGCAATCTTATTAAGTTCTTTTATGTCTTCTTGTACATTCTTATCATTAAGCAACTACGAAAACATAAATGCATGAAGATAAAAACAAGAAGGAGACAAAAAGTAGGCTCTTAGCCAGGGAAAAACCTTTGTTATAGGGAAATACCAAAAAATTATGTTCTCTTCCTTTAGAACCTAATCAAATGAGATAAGAAACACCCTTTGATCAAGACAAATACCTACTCCAATCCACCAAATCAACCTCCCAAGATATTCCTTCCAAGGTGACAAATATTTCTATTCAACAAGAATCGGCCTTCTTTAATACTACATCAATGACATATTTTGGCCTTGTGCATCAAAATTTCTACCCCTACTGCATACTTGAAATTTGATACCCTTCCTGCGACCCAAAATCTTGCATGTATGATCTATAAACAAGAGAAAATGAGCTCCTTTCCTTCACTAGGGTTCCTCCTTCCTTCACTAAGGTTTCTTCTCCTTATTCAAGCCTTTGTCACCTCATTTTATTTCCTTCACACTCCCTTTAAATTTCAGATCAAAATCTTCTTGGATGGATACTCAAATAGGTTGAATGCACCTCTAATATGTAATATTTCTAAGTGGTCAAATTCCCTTTATGAGGCCAACTTGAATAGAGGGTATGCCAACTTGATGGAGGAGCCATAATTGACCAAATTACATAGAATAAATTCTTTATTTGACATAATAAGCCCAACAATGGTATTGTACAAATGACAAGGACAATGAATCATGAAAAAAACCCTAGAAACATTCAATGGGTGCTTAGACCTAGAAAATCTATAAATAAAGCATGAAACCCATACTTCTAAATAAAATTTTTTTTACAATAATTTTTATTTTTATTTTATTTTGACAAATACATCATATCATGAACTAGACAATATTTTTGAAGATCGATATTAGTGACATTTTCAACACTCCCTATTAACTAGGGAGGTATTCATAATTGTTCAATTGTTACAACTTTGACCTCAATTTGAAATGTTCCAAGAAGAGTACAATAGCATACACAATGCTAGATACGATCAACGCCAAACAAACTGCCAAGGTATGACATCAAAGATCCAAGTGTTAGGACAATATTTCAAGGATCCATGTGTCATCACCAATACACCAATTCAAGGATCCAAGTGTCATTTTTAAGACACTAATTCAAGGATATAAGACACTAACATGGACTAAGGTGTCAGAAAGGCAACATGCCACCATAGGTACCATGAGGCTACAACCCTGGTATCGATCCAACAAGATATAGACACCATATAAGTCTCCATTCCAAGACAACAACCCTTACATGGATCCAAGTATCATCAAGGTCAACACTAAAACAAAGCTCCATAAGACCAAGATACCCTCCCACACCGAGATCTAGACATCATCAAGGAAAAACTATTAATGAGATCTTAATACCAACTAGGTCAATATGTCCTCCTAAGTACCATCAGATAGGCATTAAAAAAAATTTGAGATATAAAATGGGCCTCCTAAGGAATATTAAAAAATAATAGTTGAAATAATAAAATAAGAATACATTACAACATCAAATTTTAGAGGGGAAAAAAATTACTTTTTCAACTCACATTTTCAACTTATCTCCCTATAGTTTTACTCAAATTTTGAGCAGGAACTCATTGGATGCAGAATTTAATTTCTAATCCAAGGAGTACCAATGTTGATACTTTCGATGGACGCTTCTACACAAAAAATGAGAAATACATGAAAAAAAGTGATTACAATCACCTTGTTCATGTATTTCTCATTTTTCATGTATCAGGGTCGATCAAAAGTATGCAACTTGGGCAATACTTGCATGAAAAATTAAATTATGCATACAACGAGTGATCTCACTCGACATTTGAGTAAAATTGTAGGGATATAAGTTGAAAATACCAGTTGAAAAAGTAGTTTTATTTTTATTTTAATATTACTTTTTAACTCCAAAAATGCTGAATCATCCCCCATGGTTAACATCACCATCTTGAATCCGATTGGTTCTTATAAATTTTACTTTGGTTGTACATTTTTGCTTTGAGGCCCATTATTTACCTCAAAATTTCTCTAATGCACATAGCCTAAGGTACTCATCTCTCTCTCTCAACCAAATAAATCGAAGCATGCTTATAAAATATTCAAAACTTCTTAGGGAGATATCAACACACCAGCTACTTATTCATCTAGAAGAACATATTGTAGCCTCATGGACCACCCAGTAGGTCCTATGCAAATTCTACTTATGCTTCATAAGACTTGGGGTAAGTATCGATTTAAACTAGTCGTCCGGGATGGGTTACAGACCGGGCCTCAGGCTCTCCCTTGCCCGTAACTGGGTCCAATCACTCTGCATGTTGCTGCTCATTCCATCACTCTGTATGGATGGGAGAGGGAACCCTTAGTCACGGGAATGGATGAAGAATTGAACTTCCTTCTCTCCTACCTGGCTGACTTGACTGAGGGGAACTAAATTTAACCAATATCAAAATTCCAATACATTGCTTCTTATTATCAATATGCTAGCACAATATCTGGGGTTCTCAATCATTCTGATGTTGCTTAGTTCATCATCATATCCAAACAAATCTTGAAAAAAAACTTTCTTTTCCATTATTTTCAAGCAACACCAAACTCAACCTCAATACAACCAAGTCTTGTTTACGACCTCATCAAACTCGAATAACCATCAATAATGCTTCAAACATTCACTGATTTGTTTCCTTATCGATATTTTCCAAGATCATGTTCTCTCTCTTAACTATGGTGGATTTACACTTTTATTCATCCAAGCTCCCTCTCAACTTATGGAGATCAAAAAAATTATTCTTCTAGCTATGCATGCTCTTTCTTTTGCATCATCATATCATCAAAGAACTTCAACATTTCAAAACTTCATTCCTTCATATGGAAAATGGGTCATCATTCAAACTTCAAAGTCATCAAGGTTCTTGAAACTCCCTCTTTCCACCATGCTCATCATCGTCATAAGTCCATCATCAAGAATGAGGTAGGCATACCTCTTTACAAATTGCTTCAAAATATGCGCCTGCAGATCTCAACAACAAGTACAACTGGGAACACAAACAAATACGTACAAGAGCATGAAATTAACTTTATCGATAACATGTTATCACAATGTGATCATCTATGGTTATCAAAACTTAAAAAAAGAAAATAAACCTTAGATATTCAAAACCTAAACCTTGTTATGGTTTTAATTTTAAAGAAGCATTTACACCCAGGATTACAATTTTATGCACTAAACTCTTACAACAACATTTGATAGGGTTTTATCACAAATATTAGATATTATTATAAAAAATTAGATATCCAACAATTAAATCATGTTATAGTAGACGCATCTAGGGTTTCTATTTTAAATCCTAGAATCTTATTTCAACTTTTACTAGGGTTTTCATCATAAACCCTAGATAATATCATCAAACCCTAAAAATATAGGGTTTTATCATATGCCCTAGATACCAGCATAAAACTATAAAAATGAAAAGGCTTACCAAAGTGAAAAATTAGTAAAATATAGTTATTACAAGGGTTGATTTAATATAAACACCCTAGCAAAATAATCTTTACGATTCTATAGCAAAATCTAGAGATGAGAGAGAAATTTTAAAGACAAAATTATCGTACCTTTTATATAATGGATACCTTCTACAAATTTGAAAACATACCTTTAATTCCTTCTTCTACAAACCTTGAAGGGCTCCCTCATTAAGGGATCCCTCTCACCAAGACAATATTCTTCACCAAAGCATTAACATCCTCATGGTCCAAATCCATATGAGTCTTATTTAATCATAGTGCCAAAGGATCCAACTTGATTACCAAATTACCATTCTCTTTATTCATCATTCTCTTCATGACATATGATCAACATTTTTTTCTTGTTTTGTTTCCTTCATTAAATACTTGCAACAATCACTTACAATTACCACCTAGAAAAATATACAAGTTTAAGAGTATAATTATGATTAGGGATTCCATGGAATCTTTAGAGAGGGAGAATTCCTAGGGTTTTCAGATCCAAACCCTAAGTATCATGATGTTATAAACTCCAGGGTTTGAATCTTAAATCCAATTCTATCATTACTATGGTTTTCCTTTCCACCTTAAACTATCTACAAACCCTTGATACCAAGAACTACCATTTCTATGATGGAATATAATATGGTTAACTTTTTTCTTTAGGGTTTCCAAATACCAACTAGGCTTTCCAAAAATTTAGATGCTAACAACCTCCAACAATATGAAGATTGCAAACCCTAAAATAAACCCAAAAGTCCTAATCTAATTTAGGTAAGGTATTATAAAAAAATCAATTATGCATACCTCAAGAACTACATACCTTAGTCCTCCAATATTACAAGATGTTTGCTGAAAATTTTTCTTCAAGATGCCATGATATTCTTGCTTCTTTCAAGAGTGAAAGCTCCAAAGATGTCAAGGCCAAGGACTTACTTCTAAGGTATTTAAAATTTCATGATTTAACTCAAACTTCTTATGATTATACAACCTTTCAACCAACCATATTCCTTTTTCATTCTAGAATCTAAGTGCTAATAGATATGTGTCTTCCATTTTGTTAGGGCTTCCAATTATCACTGTGTAGGATTATAGAGTGGTCTAATAAATTTTTCAAGTCATCCTAGTTCCCTTACTAGGATTTTTATTCTAATAGGTATACATATGTTTATTCTCTAGTTTCTTCAAAAAGGATTGTAATATTCCCAATTAGCTTTAAGCTAGTTGGAATATTAATTTTTTTTTTTCTTCTTAGTTAGAAGAATAAGAGGGTAGGGAGACCCATAAATCTCCTTAGTAGGAATAAAATCAGTCCAAATGTGAATGGAGGTCATCTAAGTAGCTGGATTGAATACCCTTATGTGTTAAAAGGGGAGGGAGCAGGTAGACTGGGTCAAATTTGACCAAATCAACACCGCTGGTATGGAGGAGTGGGCATTCATTATGGGACAACACAGTTTTGGAGGGAGATTCCATGCATGGAAGTAGTGGCTTTAATGAGTGGGGCCCAAGGTAAGGAAGCTCGCCAAGCATATAAGGAAGGGGATGGCAGCCATAGATGGCATGATTTGATTATTATTTTGTTTATGGTCTATATGACTTGTTGTTCTCTTCAGATGTTTAGCAGAGACTATAGTGTTGTTTAGCACAAGGGTGTTCCCGAGTGAGGTTCCCACTCAGGAGAAGTATTTGGGCTACATTTCCACATTCCGGCACTAGGAAAAGCTCCATATTTCTTCTACATCACATTTTCTTCTTAGGGTTGTGCTGTGTTATGGGGTGCAATAGTGGATATTTGATTTGGGTTAATTCTAAGCTAGTTTTCAGTGGAGGAAGGTTTCCTTCCATTGGGAGGCCAGTAAATAAGTCCTTTGAGCTTAATTTCTACATTCGGCATGAGGCAAAGGTTTTTTTATCCCCTACAGTGCAGTTTTAATCCTGAACTGTGTTATTTTAGTGAGGAGTTGCAGGGGTGGTTGCAGTGCATGATTTGGGGAGTGATCTCTTCAGTGGAGGGGACAACCTTTCATCTGGAGGATCTATTGGAGAAGAGCTATATACTTCTACATCAACTTCCACCATATTTTCCCATTTATTTTGTTGTAGCAAACCTTCAGCCCTAGGGCTGTAGCTCACTTTGTATCTTTATGTATTTTCCGGAAACCCTCTTGGGTTGTCTTGGAAAGGTGATATAGTGCCTATATCTTCATGTATAGTATCTCTTGAGGCATATACCAGTATTTATATATCATTGTATGATCTCTTTCTGTATTTATGTCCATTATCACTGCGCTCTAGCAGCTCTCTGGCATTTTGTATAGTAGCAGCATCTCACCTTTTAGAGTAGTTTCTTATGGCAGGTTTTCTTGATTATATCATACGATTTGTGCCTCACTATTTTGTATTTATTTTCTATTGATATTCGTAATATAATGGCTCCATATTGGTCTCATATGTTGATGTAATTATTTTCCCTACTATTTCCATTATTGTGTTCAAATATTACTGCTTTCCTATTTTGGAATATTACAGTGGTATCAGAGCATAATCTTGGCTCAGTGTGTGCATCTAAGCCAATATGTCATCAGAATAAGGATATCCTCTCACATATAGAGAGAAGAGGTGTCTCAAAAGAAGAAACCAAAAATATTATTATATAGATGGTAGAGAAGACAAAGGCAAAACTCCCTTATCAGGAGGAGGAGAAGAGGAGAAGGAGTATCCCAAGCTTCTTCTTCAAACCATGCAAGATATTGCTAGAGAAATCAAGGAGATGAGGATGGATAGACACAAAGAATCCCCTAAATGGTTTCTACATGGATAAGGCTCTGACATTTCTCATCACTGGAGTGATCAACCAGTGAAGTAGCGGGTTTCCCAATGCTCTACAATGCCTACATTTTTAGCAGTGGAAAATGGAGGGTTTCAAGAACAAGAAAATATTGAAGACTACTTTCTTGAGTATGAGTCTCAATCTCAAAGGTTCAAGGACCATTTTATCTTTCAAGCGTTCTGTCAGATCAAGGAAAATAGGAGACCTCGACATCACAATAGAGGTGGAGGATTCATACAGAATCATGATCTTCACTGGACTATGGGAAGATTTTTCTTACCCACTTTTGATGGGTCATCAAATGCACTGCCAAATCATGGGTAGATATTCTATACATATACTTCCAGCTGAACCAAGTATCGGAGATGGAAGCCATCAAAATAGCAACGCTGCACCTTGAGGGTGAAGCACATGATTGGTGGTTTCATGGTCTTTCTACACTGGTTCATGCCAATGTGACCGCATATTTAGAGTTCACAAGGAATTTGATGGAGAGGTTTGATTGGAGGGACCCGGAGGCACCTTTCATGGGCTAGCTAAGCTCAAACAGTCAGGTAATCCAGAAAATTATATTTTTGAATTTCTAAAACTTTCTGTTATGGTTCCTGATTTATCTGCAACTAGGAGGGTCTATATGTTTATTGATGTGCTAGCAAAACCTCTACATGGGTTGGTTAAATCTATGAAACCCACTACCCTTCAAGATGCCATTGAAAGGGATAGAGATCTACAAGATGCCTTGCCAAGATAAAAGGCAACATTTTAGCAAAAGCCCACTTTTCCATCAAAGGGAAAATATGAGAAGGCTCATCCTTCAAAGGAGAGACAAAAAAAAGTACCTCTTAGTGATGATGTCCGAAGAGACTTGAGGAGAAGGAAGATTTGCTTCACATGCCAAGAATCATGGGCACCTAGAAATAGAAGTGAAGTAAGGAAGGCACACTATATAGAGGTATGTTATGATGATGAGGAGGAATAAGAAGAGGAGCCAAAAGGAGTCATAGTGCTGGGATAGCAGAAGAGGATCCACCACCACCAGGAGGTGGGAATGGAGCATTTGCTCCAATTGGAGGGGCCCTTGCATCATTGAGAGGAGTACCGAAGTACTTGTCCTTAAGGGCTCAAGGTTCCATTCAGGATCAAAGGGTTTTAGTTTTGATTGACAGTGGGGCTACCCACAACTTTATTGATGCCCAACTAGTGCAGAGGAGGGAAATACCCACTGATGATTTTGGGGGATTTTCAATTTTGGTCCCAGGAGCTAGAACTATGCAGTGCATGCATTATGTTCCATATTTATCTATCACCATGGGGACATATACATTTACTGATCACTTCTTTGAGGTTGACATACTTGACACCAATGTGATATTAGGTGTGCAATGGTTGATTACTTTGGGGAAGATCACCACAGATTGGGAGAGTTTGCAGATGGAGTGGATGGATAGAAAGAGTGACAAACATTATATGATTAGGGGCATGCACACTTATACCTCTCAGACAAATTCTACACAAAAAATAGAGTTTTATTTGCATAGTGGAAGTAAGGACCTAACAGTCCTATTAGTTATGCAAATGACTTTAGCCCATGAGACATTACTGTTTAGTGGAATTCCACCTAGGAGGCCACCTGATAAGGAGTTGGTGAGAAATGTCTCACAACATGTTGCACCACTCATAGATCCAGGATGAGTGGGAACATTTGGAGGATAGGAAACAACACAGAGAGTATTGGGTAGGCTCAAGGAGGAGGGAGAAATTCTCCCAATATCATCATTACCCACTCTCACCCCACATCTTGCGTTGAGAGAGGATGCTTTAGGATGGAGGATGGCACCATCATGGTGCAAGGAGACCACTCCATGGCTTTGGAGGCTCAGAAGACACTCTCACTTGGGGAGAAATATTCCACACATGGTAGAGGATGGTGGCTAGTCATGCATACATTGTCCAGACTCAAAAAATTTTGGATGGGTGATAGCTTCCCATGGAAGACTAACCTCCAAAAGCTTCAACCTTTACTCGAGCATGAGCAACTACTGGAGGAGCGACAGAGGAAGGATAGCAACATCCTGGTATGTGACTTTGGCATGGGAGATGTCAAAGAAGGGGGAAACCACATGACAGATGCTTTACATGATAGATCATCAGCGTTTTCACTATGGAGGATAGTTCCTTATTGGATATCCCAGTTGTTGGTGGAATACTCCAAGGATCTCTTTGCATGCAGGATACTTGATGGACAATATTCATATGGGAGATATATAGTGAGAGATGAAGTCATCTACTATCATAATAATATCTTCTTATCTAGAGCATCTAAAATCAAGTAGAAGTTACTACATGCAGCACATTAAGATTTTCTCTTCAGCCACACTTATTCCATGAGAGCATATCATACTATCATGAAGCGATTTACTTAGGAAGGTTTTGAAGAGGAGATACATCATCATATTAGGAGATGCATGGATCATTTAGAGATGGAGGAGAGACATAACTCTTTGATAGATTTATCACAACCACCTCTTTCCTGATTGGGAATGAGAGGGGACACATCTATGAGCTACTCCATTAGTTCGATCAAGGTATATGGTAAGGATCATGTTTTTGTGCATAATGATTTACTAGATGAGTATTTGCATTCCTTTACCATACATGTGGAGGCCATTGCTCAAAGTGGGGGCACTCTTTATTATGGGCTTCATGGTCTACTTGGAGCCATAAACAGTGGTGAGCATGGCCACTCCCTAGGAGGATTTAGGGAGGTGATACATCATTCAGGGTGTACTCCATTGGCACCAAATATCATTCACCTTCTCCAAGCATGTGAGAAGACTATGGTAGAAAAAAAGTGGTGGGGAAACCACTTATTATATCATGTTTAGAGGCATTCAGGAGACATACTGTGCTAGTTCCACATGTGGGACTATGATCCTCCTCTAGTATTACATATGGAAGCTTATGTATCCTTGGTTATGATCCCATACATTGATGATGCTCTTATAATTATTATGGGCATGATTGGAGGAAGGATGCAAGGATTGAATGTGCCCATTGGGAGTGAGATTATCCATGTTTCTTATGCTTTGTGATCCAGGGAGAACATTGGGAAAACCATGATTGCTAAATTAGACCTTTTGTTATGACGTGAGTCATTGGCATCTCATGAGTACTTGGAAGGAACATTTCATGGATGGATTGATTGGGAGACACTTGGTTCATGAGGAAAGCTTATAACATGGATGTTTCACAAGGGAAGGAGGAGAAGAGCTTCAGCACTCACCTTTACAGTTTCTTGAGGACCAGCAACCTTTGAGATGGGAGGACTGTAATATTCCCAATTAGCTTTAAGCTAGTTGGAATATTAAATTTTGTTTTTCTTCTTAGTTAGAAGAATAAGAGGTTAGGGAGACCCATAAATCTCCTTAGTAGGAACAAAATCACTGCAAATGTGAATGGAGGTCATCCAAGTAGCTGGATTGAAGACCCTTATGTGTGAAAAGAGGAGGGAGTAGGTAAACTACGTCAACTTTAACCAAATCAACATCACTGGTATGGACGAGTGGACATTCATTATGGGACATCGTGGTTTTGGAGGGAGATTCCATGCATGGAAGTAGTGGCTTTAATGAGTGGGACCCAAGGTGAGGAAGCTCACCAAGAATATAAGGAAGGGGATGGCAGCCATAGAAGACATGATTTGATTATTATTTTGTTTATGGTATGTATGACTTGTTTCTCTCTTCAACTGTTTAGAGGAGACTATAGTGTTGTTTAGCACAAGGGTGTTCCCGAGCATGAATCCCACCTTCATCCTCAGGGAACTTCAAGTTCCCACTCAGGAGAAGTATTTGGGTTACATTTCCACATTCTGGCATCAAGCCAAGCTCCATCTTTCTTCTACAGCGCAGTTTCTGCTGAGGGTTGTGATGTGTTGTAGGGTGCAGTAGTGGAGAGTTGATTTGGGTTAATTCTGAGCTAGTTTTCAGTGGAGAAAGGTTTCCTTCCATTGGGAGGCTAGTAAAGAAGGCCCTTGAGATCAATTGCTACATTTGGCACCAGGACAAGGTTTTTTTATCCCCCACAACACAGTTTCAATCCTGAACTGCATTATTTTAGGGAGGAGTTGTAGGGGTGGTTGCAACGCATGATTTGGGGAGTGATTTATTTAGTGGAGGGGACAACCTTTCATCCAGAGGATCTATTGGAGAAGAGATATATACTTCTACATCAGCTTCAGCCATATCTTCCCATTTATTTTTTTGCATCAAACCTTTAGCCCTAGGGCTGCAGCTCACTTTGTATCTTTATGTATTTTCCGAAAACCCTCTTGGGTTGTCTTGGAAAGGTGATATAGTGCCTAGATCTTCATGTATAGTATCTCTTGAGGCATATACCAGTATTTATATGTCATTGTATGATATCTTGTTGTATTTATTTCCATTTTTACAGCGTTGTAGCAGCTCTCCGGCATTTTGTACAGTAGCAACATCTCACTTTTGAAATTATTTGCTTATGGGAGGCTTGTTTGCTTATATCATATGATTTGTGCCTCACTATTTTGTACTGATTTTCTGCTGATATTCATAATATATGGCTCCATATTGGTCTCCTATGTTGATGTAATGATTTTCCCTTCTATTTCCGTTATAGTGTTCAAATATTGTTGCTTTCCTATTTTGGAATATTACAAGGACTCATAATATGCCTTTACGAATCTCCTTAACATGGATGGCACTGCAATATTTACTACTACTTCAATTTGATTATTTGTAACTGGAAACTACTGCAGTCTTGGGTTTTTATTATTCATTGAAAATTTTGAACCTCTGTAAAGTTATTATGCCTGCAAATTTCAGGTGTCTCTACAATTTCAGGTGACTCTGCCTACAGTTAGGATACAATGATATGAAATCATAAATATCAAACTTATTTTGTTGTATTTCGGATGGTCAAATAATTATCTAGGTGCTTGGAAAGTGCTGCTTCTACTAAAGTGAATAATTCTTCTTCAACATGATAATTTGGATGCTCCTCAAAACTTCTATATATTAAAACTTCCTTATTTCTTGCAAATGGAATTATTTAAAATATGATGAGATTTATAGATCTTCAAGTTGCCTTTTTCCTATTATATTTCATCTTAGCTCTAATACCATGTTAGAAAATGAGAAAGGAAGAAATAATTTTTTATCTTGAAAATTAAGTGCGATTTATTTGCAATCTTATTAACTTATTTTATGTCTTATTTTATCTTCTTATCATCAAGAAACTACCAAAACATTAATGAATGAAGGTAAAAACAACAAGGAGATAGGATGTAGGCTCTCAGCTAGGGAAAAACCCCTCTTCTAGGGGAAAACCCAAAAATTATCTTCTCTTCCTTTAGAACTAAATCAAATGAGGCAACCAAGACCCTTTGACCAATATGAATACCTCCTCTAATCCACACCAAGTCAACCTCCCAATATATTCCTTCAAATATGACAAATATCAACTCCTAGTAAAAAATAGTCAACCTTTTTTAATATTGCATCAATCAAATATTTTGGCCTCGTCCTCGTGAATCAAGATTTTGGCCTCTATTGTAGACCTTCAATTTCAACCCCTTCCTACAACCCAAAATATTGCATGTGTGAGCTAAAAACAAGAGAAAATGAGCTTCTTTCCTTCACTAGGGTTCCTCCTTCCTTTTCTGAGGTTTCTTCTCCTTATTCAAGCCTTTTCACCTCCCTTTCTTTCCTTCAAACTCCCTTTCAATTGAAAATAAAACTCTTCTTTGATGGATAATTAAATAGGTTGAATGCATTGTTAATATATATTCTTTCTAAGTGGTCAAATTCCCTTTATGAGGCCGAATTGAATAGAGGGAAGGCCGACTTTGTGGAGGAGCCATAATTGACCAAATTACATAAGATATTTTTTCTTTCTTTGACATAATAAGCCCAAGAATGGTCTATTACAAAATTGCAAGGACAATGATTCATGGAGAAAACCCTAGAAGCACTCAATGGGTGCTTATACCTAGAAACAAAATAACTAAAGCATGAAACCCATGCTTATAAATAAGTTTTCTTTAACAATAATTATTATTTTTCTTTTCTTTTGAAAGATACATCATATCACAAGCTAGAGAAAAATTATGAATATCAATACTAGTTACATTTTCAAAAGTACCATCTAGGGTTAAATATACAATCTCACACAATATGGCCCTCATTGTGACAAATGTGACATTCAACATTGGTTTTCAACACTTGTTGATGTCATTGAGGCATTATTTTTACTTGGTACAAATATCTCCATCTAGGTACCTGATAATGTCATATATACGTAATCATATAATAGGTTTTGCAATATTGTGCTTTGTGTCCAAACCTTGAGCATGTGAAGCACTAACCAAAAAAATGTCTTTGATACGTGGGAATAAAAGGATATTTTGATCTTATTAAGGTGTTGCTTGGAGAAGTCATGCTTCCTTATTGTTCATCCAGAGAATGAGCCATATTCATTTGTTGATTCCCAATATATGTTCCAATATTCCTGGTGGATGCTTTGTGATGAACCATGTTCATTGTTTTTCCTGCATCAATTTTTCTTGTGAATCCTTTCTCTTCATATTGATTCCTTTCACACTATTTTCTTTGAGAGTTATTGAAGTTAACATGATTTGAATGATGTTCTTCTTTATTCAAATCATCAAGGGACATGTTTCTTGATGCTATAAATTTTTATCAATCTTCATGATTTTTCTTTCATTTGATGGGGCACCATTCTTCTAGATGCATCACCTTCTTAATATACAATACCTATCTTGATAAGTGGATACCTATGCATGCTAGGAATGTTATCTAGAGATTTAGTACCTTTTTTGAACTTTGAATTGAGCTTCTCTAATTATTCTCTTAAGAGGAAAAATTACTCTTCCAATATTTCACATATTTGTTTCTTCTCATTTAACTATTTTGATAGAAATTATTTTACCCTTTTTTATTCTTCTAATTCAACTTTGAGGGAAATAACAATGTCTTCATTTAGACTCTTATCCTGAAGTTTTTGCATCAATTTACTTTCTCTTTTCTTGAGAGTTCTAATTTCCTTCGATGCACTTCTAAGTTTCCCTTTAAGATCCAATTATGCTTCAGTTTCTTCAACCTCAACTATGAATAGTATTTCATTCCTTTATTAATTGGCCGCACTTGCACTTCTTTCACTATCACTTTGTTCTTTTGTGTAAAAATTAATTTTCTTTCCCTTTTTTTTATTCTTAGGTTTGAATATTGATTCATCAACACTTTCATTTATCTTAGCATAAATACATTTATATGAACAATGACCAATTCTTAAACATTCAAAACATTTTAAAGGGAGCTTACCTTTGAAATTTTTTGTTCCTTTCTCGAGCTTTCAAAAAAATTTGGCTTCTTATTCATTAGAATTTGGGTATTCTTCATCATTTAATTTTTCTTCTCTTTTGTTGTCATGAATAATGCTTCCTTGATTCTTGAATTGTGTTCCTTGATTCTCATCTCATATGCGGAAATAGTTCTATGGAGTTGATATATTTTCATTTTGTAAACTTATGTTAGTTCCTCAAGGGTTGAAACTTTAGCATTTAATATTGATGGGAGTGATCTTAAAATATTTCAACCAATGGAGTTGTCTTTGACTTCTTCACGAAGACATGTAATGGAGTTGATAATATTTTCCACTCAAAGAAAATATGAAGCAATATCCTCATACTCTTCCATCTTTAAACTTTCAAATTTTCCTCTGAGAGCTTGCAACATAAGCTCTTTAAATTTTTTATCTCCTTTGTAATAAGTTTGAATCTTTTTACATACCTCATGTGATGACTTGCATTACATTACTTTGATGAGTTCATATTCTACTAAACCAGTTAAGATACCATGCTTGCCTTGTTCACTATATGTGTAAAGTTCCTTCTCTACAACATCTGTTAGAATAATATCAGGGGCTTTATATTTTGTGTTCACAATTTTCCAAACTTCTACTCCCAAAGAGATGAGATATGGCTCCATTATTTTCTTACAAAATGCATAATTGGTTCCATCAAACATAGAGGGTTTTCCCACTTCTCTAGTAGTGGCCATATATTCTTGATCTTCAACCTTATAGTAGTTATATATTACTAAAGGTAACCTGCTCTAATTACACTTGTTGGCAAAGATCGCACTAAGAGGGAGCGGGGGGGTGTTTGAATAAATGTGAGGTATATTTCACAATTTAATAATCTTTCTTAATCATATATCCATATATTAATGAGCTATAAAATTATGTCATCAATTATATCAATGAATCATCATATTAGTAGCATGAAAAGAAGAAATAAAAAACACAAGAAAGCATTATATCACAAGGAGACACAATTTTTTAGGTGGAAACCAAAATGGGAGAAAAACACCAACTCTTCTTCTTCCCAGTCTTCAATTTATTTACATCAATTTGTAGGCCCGAACCTGTGAGAGGAAACTACCCCAAAAATATGCAATTTTCCACTTGAGGTAGGCTACAACTTGTTTGAGGCACCAACCTCAAAGATGCGATAAAATGCTCACTACATGATACAACTTGATTGAGGCTTCAACCTTGAGAATGAGTAGCCTCCAACCTGCTCTAAGCTCCAAAATTATTGAGGTTCCAACCTCAACAATGAGTAGGATCTAACCTACTATATAATCCATCCTACTTGAGGCTTCAACCTCCTTCCTCTCCTTTTTTATGGACCTCTATTTCATCACATTTTCAAACTATATCCACTATCATAATATATCATTGAATATTACATAGAACCAAAATATGTAATCAATACATATAATAACTGGCATTATCTCTGCCACTGCAACAATCTATTCTATACAAACATTACACTTCCATGCAACTTGAAATCACTATACTTCCATACTACTTTCAATCATCATGTGAGCTATAATTAATATCACAAAATTCATGTCAATCCCTATTGATGGTTATTATAATACTTTCCCAAAATCTAATTTGTTAGTGTGAATGCTAATCGCAAGCATACAAAAAAAGCTCACTTTAGTTGTGCATAACAAACAACCCTAGCATCAAATGTGGTTGTCAATTTCCTTAGATCTGTAGTTAGTTATCAGGATAAATGCTATAGAAATCCAAATCTATGCAGCTAAAGACATTAAATATCAAAAGTAAGCAAGATTTGCTGCATGCATCTAATGGAAAAGACAAGAATTTTTAAAGAATTTTTTTATTATGACACCTGGGAAGGGAACATAGAAAGATGTTACCAATCCCCCTCAATGGGATGGGTTCTTCAGATCTAAGATGTCCTCAGCACTTCAGATCTAAGATCTCTGATGTCCTCAGCACTTCAGATCTAAGATCTCTCTCTCTCTTGATGGTGCAGAAAACCCAGACAAAAATGGAACTCAAAGGGAGCTTACAAGCAAAAAAGTAGAACAATATGACAATGATGGAGGATCAAATTCAGACCAAAAGTATAGATCAGGAGGTGATCTTAAGGCGACAAAAGGTAGTGAATGAATGGAAAACCCTTCTATTTATAACAAATTATTGAGTTAGTCTAGATATTGGTGCATAATTAAAATATTATTAACCAAACCTAGATCCAACTTTTATGGAATATTTTATTATTTTTATTGGAGGGAAAAGGAATTTTAAATTTTGGTCAAATCCCTTTACCTAGAAAAGGTAAACAAATAAATGATTTATTTATTATTTTAAGAATGTGACGAAGAAATAATTAAATAAATAATGATTTATTAAATTATTCATAAATGATTTCGTCAAATTTAACAAGGAATATTATTAAATAATGATTTAAATAATTATTCCTAGAAAATAATAAGATAAATAATGATTTATATAATTAATTTTCCTGTTTTGAGTTAAATATGGCCAGGAATATTAAAAAAACAGTGGTTTAGTTAATTATCCCTAGAGGAAAATCAAATAAATATGGATTTATTTAATTATTCCTCATGGTGTTTCCTATTTAGACTAGAAATAACTTAATAAACTATGGGTTATTAAATTATTTCTCATAGTGAAAGAAATTTTACTATGGTAAAATTGTTCTTACATGGTGTACTTTAGTCCATCTAATAGTAGGTTAGATGACCAAAAATTGATGTAACATACTTCATTTAATTCATCTTTCTGGTCACTAAAACCCTTTACTTCCATACTACTTTCAGTCATCATCTCAACTATAATTACTATCACAAAATTCATGTCAATCCCTATTGATGGCTGTTATAATACTTTCCCAAAATCTAATTCATTTAACTCATCTTTCTGGTCACTCAAACCCTTTCTTGGAAGCAATTTACTTCATATATTTACAACCCCTACAATGTGCCCACAATCTCTCCAAACATAAACAATAGATTCTAGACATCAATATGAGTCAAAACAACATCAAAAGAATATAGTTTCATCCATATCTAAACCATTATTTCTCATCTTCTTCCGAATTTCAATTTGGATCAATAATGACTCCAAAATACTATAAAAACCATAATAAAACAGATATGAAATTAAATGTTCGACAAAAAGCCCATTTCTGGGTCCTTTTCAATCAGATCACCGGATTTAGGCACAGGTAATTGGATATTGGAAAATGTATGACAAAATTGTTGAATATATTAAAAAAATTTTACCAACCCATTCTCGTCACAGTTCAAACTCTCAACCACCCATGTACTATACCAGCAATTCTCTTGGTATGCCTTAAAAGACTAGGATATTTTCATTTATTTATTGTGGTGTCACCGTATTCAACGAAGCCTCATCGTCTCTCTAGTCCTTCGTGGCTAAACTAAAGTTGTTGTGACATGAAATTTAAGGGTCCACATGGCCATATTTTACTTGCCCTCATCCATGATGGCTGAAGCCCAAAATGCTACACTCTATTCAACCTCATCCACATAAAGTCTAAGGGCCAAGATGGTTAAACAATACTCGATCTCATCCATAGTGGCTACAAAATATTGAAATTTATCTACGTAATGGCTCAAGTCCATGGTGCTACATAATACTCGACCGCCTTATCCATGTAAAGGCTCAGGTACATACTTGTCCTTATCCATATAAAGGTTCAGGGCCATAGTGAATTACGTAGTACTCACCCTTATGCAAATAACTCAGTAACATAGTGCCTTAAATGGTACTTGGCCTTTAGACTCATCCATGTAAATAATTGAGGGGCATGGTGTCCTACACAATTCTCTAACTCATCATAAATAACTTAGGTCCACGGTGCCTTACATAGTTCTCTGGCTCATCGTAAATAACTTAGGAACATGATGGCCTTCCTCCGTAAATACGTGAATTTGACGTCAAAAAGGGATTTCATCTGATATCAAAGTGGTGGCTTGACCATCATTGGATCAATACAATGAATTTCCACTTGAATAAAGGCATAACTCATGAAAAAAAAGTGTGCTTGTGTATGAACCAAGATAAAGGAAATGAAACTGACCAAGAAAAAATGTAAAAGACAAAATCTTGATTGTAGATAACTTGAACCCAACCACTGTGTGAATGATATACATAGATTTCCAAAAAAATTTATCTTCTCAAGCCGTTGGTGGCGCCATATTTTTAGTGCTTGGGCCATAGAAGGCTCGATCAAATTCGTCCCCAGGAATTCATAATTTTAATTCATTTAAATGAATGGGTCAACATCTCATATAACCAATTCATAGGACTTGGACCTTAGGGTCTTTGGTAAATCCATTGATGACATCACACCCTCTACATGGAACTCCCTAAGTGGGCCATGTGTCACTCAAATTCGGGTCCATTGGAAAACTAAAAATTCCATTTATAGTTTTCCAAGTTGGGCCTTCAGAGTTGCCTTCATCAGCGTGCTCATGTCACATCAGCGTGCTCATGTCAACACATTCAAATTCATATCCTAATGAAATTATGCCATGTGTCATCATCCATTTAGATGGCTAACCTTCATGCATTTTCACCTTCATCTAATCGTTGACTGGTTGAGAAAATCATTGATTGACGATAGACTTTCATGTCATTTAGTGGTGTTAAATGGTGTGCTACTTTATGTTATCGTTTCTATTGATTTACCTTCCCAGTAGTGGATCCACTCCCATTTTCACGATATTTAACACATGAATATTTTGGGTTTGGCCATTTAGCTCGCCCTTTTAATTTTTGCCCCAATTAATATTTATTTTCAACTAGCCATAAATTATCATCCAAAAGGATTTTTTATAATCATAATATATCGTTGGAAAGGTATTGACGAGCACTACTCAATAATTCTATTTTGTAAGATATCTTGTGTTGAGTTTCTAGTGAAATTAGGGTTAGCACAATATTTCTGAAATTCTGATAATTAATTTTTATGTATATATTTTTTTAACTTATTCCAATATATCATTCAAAAATTTTACTTTAGAAATTAATTGAATAATATAGATCTTGATGCACAAACTGGAGACAATATTTACCCTTGGAAAACCCACTACGAGGAAAAAACCAACAATTTTTCGATAGAGAAATTCTTCTTTTTCAATGAGAGACACACCTAGACCTATAGTCAAACTTGGTCTCCTCCTCTACATCAAGTCACCCAAACTAATCCTTCACTTTTCTCTTGATCCTGCACTTCCAGAATTTCCACAATCTTTTGATATCCAGTTGCCCCAGAATTTCAGCCTTGCAGTAGTTTCCCATGTAACCTAGAAAATTTCGCCCCCCCTGCAATAGCTTTCCCAGAAAATGTGAACTAGAGAGAGAGAGAGAAGAGAGAAAAATTGACCTTCTTTATTCGCCCTTCTTTCCCTTCGCTCACTAGCTCATAAACTATCTTGTGAGAGGAATGTGAATTTTCCAAATGAGGAGCCCAAATTTCCTTTATATAGTAGTCTATCTAGGGTGAATGAATTTGTCTCTTAGATAGGGAAAACTTAACTTGGCAGGAAGCTGACTTATCACTTTTTGGTGCCAAAATTTTCATTTCAAAAATTCAAACATTAGAGAAATTTAGAGGTAAAAAATGGGCCTCAAAACAAAATGTACAACCCAAATAAGATTTATAAGAACCAATATGATTTAATATGATAATGTCAACCATGGGGGATGATTAACAATTTTTGGAGTAAAAAAGTAAAAATATTACAAATTAAAAAAATTAAAAAAACTACCTTTTCAACTCATATTTTCAACTTATCTCCCTACAGTTTTACTCAAATTTAGAGTGGGATCACTCATTGGATGCAAAATTTAATTCCTCATCCAAGGAATACCAATGTTGCATACTTTTGATGGACACTCTTACAAAAAAAATGAGAATTATATGAAAAGCATGATTGCAATCACACTTTTTCATGCATTTCTTAATTTTTGTGTAGCAGGGTCCATCAAAAGTATGCAACATGGGTACTCCTTGGATGAGAAATTAAAATTTTCATCCACCGAGTGATCCTAGTTGAAATTTGAGTAACATCATAGGGGGATAAGTTGAAAATATGAGTTGAAAAAGTAGTTTTTTATTTTTTCCCTCTAAAATGTGATGATGTAACCTAATCTTATTTTATTATTTCCACTATTATTTTATAGTATTTCTTAGGAGGCCAAATTTATACCTCAAAATTTCTCTAATATTTACATCTTTTAAAAGTCATAATGGGACTTTTACTCAAAATAAATTTTCCTTTGACTCAAACATTTATAAATATGTTTTATAATGATAAATATAATCACATCAAGTGACCAAAACTACATTATGAAGACCAACCATAGTTACAAATTGACCACTCCCTCTTAAATAGGGAGGTATTCATAACCACTGTCATAGATGTTCTCAAATTGAACAAATTTATCTAAATACATGGTTAATATGTTATTATCATCATCATCATCTATCATCAACATCTGCTAGTTTCCATATATGGGGTGGTACCAAAACCATGGCAATGTCATCAACATATCAACACCTACTCCTCCAGAGTGATTAGTCTTCGAATCCCGTGGTCAATACCTAGGCAAAAAATGCTAAGGCCCTCATTTTGCAAGCACTCACTCACCCTTCTTGGTGAGCACTTTAGGCCAAGACCTCACTCAACCCCTTCCTAGTTGGTGATCGAGTCTAGATGTTGAACATGATTTCACTCCACTCTATCCAGTGTGTGATAAGGGTCCAGGAAATAACTGGACCCTTATGGTGTGTGATCATGGTTTTGATGCTGAAGGAGCTCACTCCACCGTTCCTGATATGTGATCAGGGTCCAGGACCTCACTCGACCTATTATGGTGTGTGATCACGGTCCTCCAAGAGACACTCACTGAAAAATACTTTTTGAGCCCTATGGGTCTCTTGGACACGTTCTCCCTTTCAGGAGAATTTCCATCCATGCTATAGAAAAATCAACAATCCCTCTCAACGAGAGGTGTGGTCTCCACAAGCTCCTCCTTGTCTTTGAAATACACAAACTTGTCCCTCAGTAATGAATTTGTCAAAACATCGGTTATTTTTTCATTGGATATATACTTGAGTCTTATATCTCTCATCTGCACCATGTCATGGATGTAGTGGTACTTGATCTCAATATGATACAACCAGTCATGGAAGACATGATTCTCTGAAAGATTCACACAACCTTTATTATCACAATGTATCACCGTCGGTTCCAACTCTTGTCCAAACAATCCTACAAACAACTTTCAAATCCATATTGCTTTGGTACAATCCTCATTAGCCGCGATGTACTCTGCTTCAGTAGTGCTGAGTGAAATCGACCTCTACTTATTTATCATCCATGATATCAAAGAGGAGCCCAAACTAAAGAATACTCCCGATGCACTCTTCATGTATTCAAAATTTACGGCCCAATCAATGTCTATATATCCCTGAAGCTATACATCCTTTTTTGTAACATACCTCAAGCCATTGTTTACTGTACTACACAAATATCTCAAAATATGATTTACTGCAATCCAATGCTCGTGTCTTGGTTCTACCTAGAACTCACTCAACTGTCATTAATTAAATACATTAACACACCAATCAGCTACCGGTACATAGATGGATCTACCAATATAGAGTTGGAGCCTCTTAATTTCTTCAAGGTAGTCAACATAGGAGTCACCATGGATTTGTAATCCATCATACCAAATTTTTGAAGGATCTATGTTACATACTTTCCTTGACCAAGGAAGATTTTTCCAAGTTTTTACGATACTTATAAATGCAACTAATAGTGCATCAACCCAAGACCCTTCATGTCAAACTCAAAATCCAATTACTTCTTGAAGTGAATGATAATAGGCTTGGAACCTATAGGAAATAATTCATTAACATATAATAATAGGATCACATGTGAATTATTCACAAACTTAAATTAAAATTTTGGATTAGTGAATCTCAGTCTCCTGAGATAGTTGTCAATATGAGCATACCAAGCTCTTGGATCTTGCTTGATTCTATACAACACCTTCTTCATCCTACAAATATGAGACTCCTTTCTATATACCTAAAATCCATGAGGTTTCTTTATGTAAACCTCTTCTTCGATCACTCCATTGAGGAAAGCAGTATTTACATCCATATGGTGCAGTTACCCTCCCTTTGAATTAGTAAGTGAGTTGATGAATCTAATGGAAGTGTACCTAGAAACTAGAGAAAAAGTATCATCATGTTATTCTCCATGTTTATGGGATAATTCTCTAACCATGAACCATACCTTGTATTTTTCGATACTCCCATTTGCAACATGCTTAATCTTGTATATCCACCTGGAAGTCACTACTCACTTCCCCTTAGTCCTTGGCACAATCTCCTAGTCATCATTATTCATGATAAATTAGTATTCCTCATTCATCAGTTCCTTCCACACTTGTTCGCTAGCCACTTATTTATACATGGAAGGTTATTCATCAATTATTTTTTTCATGAGGGATGCATAGATGGAGAACCTATTATATTTCTTCACCTTTCTATATGTGTCATTAGGAGCTACATGTTCTTTCGACTCTTCCAATGTGGATCTAAGCCATGTTGGTCTCTTCTTGATCTTTGGGACTATAACTGGTTCTTCTGGATCTTGAGGCCCTTCTGGCCTTCTGATACATTCTGTAGAACTTAAATTCCATTATCTTGATGCCTCTTACTTTACCTCTTCCATGGAATCTATGGATACTTCCTTAGACATTCAATATGCCACTTTCTCATCGAAGGTGACATCTCAACTAACCTCAATCTGTCACTAATCTAGAATGTACATTCTTTAGGATTTTGAAGATTCACTCCATCCAAAAAATATACATTTCTTTTCTAAAGGTTCAAGCTTGTTCATTGTATCCTTAGGAACATGAATATATATAGGACAAACAAAGACTCTCATGTGCCCCACCTTTGGCTTCCTTTTATAGAAGGCTTCTTCAATAGTCATACCTTCGAGAACTCTATGAGGAATTTCATTATGAATATACATAGTTATTCGTGACACTTTTCCCCATAAGGACAATGACAAATCAAATTCATGCATCTTGGCCTTGAAACATTATTCAATGGGCCTATTATTTCATTATGCTACACCATTATGTTGATTATTATGGGTGAAAATTAGACCCCTCTTAATTCCAACATGCTTGTATAAAACAAAAAACTACTTTGAGGTTAATTCTCCTCCATTATCAGATCTCAGTATCTTGATTTTTCTACCTGTCAAGTTTTCCACTTCAATTTTGAATTCCTGAAATTTTTCGAATACCTCATATTTTTTATTCAAGAGATATATCCATGTTTTATTAGATAAGTCATCAATAAATGCCACATAGTACAACAAACCACCAAGCAATTTTATGGGAATCGGACCACATATATCAGAATGAATCAACTCCAAGGCTTCTTTAGATTTGTTGTCACTATTTAGAAATGGTTTCTTAATGTTCTTCCCAAGATCACAACCTTTACATATACCATCAATATTAATTTGTATTTCAGTAACCCCTAATACTACTTCACTTAATTTATTCAATGCTATAAAATGAATATGTCCATACCTTCAGTGCCATAACTCACTTGGATCTATTTATTCATGTACTCGTGCTTGATTTACTTGACTCACAAGTCTATACAATATTCCATCATGAATCCCAATAGCCCTAGCATAATCCATACTAGAGCCCTTTGACCATGCAAGTACTTTTCCATCGACAAAAGCAACCCTATATCCTTTATATTCTAAACAAGAAACAAATATAAGATTCTTTTTCAAACCTAATACATAAAGAACATTGAGATCAACATTGTTACCATATGTTATATCTATGATTTCCTTTCCAAATAATTTGATTACATAGTTGCTATTGTCTCCCAATTCAACCATTTGAGACAACTTATTTTTTGACATGCTTGAAAGACTCCTATGATCTTCAGTCATGTGTATTGATGCTCCACTATCTACTAGTCACATGTCATCATCATATGCAAAGGAACTTGTCAAAGAATAATACTAGAAGGAATCCTTTTCACTATTGGTATTCTTTGCTTTTTCATCTTCTTCAACTTCTAATGCAGAAGCATGTTGTTTCCCTTTTATTTTATTTTTATCCATATTTTTACAATCTCTCTTGAAATTGTATCTTTGATAAAAAAATTATTCTTCGTAGAGGAATACGATCCCTTCCCTGTCCTTTTGTGTTGAATTCCAAATTTCTTCTTTCCCTTTTTATTGAAATGAGATTCAAGGGCTTGAAATTCCTCATCTTTTCGATCTATGGTCATTAAACTTTCTTCTTCTTAAGCACATTATGTCCATAAATTTTCAAATGTAGGAGCTTCCTTCCAGCTTATTATCCATGTTGCAAAGGCATCCCATGATCTAGGAAGACCATTGAGTGTTGTAATCACTAGTTCTTGATCAGGGATGGATTCTCCAACTTCTTGAATCTGATCTCTTATTTGGGAAATCCTTACAAATGAGGAAGTCGCGATGTCATTGTTAGTCATCCTTGTACTTCATAATTCATTCTTATAGCTCATTAATTGAACCAAATTCTTGATAGTGTAGAGATTCATTAGGGAATCATACATCTTCTTTAGGTATTAATTTTTGCAATGTAGGAACCAAATGATACCTAATGGATTTTACTATGATGCTCATAACATTGATTTCAATTTCCTTGAACTTTTATTTTCTTGCATCATCTTCTTGTTCAATAACCTTCCCTATAACAATATCCAAAGCATTGTTCTTGGCAATAAGAATCTCTATTCCAACTTTCCAATATTTAAATTTTGATACTACCTGCTATAGGGTAATATGCTTGGGTGTTGGTTATTGGGTATCCCTCTCAGGGCTTTCCAGTGCCTGAGGCAGACTGTTAGATTAGTTGTAAAGTTCCAAAGATACTGCATACATGTTCATATTAATATATATAATTGACAAATCGAGATGGAAAATATTACCTCTTTGTGAACAGCAGATCCTATGGAGAACACCAAGCAGTGAAGTAGAATTCCTTCTTCACCGGCTCCAAGTCCGGATCCTGCAACCAATCAAAGCACCCGTGTAATCTCTACAACAGTATAGCTTTCTATCAATTAAACTATCATATAAGAAACATAAAACAATGTAGATCTAAGCCACTCATATCATGCTACATAGACGATTGAACAAAAATGTGACACTGATGCATCGAATGGACAAAATAGATACAGTTCTATTGATTTATGAAAAGGAGGATTACAACCGTCAGTTGCACCAATCCCTCCTCAATATTCCAATTCCTCTCTATCTTTCTCTATCTCTGAGTGTGATGATGCTCAAGGCAGAAAGCTATCAATGAACTTCGCCGATCTTCAAGCCTCACACTGCAACAATGAAATTATACTCTACATATAATCAAACCTTTGACCTTATACCAAGAGCCCACAGCTCCAATTTATAGGAGATGGAGAGAGAAAACCTTTCAAACTCTTTCAACTAGTTCAAATCGGGAAAGATCTAGATGTGTCCTTGCTTTTCCTTGCTTTTTCCTTCCATAGGAGTTCAGTTGTTTTTGGCAATGCCTAATAAAAGGTTTGTGAAATTTAGTTTCCATTTTGAACTGACTCTCTTTGAGAAAAGGCTGGAAATGCTAGTCAGTTTTCCGTAAGGTATTTCCCTTTTCACATTCAAACATAGATAACGCTGCCCCTTGGGAAATACAGAGCACTACCCTAGGCATTAACGCTCCCTTTGCATGGCTCAGGTGTGTTATAACTCTGCCTAGCTATTTCTAGGGTGTGTTACCTTGGAAAAAATGGGTCTTTTCTAGGTCATTTTCTTCCTTCCATGTTACCTTCTCCTTTGAGCTGATGAGGAGGTCATTTGTCCTCTAACAGATGCCCCTTAAAGTGTGAGGTCAGAGACAAAGATGATGGCCGAAATAATTTATAAGAAGTGTATTAGAATGAGAGGAATTGGAGGACTGAGGAAAACCTGAAACAACAACATATGTCAGAAAATATAGTATATGTCCCGAGTCGGACATTCCCATGCTCAGTAGCTAATAAAAATGATTTCTCTAGAGTAGAGATATGAATAGTGTGTCCACCAATAAGCATAACGTGGAAGCATCTATCATAACAGGATCAAACTGATAATATGTCTCCAAAAACAATATCGCAACATGGGAGAGGAAACACAACTGTAATGGTGTAAGACTCAACCCAAGGTCTTGGTCGCCGCTTCACTAAACTGCAAATTTCTGCACATGTGAATAAATGAGTTGTGGTTGAACATGTGAGAAATCATCTGATTACCAGTAAATAACAAAAAATGTTAGCATATGCGAGGGTGGCCACCGATAAGGATGATGATCCCCAAGATGCACAATACAATCTAGCGAGTGTGAATAAAAGGAGTTGATGTCGAACAATCGTAGAATTATTCGACCGGGAGTCAATAATGAGAACCCCCAACCAAACACAAGGTGACCTGCCACTGATGTTTGCAAGTACCTAAGTATTGACGTGTTTCTAGATCAACTTCCTAGATAAGATGTTGAAGTTGATTGGAAGAGATCTATCAAAAGGTAGGCACTGAGGCATCCTACATCAGTCAACACGAAACGGGAAAAGATGATTTTGTTTATGGAAATAATGAAGAGAAAATGGGAATAACTAACAACAAATAAGTTCTGGTATATGATGGCTTGGTTGATACAAGGAGAAGTAGGTAGTGGGATCCTCTTGAATAATAGAAGGCACTCTAACAGGGTACCAGGCAGCTTAGGCTTAATAAACACCAAAGAGTATCAGGATTCACCAATTTAGGAACATTGGCATATGAAGGCTAAACACATAGATGGTAGGGTTTGGCTAAATGCGAGAGTTTTCTGGGAAGTGCCATGTTCAATATTTTTGCTGCCAAATCGACCTTTAAAATGTAACAGAATAAATATCCACCTTGTCCAAAAATTTTCCCCATCTAATTAAGTTTAACGAGTCCAGACGGGAAAACTCGGTGATTTTTTCATATTTAGAGAGTTTGAAAAACATCGTAAAAGACAACTCTAGGGGGTACCTTTGTCATTTTTGATAACCAGGCACAAAAAAGGGAGAATAGTAATCCCAAAACAGTTCATTTTCCGTGAGTTATTCCATTGAATCTGGAAAAGTGAGAAACCTATGTTCAATGGACATCTACCTCATTTTTTTATGAGTACAAGGAGACGGAGTAAACTCAATGTTCTTTGTGAAATTTTAATGCATCCAATGAACAAAAACTCGATGCTCTCTGTGAATTTTTAGCAAGTCTAACGGAGAAAAACTCGGTGAATTTTTCTGTTTAATGAGATTTGAAAAATATGGAAAAGAATTGCTTGTATTTCTTCGTCGTAGTAGTTTAATGAACCCGAAGAAGGCAACTCGGGGTTTTTTCACTTTTACGAGCTAGAAAATGTCCCTAAAAAGAAAGCTCGAAACTTCTTCATGTAAGTTTAAAGAGCCCGAAGAAAAGGACTCTATGTTTTTCCAATAAACAAGTGAGAAAAAATCCATAAAAAGAATGCTCGGAATTTCTTGATATATTTCTTGTCAATAGAAGGATTTATGCCAATAATTTCCTCATAATACCAAGCAAAAACATCGCGGAATTTCTTAAAAAGGGATGTGAAGCATGCAATTTCCTTTGGATTGCAATCGGCTCCAATTTGAATGTTTTCCACGATACCTGTTTTGACCAAGATATCTATGAGAATAGTCTTGGAAATATTGCCCATGCTCCCTTTCGAATCGATAGTTTGAACAGTCGTGTAAGCGGAGGGAATGAGCTCAGGTGGGTCAAAAGATGGGATTAGGGTATTGATCGTGTTCGAATCAAACATCAAAGCGCGATGACGGAACTCTCCCTAAGGTTGTTCCTTTAGAGACATGATCTCTCGAATAGCTTCGTCCATAGGCAAGACTTCATCGAGGAGATCCCTAAAATGAACTGTGATGGGCGAGAGGTTGGTACCATTGGTCGAAACCAAAGCAGTGGAGGGTTTAGATTCTATTTGGATGGCTTGATAAGCCAACTTTGCCGGTGATAGCGGCATCTGATCTCTGTAGGAATTAATGTTTGAAGGCGCCAGTAGGATCCATAGATCGATAGAGCCATCTGAAATGGTGGATATCATTGCAATCGTATGTGGAACCTCAGACGGTGGGAGAGGAAAACAACCCAGCAGGGAAGATGCCTTCAGAAGACCAGTACCGACGCTGACATATGAGTCAGGAATGCCTCCTACTAGGGGTACAATGCTACTTGGTAACGTGGAATAATCGGGGGTGCAAAAGGATAATTGATCCACTGTTACTATTTTCCCATCCAATGGAAAGAGGATGAGTCAGAAGACTGAAGAGAAAATGGCAGTCATTGCGTAAAACCAATTACGACCCAACAACATATTATAGTCACGAGATGACGATCTACGACTTCTATGTCCACCTTTATCGTTTTCCCACTAAGAGAAATGGGAAAGCTAGCAAGGTAACATTTTGGGAGGAAAGTGTGGCCATCGAAAGCTTTAAGGGAATTTGACAGCGGAGACAAAGTAGGGGAACCCAAAGCAAGCTAGCATGAAGTTGACATAACGCAAGTCAAAGCACCTTTGTCTATGACAGTGCGATGGATTGGTCTCCCTTTCGACACAACTTGCACCTATAACGCAAGTTGGTGTGAGAGGCGAGGTCTAGATTTCTCCATGTCAAAGATGGCTAGCGTAGAATCCTGGGGGTCGATTCCACCAATGGCCGAAAGCAGAGCTTTCCTTTGCACAGGGAAGGTTTACAATACTTCGAGTGCATACATGGGTGACGGTGCTTGCACCAAATCTTCTACAATATTGTGTTTTTCGGCATCACGTGCAGAGGTGTTATCAGTCGTGCGTCGAAGTGTCCCTTTGGGGGGACGAATCATAGGGTCAGTAGCAGGCCTTTCGATATGCAAATTTTTTGGCAGTACTGGATTCGAACTGGTACCAGGTTCCTAAGCATCAATGACAGGATTTCAATAAATTTTGGCTTGCGTTTGTAATTCAACACTTTCAACGCCATAAATGGTGGTTGATCCTTCACCAGAAGGGTGGGTACCACCGTTGCCCCTTTGCAGGGGTTGTGGTGGGTTTGCAACCATGTTTTTTTGCTGTTGTTGTGGATTAGGGAAGGGATTATGAAGAATGGCAGGTGTCCTCCCAGACTCCTTGTTTGTGATAAAATCTGTGAATTCCTGCAGCCGAGGACATTTGTATGTCAAGTGGTCCTTCGCACAAATTCTGCAAGGAAATTTCATGGGTTTATCCTTTCATTTTTCATTTTTAGCAGTGTTTTTCTGATTGGGATTATTCTGAGTATCCGACTGCTCTTCAAAAGAAGAGGTCTTTTTCTTGTTCTTCTTGTTCTTGCCACTAGGTTGTTGTGAAAATTGCACAGAATTTAACTCAGCGGTAGGAACAATAGTCGATTGGTTAGGGGCAGTGGCAGCCGAAGATGGTTGGGAGGTTTTCCCACTAGGTTGTTTTATGGCTACGCCGGAGATTGCACCAATGAGGCTGTCGGCGTGTGCTCTGGGTTTTTGAGTAGCGAGAGGATTCAAATTTCTAGGGGCATGGGGGATTAAATCATATAGTGTTCCAGATTGAAAATAGATCAGATCTAAATGCTGAGCACGATGAATGGATTGTTCTTTCATGACCGCACTAGACAAAAAAACGTCCTTATCTAGGGGGTGTAAGAGTGACCTAAAAAACCAGTTGGATAAGATATGATCCGGGATTGGCGCTTTGATGAGCCTCTGCCTACATCTCCACTCATGAATGTGATTAGAGATGTGGGTGGCGGTGTCTTGGCGCAACGAGTTTAAGAGTTTCATGTCGGTTTCGTATCTAATAGGTAATTGGAAGTTCTTAAGAAATTCTGTAGCTAAGGTGCCAAAAGTGTTGACGGCCCCACGTGGTAACTCAATGTACCATTTGGCAGCGTTTCCTATGAGAGTGCGGGGAAAAAATCGAAGTTGAATACTATCATCCACCATGGAGTTAGAAACATACCATAGATGAAAGGTGGTGACGTGTGTAGCCGGATCGTCCCCTTGTTTCCCATCAAATTTAGGGATGATAGACAGAATCTTGTGCGATACTGGAGGCCAGAGTGGGTTGTGGTTGATGGGATCATTGGTCAGTTTGCAGATGTCGGGGATGTTTAGAGCTACCAAAAATGGCAATTACGTGTTTGCCCCCAGATCTAGCCAAGGAAGTATTGGCTGACCGTTCGGACCGTAGGGTCTGCCCATCAATGTGTTACCAATGGGATAAGTAGGAATTTGATGATAAAATTTCCCTATGGGTGGGGGTGTAGGGGTGTACGGTTATTGTCCATAGGGTATGTTGTACTAGGGGGCGAACTGTTGGTTTCCCCCAGTGTAAAAGTTACCCCCTTGCCAAAATTGACTTTGGGGTTGGTTAGCCCATATGGACACGATAGAGTTAGCCAAAGGCATACTGCTATTCGCATAGTTAAGCAACAACATATTCCCTACACCTGAAGTTTGACCACTCAAAGGAACAGTGTTAAAAATAGGCTGCCCTGTTTGTCCCAATGTCTGTAGGGGTACCGAAGTGCCCCCTGGCATATATGTGTTGGTGACACTGCCCGCTGGCATGATTTCCAAGGGGTTCGAACTTAACAAAGGGTTCCAACCGAAAGGGTTGCTAAAAGGAACCGAATTAGCCCCGCTAGCGAGAGCCAAAACTGTGGGTCCTAGCGCAGTCACAATAGGAGCATATCCTGAAGGATTTGGAGGCCCGCTGACAGTTGTGGTGACCAGATTGCTAGGACTGGGTATAGCCTGGCTACTGGGGTTGCCAATCATTGGCGTAGAACTAAAAACCGACGAGGAAGATGGTGGCAAACCATAGTTGGTTACCATTGGAATTGACCCCATGGGTGTCGGTTGTGAAAGAGATGTTGGTGCAGCTGAAGACATATCTTGGCTTGGTGTAACCTGAACTAACACTAGCGCTGATGGGTCAGTGAGAGGAGGATTGCAAGGAGGTACGAATCCTTGCATAAAAGGATCCTCTGGAAACTCTATATGATACAGGGCTATGTGAAAATCAGGGGTTGTCACTAGAGACTGCTCTTCCAAAGAATTCACGGGCTCACTGAGATTCGACTTCTCCTCTGGTGTCAATGGAGGGAGGCCTCGTTTTTGTTGAGACAAACAACGAGGGTCAAAGGACGCCACAGTGACCTGTTTATTTTTAGAAGATTTTAATTATTTGTGATGTATTATAAAGTCTCAGTGACAGTAAACACACACCTAAAAAATATAAAATATAAAATCAATCAACAAGCAGCCAGAACAAGGTGGCCCTGTCTGAGTACTATCATTTCTTGGAGATGAAACCTAGTATCACAATAGCATACAAAGAGGGTTGGTCATAAACACAGTTACGGTTACTCTAGAGCTTCACTCGAACCTCAGAAAATAGGTGTAAGCACTCTCGTGAAGACAAGTACCCTCCCAAAGACCGGAGATAGAGTAGGTTCGTCTATTTTAGGTACCAGGACAGCCTGTCCCAGTCACCTCGTTTAAGTCCTAAAAATTATGGCAACTAAAAATACCTCAAATAATAGACATCATCAGGGGGGTCACGGTCGTAGACAGCACGCTATATGGGAAGAACACCTAGATCCCCGATCTAGTTTCGACATCCCCGAAGGGAACCCCAATATATAGCATGCCCACTGAATGCACTCGAAGGTGGGCTACCTTCTCATGCACCCTGGTGTTGTCTCGCTCTTAACTCTGGTGGTAGTGGAGTGGTCCTAATAATATGAGTGCAGTAGGATTTCACTTTTAAATGACTCTAGTTTCAAGTTTTGAGATCTTGGGTGATTTTCTCACTTCTCCTACCCCAAGATCCTAGTCTGAACTACTGTTGGTGTGAGCTCAGAAAAATTTATATGATTAATTTTATTATCACTTGATTCTTAGTGTACTTGATTATTAGTCTTAAGGAGGGGGAGTGGACGTATGAAATGTGATGAGACTTTGACTCAAAAACCATGCAAAAACATGCTCTAAATATTCAATTCAATGAAGAGTTTATTCTACAAGGAGATATTATTTCAACACCCATGCACCAATATTCAAATAACACAGTTCAACTTTAAAGATTCAGACATCTATCTATCTTCTCTTAACATCTTTTTAACCAAATAAAAAATTCAGAATTAATTCAGCTAAGTTCAGAAAAAAATAAAATAATAAATAAATTAATTAATTAAAAAAAAAATTCTTCTTCAAAAAGTAAATGCTACTAACATTAAATTTTTAAACAAGAACTAAAGACACAAATGCTAACTGGTAAACCAGCACAGGGATCCAGCAAAAGAAGCTAATCTGGTGGCCAATAACTCCATAGCTAAAGGGAAACACAACATATGTGTAAACAACAAATTTTGGTTGGGTAATGCAGGCAAGAAGAGGCTACAGAGCATTAATATTGAGACTAACACACTGTATCTGAGCATAAGCAACATTATAACACACTGAAACACTCTTAGAGGGAGCATTACTCAGGGTAAAGTTGCACATATGGCTAAGCAGGGTCTAATCTGGACTCTGTGATCTTTTGAGATGATTAATGAGCATATAAACTGATCGAAAGGATATGTGAACAGAGGAAAAGAGGTAAAGTCATAGGAACAACCTGGAAACTTGGGGTTTACTCCCCAGTGGAGTTGCCATTTCTGCTATAGGGTAATATGCTTGGGTGGTGGTTATTGGGTATCCCTCTCAAGGCTTTCCAGTGCCCGAGGCAGATAGTCATATTAGTTGTAAAGTTCCAAAGGTACTCCATACATGTTCATACTAATATATATAATTGAAAATGTGAGATGGAAAATATTACCTCTTTGTGAACAGCAGATCCTATGGAAAACACCAAGCAGTGAAGTAGAAGTCCTTCTTCACCAGCTCCAAGTCTAGATCCTGCAACCAATCAAAGCACCTGTGTAATCTCTACAACAGTATAGATTTCTATCAATTAAACTACCATATAAGAAACATCAAACAATGGAGATCTAAGCCACTCATATCATGCTAAAAAGACGATTGAACAACAATTGTGACACTGATGCATCGAATGGAAAAAATAGATACAGTTCTATTAATTTATGAAAAGGAGAATTACAACTGTCAGTTGCACCAAGCCCTCCTCAATTTTCCAATTCGACTCTCTCTTTCTCTATCTCCGAGTGTGATGATGCTCAAGGTAGAAACCTCTCAATGAACTTCGCTAATCTTCAAGCCTCACACTACAACAATGAAATTCTGCTCCACATATAATCAAACCTTTGGCCTTAGACCAAGAGCCCACAACTCCAATTTATAGGAGATGCAGAGAGCAAACCTTGCCAACTCTTTCAACTAGTTCAAATCGGGAAAGATCTAGATGTGTCCTTTCTTTTCCTTGCTTTTTCCTTCCATAGGAGTTAAGTTGTTTTTGGCAATGCCTAATAAAAGGTTTGTGCCATTTAGTTTCCATTTTGAATTGACTCTCTTTGAGAAAAAGTTGGAAATGCCAATCATTTTTCCGCAAGATATTTCCCTTTTCACATTCAAACATGGATAACATTGTGCCTTGGGTAAGACAGAGTGTTACCCTAGACATTAACACTCCCTTTGCATGGATCAGGTGCATTATAACTCTACCTAGCTGTTTCTAGGGTGCGTTACCTTGGCAAAAAAGGGTCTTTTCTAGGTCATTTTATTCCTTCCATGTTACCTTCTCCTCTGAGCTGATGAGGAGGTCATTTGTCCTATAGCACTATCTCATTAGAGAAATTTTGAGGTCTAAAATGGGATTCCTAAGGAATATTATAAAATAATAGTGGAAATAATAAAATATTATATCATTCAAAATTTGAGTAAAACCGTAGGGAAATAAGTTGAAAAAGTTGTTTATTTTTATTTTTTAATCTTTTTATGTTTTTACTCCAAAAAAAGTGAATCATCCCCCATGGTTGGCATCATCATCTTGAATCATATTGGTTCTTATAAATTTGAATTTGGTTGTACATTTTTTGTTTTGAGGCCCATTTTACACTAAAAATTTCTCTAATTAAGTTGTTTTAAGATTTCATAGATGTAGCCATCGAAACCAATTTGAAAGAACCTGAATATAATGTTTTCTAGGTTTTTTTTAAAATGATAATGTTTCTTCATTACTTTACCAACGCTCTGATACCATGTTGAGTTTCTATTGCAATTAGGTTTAGAAAAATATTCCTGAAATTTTGATAATTAATTTTGATGTAGATCTTATTTTAACTTATTCCAATATATCATTCATCAATTATACTTTTGAAATCCAACAAAACAACAGTGTAGAACAATATATATCGTGATATTCAATAAAGAGACACAAGATTTATGTTTTTTCCTTTTTCTTTTTTCTTTTTCCTTTTTTACTGAGAAAGATTAATTCTATGAAGCGATCATATGGTACCAAAAATTACAATCAAGAGAGGCAAGAAACGGGCCAAAAAGAAATGATAAAATATCAACCTCGGTCCCAAAGAGTGAACATGAAACAAGAAAAATAGCTAGGAAGTGTAACAAGGAAACAAAGTATAGATACTGGGTTCTACCCAGAATCGGTCGAATCCTCCATGTAAAAATTTTTTCCTTTATTTTTGTTGACTTTGACCCATCCAGCCTGGTGTGGATGGGCGGGAAACACTTGTAGACTAGTGTTGACTGTGGGAGGAGTCTCCTTATCCATATCGGAAGAGGAGAACTCATGAGTGCGTTTCTGAGGGATCGTCGTGACTGGGGGTCCCTCAGGGACATCAAAGGACGAATATTTTGTCGACTTTGTATGCTCCATTTCTGCATCAATCTCCTCCTCATCTGAGCTCAAGGAATCAATTTCATCCTTGGGAGGCAAGTAACATGGTATCCATCTTTTGGATTTTGATTTTAGATTTTTGTTCTTTTTTTGGGCAAGGAACGTGGGGCAAGAGTTTTAAAGGTGCCATGTTTGGTGACAGTGGCAACAACAGAAGGTAGTGTTCTCATACTCCAGAGTCTATGTCCTCAGGAAATTCCCAATCTTGAGATTAATTTGATTCGTCAGACCCTTAATTACTTATGTCTATTTCAACACATATGATGTCGTATGTGTATATTCCTTTTTCCTCCCGAAGGGGATCTGTTATCAGATAGCAGCCTAAGGTGTTTCCTATTCCTTGGAAGACAGAAAAGTGCCATAAATGGGCAGGTAAATTGGGAAGCCTAACCCAAACCAGGATCTTGGTGATGACTGCTGTAGAGGGGTCAAAATATGGGAACCAGGGGGTGAGGAATAGCCCTGTTGTTCCCTAAAACCACGGAGTCCCTTCTGTTAAGGCCTTTTGATAGTCTTTGATGAGATCAAACACTACTATGAAGAAACCCTTTGAGCAGAAGATGACTGTGAAGATATGGGTCCAGTTGGCATAGATCCACTCGTAGAGATCCTTTGTGTGAGGCCAAAGTCCATTTAATCTACAGATGATGGCAGATTCTACATACTTTTGAAGTTGATCTTCCAGATCTGGGTGGGAAATCTCTATGGAGGGAACTTCCTCCAGCTTATCAACCAGAAAAGGCTTGGGGGCTGCAGGGGATTACACAGTTTTCTTGGGTTGTGCATGGAAAAAATCCTTGAGGGAGAAATATGGTGCAGATGATGAATGCCCCGCAGCCCCCCCTCTCAAACAAAGGGTTAAGACTAATGTAGCATCTCTTTCAATGTTATAAAATGAAAGGGGAAAGAGGCATCAATCTATTTACCTCCATATAGAAGTCTCTAAAGAGTTGAGGGAATCCCCAGCCTGTGCTCAAGGGCGTGCAGGAGGTTCTGTACTCTATCCGTTGAGCGTACCCAAAGCATCATGGATCTGCCCGTGAGGAGCCAGATCTGGATTTGAAAGGTAGGGGAGAGTAGATCTAATAAACCCTGGCTACCAAGATGTATTGCAGAGGCTAGATTGAAGATCATTGCCATATCTCTCCATTCCATGTCCCAATCGATTTTTCCTCCACAATCCCATGAGCGATATCTGCTCAGATTTGTTCGCTCCAAGGTATCGTGCTGGATCCTTGAGCTGTTGGGACGTGGAGTCAGATTGGAGCTCTCAAAGCCGAGGTTGATGTAAATCCCTGCGGGAAGGCTCCTGGCATCTTTCGGGGACCATCTCTTTTATGTATGCATTGCTGATAGGGTTCTGTTGGCGAGGAGGAGCCGCTTCCAGTTCGGCTTCAGCGGTAGCGCCTCTCGCAGGGTTGTAAAATCTTGTATGCAATACATGTTCCCTCGCTTCGCTGCTCGCGTGACCGATTGTAAGATAATTCTTGAGTGGAGGCGGGACCAATGTTCTTTGGATGCCATGATCCATAAGGCCAGGCAGAGGCCCGGCGACGGCAGAGGGATGGGGATAAAAAAATAAGGGTTCTAGGGTTCACATTTTTCTCCATTCATCTGTCCAAGTTCAACAAGTTGAGTACCTAAGACAATATTTATGTTAGGAAAACCCACTACAGGGAAAAATTCAACAACCTTTTCAATAGAGAAATTATTCTTGTTCAACGAGAGACACAACTAGACCTATGGTCAAACCTGGTCTTCTCCTCAAGTCAAGTCATCTAACTTGATCCTTTAGTTTTCTCTTGATCTCGCACTTCCATAAGATTGGCCCTCCTCTAATAGCCAATTTCCATATAATTTTGGGCCTGCATTAGTTTCCACAGTAACCCAAAAAAGTTTGACCCCCTACAACAACTGCCCCAGTAACCCAAAACATTTTGGGCCCCTGCAACAGTTGCCCCAGAAAATTCAAACTAGAGAGAGAGAGAGAGAGAGAGAGAGAGAGATCACTTCACACATGTGAGTTTCTAGAGTGATAGAGGAGAGAGAAAACTCAACCTTCTTTTTATTATTTCTCTTCCTTCACTCACTTGCCCAGAAGTTGTCTTGTGAGAGGAATGTGAATTTCCAAAATGAGGAGCTTGATCTACCTTTATATAGTAGTTTTTCTAGGTTGAATGGATGTGTCCCTTGGCCAGGGCTGACTTGACTTGGAGGGAAGTCGACTTGTCACTTTTTGGAGCCAAAATTTTCATTTCAAAAATTTAAATTTACATATTTTAAAAGTCACAATGGGACATTGACTCAAAATAGATCTTCCTTTGACTCAAGAATTTAAAAATATGCTTTAAAATAATAAATATAATTACATCAAGTGACCAAAAGTACAATATGAAGACCAACCATATTTATAAATTCAACATTTTGATCATATTGAATTTATCAAGTACTGAAATTACTTCAAACACCCATATCCTCATCTACTGAGTCTTTGTGAAAGATCAAACTGTCATACTTCTCCATGAAGAGTTATGTTTATTCTTTGATCACATTAAAACAAAGACTAAATGATCTAGAGCTCCATTTCCTGAGGCATCACATTCCACAATAAAAAAATTTGTGAATTTTCGCGTAGCTAAGACCGGTGCTTGGCACATTGCCTCTTTAATATTTTCAAAGGCCTTAGTTGCTTCTGGAGTCCAATAAAATGCATATTTATTCAGTAATGATGTTATAGGTGCCAATATTCTCCCATAATTCTTAAAAAACTTGCGATGATACCCTGTTAACCCTAGAAATCCTCAAAGATGCTTTATGGTTGTGGGGATTTTCCATTCCTTAATGAATTTAATTTTGTTAGGGTCTACCTTAACACCCTCATGACTTACAATATGACCCAAATATTCCACCTCCTGCACTCCAAATAAACATTTGGAGGTTTTTGCATATAATTGTTTCTCCTCCAATAGTTTGAGCACCCTATCAACATTTTGAACATGATCCTTCCAAGACTTGTTATAGATTAGTATATCATCAAAAAATACTAACACAAATTTTCTAAGGAAGGGTTTCAAAATGTAGTTCATCATAACTTGAAATGTGGAAGGTGCATTAGTAAGAAAAAAAGGCATGACCAAAAACTCATAATGAACCTCATGAGTTCTAAATGTTGTTTGCGAAATGTTTTCAATATTCATTCTAATTTGATGATATCCAGAACGAAAATCCATCTTGGCGAAGTAAATTTCTCCATGTAATTAATCCAATAATTCATCAATGACGGGGACGGGAACTTTATATTTAATATTGAGCTTGTTAATATCCATATAATCCAGACACATATGCCATGATCCATCCTTCTTATGCACCAATATTACTAGAGCATAGAAATAACTTTGACTAGGTTGAATTATACCATCCTCTAGCATTTCTGCAACCATACATTCAATCTCACTCTTTTGAGAATAAGGATATCTGTAAGGCCTGATGTAGAAACACTTCCTGGAACCAAATGAATAGCATGATCATGATCATGAATAGGTGGGAGTCCTTTGGGAGTCTCAACCACCTTGGAATGATTGTCCAATACTTTTTGGAGATCTCAAGAAATTGATGATTTTTATGTTTGATCCTCTAGTGAGCATAATTGTGCAATCACGCTTAATTTTTATTTCTTCAAAATATTTTTCATAACATTAGAGCTGATTATCTTTCCTGACTTCCCTGCGATACCCCGTAATTAAAATTCCTTTCCTTCTGAAAAAATTTCAAGAAAAGTTCTTGAAAATTCAAAGTTACCATCCCCAAATATTGTAACCATTGTACTCCTAGTAAAACATCAACACCACCCATTGGAATTGAGAGCATTGGAATATTCAATACATATTCCCCCATGGTTAGCTTGATATTATGTAAGTTTCCAGAGTAATTTATAGTTCCTCCATTTGCAACCATCACTTGACACAATGGTGCTGAGTATAGGAATAAATTCAATTCCTTAGCTACCTTACAATGAATAAAACTATGGGTACTACCTGAATCAATCATCACTATTACATTTTTCTTATTTACATGTCCTTCTATCTTGATAGTTTGAAGAGTGGTAATTTTTACCAATGCATTATAGGATATGGTCGGATTCATTTCTTCTTCCTCTAGGGTTTCTTCTTGGTGTATATCCTCTTCTTTTGAAGTTTCTTGTTCCTTTTCTTTCTCTTCTTCACAATCTATGTAAAATAATTTATTCTCAGCACACTTATGACCTTTAGTGTATTTCCTATCACAACTATATAAAATCCCTTTTTCTATTTTTTCTTCCAATTATTGTGGTTTCAACCTTGCTAGTTGTGGAAGTATAGAATTAGCAACACTTACATATTTATAGTTGTGAGTGGTAGGTTTCCTTGTCGCCATAATTTTTCTTTAAATTTTTTTTTGCCAACCTGAATGCCTTCTCCAATGAATCAAGTTCTGAAAGGAGAACCTCATGTTGGATATTATCCTTTAAAGTCCCTATTAAGACATTAATCCTGTGCTCCTCTGGAATATTATTTACCCTTATATTCAATTTTTGGAGGTCCTCAATGTGCTCCACCATTGAACCATTTTGTTTGAGATTTATTAATTGGCTAAAGAAGGTGTTTATCTTTGTATCCTCATAATGTGTTATCATTTCCTCCATAAAAATTGACCAAGTGAAAATTTGTTTACGAGAGCAAGGCCATCGATACCATATAGATGTATTGGGTTCTAAATATAAAGTTTTAATGCGTACATTTTGCGTGTTTTTCACAATATGGAGATCAAATTATTGCTCCATATGTTGTATCCATGTTACGAGATCCTTGCCATCAAACTTCCTCATATCGATCTTTGGAATATGGCGAGTCTTAAATCTAGCATTAGAGTCTATTAAATCATGTTTAACATTTATTTTGGTCTCATTATGAGTTTCCTCTACTACCTTTTCACCATTATGAATCATTTCTTGTAGCAACTTTTTCAAACCTTCCTTCAAACCTTCCATATCTGCTTTTAGATCATTCTTCATGTCTTCCATGTTGCCTTTCATTTTTTCTTCTATACCATCGATCTTAACTTCCATTCCATCCATATTAGCTTCCAATCCATTCTTCAAACCATCCATCTTAGATTCCATGGCTTTCTTCAAACCAGCCATCTTTGCTTCCATTTCATTTTTGGTTACTTTTTGCGAGAGCGAAAGTTGTTGCACTTGCTCCCTTAATTTGGATATATCATGTTGCACTTCTTCCTCTTCATGCATCATAGTAGAGATTTATGAGGGCTTAATGGGTATTGAATTATTTTTGGGAGGAGTTATAGAACTCAATACTGATATCTATGCTTCAATATGCCCTTGGAATCACTTCAAACTGATTATTCAAACAAAAGTTATGCAATTTTTATTTTAAATACACACCTTTTTCTTGATTTTAGGAGCTCGATCTTGAAACATTTGTAAATATGTAATTTCGGATCTCCAAGATCTGAAATTTGATCCCATCATATCCCTCTAATTCTTCTTTCCAATGTCATAGTTCAGACCTAATTTGGATTCGTCAAGGAAAAGTTATGCCCAATCTCCCACAATGACCTAAGTATGGGCTGGTTCGGTAGCGCTAAATTTTACGACGTGCCACATGTCACTATTTTGACCTTCGGCTCTGAAATTGATACACACTACTAAATTCCATGCACTTTTTGTCACCTTTTATATAATTACAAACCGATTTCTGAAACAAAATTTATTACAATTTTACCTTAGCCACTTGTTTGAGATGAAATTATGGAGCCTGCAAAAACCCTAACTTCCACAGATCATATCTCTGAAAATATAGCGAAGAAAGATCTAAAATTTTTACATGAATTTCCTATGGATTTTGGATCAAATGGGTTTTTTTTAGCTTCTAAACCTTCATAGAATCAAAGTTATATCGAAAATTCCACAATGTCCCATTTGCAACAGCAAAACCCTAGAATCCAAAGCTCTAATACCAAATGTTATGAAACCAGCTCACAAAATAGAAGAAAAGAGAGATCAACGAATTAGAAATTAGCCTCTTTGAAAGGGATACCTCCTTTACATTACATAAATGAAAAATTCTTGGATGATACAAATGACAAAACCTCCTTTCTATATATAGGAGTCCAATGGGTCACAATATAATCCTAGATGACATAACAATAACAATATAAAGGCACAACAATAACAATAAGGGGGATATACTAACAATAACAATAAGGGGATACACTAGTATTATAGGGACCTGGCATTGTCACACCTAGAAATTAATTCTCAAAGCATCTTAATTCTCTCTTTGAAATAATCCTTTAATTGTTTAATTCATCCTTGGGAAGGAAGATTTTGTTCTTTTTTTGGGTATCTTTCATGTAGGACACCTTCATTATAAGTTTTTTTAAGTCCTCTTTATAAAACATATCATCATTTTTCAAGTCCTTTTGCAAGTATTCAATGAGGGAATTAATTCTAATGGATAGATTAGTCAAAGCCATGGATACTTCCCATACTTCAAATGTTGTATCATTCCTCTTATTAATATTATTGGCCACATATTGTCGAATTCCAGATAGAAAATATAATGCTCCTCTAATTCTTGAAATTCTTTCTGGGATGTCAATTGAAACTTGGGTTGGAATATTCTAGATATTAGTTTTGAAAATAATGGCTTTGGTATCAAAACCATCTCCAGATCCGTTATTCTCTATTTTAATGTTATTATTTTTTCCTTTTATTTAGAAATTGAATAACCTAATGCATCCTTAGTTTCCTAATGAAATTCAAACAACTTCGAGGCATTTATTCCATTAATGTATATCTCTAAATTGACCTTATCAACAAATTGATCATTTTTTACATTCAATTTTCAAATTATAATTTACTAAATATTTTGATAAAATACATGGTGCAATGTTATTAACTCAATTTAAAAGTCAATTGGATCTTCTAATGGGAATCCATTTGCAATATATTATCTTTCTAGTGCCTACTTTTTAGTGTGGTTTGGTATTTTTAGTGTTTCATCAAGATCATCTATTTCCACAACCTGAACATTAACATCCTTGGGTGTGTCATGGGTATTACCTTGTGTGTTACTTATTTTTCTATTCAAACTAACTCCATCAATGTGAGTCTTCTCTAAATTAAATTGGGTGATATAACCACGTTCTCTAGCAAAATCACCACCATTTTTTCTGAACTCTTTTATTTTGGATTGGTTCCTTGACATAGATTTGTTATTCTATGATCGTTGTAGAGTAGAACTAGTACTTGCAATATTTAGTGTTTTCGTTTTCTATGGGATATTTTAGTGTTTTGTAAGGAACTAATACCTTCATGAAATGACCAAGGAGTATTAGGAAATACCTAATTATCTCCCCCAGCTTCAACTTGCCTTACTTGAAAAATGACACCAGAGTATAATAGAATTTAGATGGATATGAAGAATAGTTTCGAGGTCGAAACCCTTGACTACTTCTAACTCTTTAAATTTTTCCATGTAAGAAACATATTCATCAATACTACAAATATTCTTAGCATAGAAATTTCCAATTCTAATGAACAAATGTATGATTTTTTTTTCTCTTTTTTCATTGAAGAAATGTTCCCAATACCTGTACAGTCTTCAAAATACTACTAGGAAGAACTTGTCTCAGATATATATTGCAAGTATGAGGGGCTTCCCTTCAAACCCAATGAGACGAATATATGAAAATTCCTCTTGTATCTAAAAAAATCCCTTTCTTTCCACTACAATGAGAGCTCCATAATAACATCTACTGGCAAAAATATCAAACACCATTCTTCTATATTTTGACAGAAACAAATTCTGCACTAGATAAATTGAAATTGGGTTTTGTGTCTCCAGAGTAAAGGGTATCACATCAATGTTGGAATTTTGAGACCTTAGGAGTCCTTCAAAAAAAATGCAGTAAATAATAGCATAATCTAGGTATTAATTCATATAAAACATGTTTTTTCTAATTAAATTTCCTCGTTGATATGGAATTTCGACAAAGATTGTATGAGCTAAATAAAAAAAAACTCCTTCATGCAACAAATAGTGTAGAACATAATGAAAGTACTTTGAAACAAATTCAATGAATTTATGACCATGAAATCATGAAAAGAACCAGGAAAGCTCCCTAAAGGGGTTATCTAATGAACATACCTCAATTATGTTGGATTTAACAAGCTCTTTAGTTATCTTCTTCAAGAATTTCTTTAGAAGACCCTTCCCTTTGTTGTGGTTCATGAGGAAGGCATCAATCTATGATATCCTAAAAAAACAATTTTCATCTGGAAGTTGAAGTATATTTTTTAAAATACTTTGAGTTAGAGGATTGGGTATCTTCTTTTTATCAAATATTTTAATGCACTCAAAACCAATTCCTCAAAATTGAAAGACTTTAGGCATGCACCCGATGTACATAAGGCATGAATTCCAAGATTTGTATTATTATCCTCTTATAGGTTGAGCCCAAAATACCATTAATAGGCTATGGACCACTAGAAATTAGGATCTTATCACCCAAGAGTGTGTAGGGTGTCTGCACAAAATAATTCTCGTGTTCTATTTTTAATTCTTGTTTACTACTTATTAATAATGTTGAATGGATGAATGAACTAAGTTGTGGAAAATTTGAAAGATTTGGTAACATTAAGTTTCCTTTTAGTTTCATTGTATGAATACATGCAAGGATATGGTTTATAAATAACGATTACTACTTTTATTAAGAAATATAGCCATATCTCAACAACAATGTGCCTCATTTAATGCTAAAAAATCTTCAGTTCTTTGAATTATGTGTTGGCCTTAGTAATTTAATGCATCTTGACAAATGAATTGGAAAAAATGAATATAGAGTGTGGGATGGGAGATGTGGGATGTAGATATGGGATTTTGTCAAAGAGTTCCTCTTGCCTCCACATGAAAAAGAAAGTAGTAACAAAATAAATACTAAGTATAAATTCATGTGGGAAGAATTGATGTGGGAAGGTAAAGTAATATGGAAGGGAGTCAACCTGGATTCAAGTAAAATGACCAAGTGTTGGTAAGTAGGAATGAGTCATGGAAAAGGATAAGTGTGGGAGGCTTAGTGATGAAAATGCCTTCTGCAACCTTCATTGATGTGAAAAAATTCTCAGTTTAGGAATTATGTGTGATGTTGTTGAAGATTTTTGGGATGTGAGTAGTGTGGGAAGGATTGGATAGAAAGGTGTTTCACAACCCGCATTTGTTAATACTAGAGTAAGAAAAATGAGATACAATTTATTAATGAATATTGGTCGATAGGGAAACATTCTTAAGTTCGTGCCTCGGGAAAATTTTAGCGGCGAAATTTTGCTAATTGGTTATTTTTTGGACATTTTCTGAAAAAAATTATTTTCCCATTTGGTTAAAAATTCACCTATATTTTACATATGTTTGATTAAATGGATGATATTCATCAAAAGGTTACCAATTTAAATAGTAAATTATATGTTTTTTATTGAATATTTTCCTATAGTATATATGTATGACTTTTCAAACTGAAATAATTGCCTATAATACTATACATAGGCATACTATTTGAACCCTTAAAAAATACCCTGTTTGTGACCCAATTTATAAATATTTCATCTGTAAGAAGGGATTTTGTTTTTCCCAACCAATTTATATAAAAATACTTGGAATTTTTCGTCAATGAGGCAAATTTTATTGTAAACATGATTTTACTGACTGATGATAATTGTGCCATAGCAAGCCAAGTAAGCACTCAGAGGAACTTGATTTCCTTACCTAAATTTTGGCATTTTTTTACAATCGATCTTTATGATCTCAACCAAGTAGTTGGCATAGTTGTATAACATCCATGTTATGACAACTTGGCATATATATTCCAACATATTTAGTTTTACGTTTGACACCTTGCCTTCTCGAGTGAGACACCTAGATAGTATTGTGCATGTCCATATTCTAGCTGGAAACTTGATCTTTCCAATGATATTTCCTTTATAATTATTTATTATCATTCCACTTGTGAAATTTCATATATTAATGGTTGATTCATCCATCTTAGGGATTTCATCACTAATATATGACATTCCTTTAATTCGATGAATTAGTTTGATTATTATCTTGATGGGGTGGTCAAGCCATATAACCTTGTCATGAAATATACTAACTATGAATATAACAACTTTCTCCTTCCAACCTCAGAATTATGCAAAATTAGGGCACCTAAAATCATTTATGATCCCAATGGCATGTAAAAATGTTGTCTCCTATCACCATTTCTTTTCAACCAATGACCATTGTTTGATTCTATCCCATTATTTATCCCGAGAAATGTCCTCCAATTTTCCTATCAGATGTTATGGAGTTGAACCTTCGTCTCTTCTTCATGGACTAATGAAATCTAACTTTGGTGTGTGGATCCATAAGGTTTTCGACTATTTGAAGTTATCCATACATTTTCAACATCCTAAAATCCTCGTCAAATATTCATTGCATAAACACTCTAGCAAGTTAAAGTCATAATTTCTTTGATCTATCTTATCACGTATTGGGTGGAAACGATATGTTTGGAATACTTAAGTTCAAGTATTTTGATGTTTTTTTACCATAAAAGCAATGCATGAACCCAAATTTGTGTTGTCTAATCATGTTTAATATTGGTGCATGTGAGGTACACAATATAGTAATGGGTAGCTTTATCATAACTAACTATATTGTCAATTCAGTTTGTATAACAGACTCATCAACAAGGTCTTCTTTATTAATTCTCTACATCTCAGCCTAGCCATTGTTGTTGGTTATTAGTTTTTGATCGATTTTGAAGGATATGTTAGTTTTATTTCAATGATAAACTTGATCAATTCTGTCGACCATCCTTTTCTAGTAATTTTTTGATAATGGTGCCAATGATTTTGACATCAATATTTTCTTTGCATATGTCAATGCCCCCCCAATGTGTTGTATTTCAAAGTTGGTTCTACATATTTTTCTCCAAAAATAGGTGTGTATCTTGATTTTGTTCCATACTTTATTTTTGAATTTATGAAATTTTAAATGTGGATGTTTATTGTTGTCAGAATTGGTTATTATACCTAATTTTGTAACTGACTACAATTAGTTACAATACAATTTATTAGGAAAGTCATCCAATGCATTTAAGCACATGTGGGGTCGAACTCTTTCATATCTATAGCTGATATTTTTTCATCCACTTTTACTATTTTTTGCATGGGTTATAGGCTAACATCCTAACTTGAATTTTGGAATATTGGTCTCTACTAATATATTTCTCCCTCCAAATTGTTACATAGTAGATTGTGGCAGTCATCCAAGTTTGAAGCTAGGAGACATACGTATCCCACCATCGCGTTGCTTTATTTGTAAAAGTTTGGAAAAATATATACATTCATCCTTGTTCTCCAATTGACATCAATATTTTCTTTGCATATGTCAATGCTCCCCCTAATGTGTTGTAATTAGAGGCTGGTTCTACATATTTTGATCCGAAAATATGTGTGGATCTTGATTTTTTTCCATACTTTATTTTTGAATTTATGAAATTTCAAATTTGGATGTTTATGGTTATCACATTTGGTTATTATACCTAATTTTGTAGCTCACAACAATTAGTTATAATACAATTTATTAGGAAATTCATCCATTGCATTTAAGCACATGTGGGGTCGAACTGTTTTACATCTATAGCTAATATTTTTTCATCCATTTTTACAATTTTCTACATGGGTTATAGGCTAACATCCTATAATATTGGTCTCTACTAATATCTTTCTCCCTCCAAATTGTTACATAGTACATTGTGCTAGTCCTCTAAGTTTGAAGCTAGCGGACATAGATATCCCACCATCATGCTACTTGATTTGTAAAATTTTGCAACAAGATCTACATTCATCCTTGTTCTCCAATAGACTTAAATATTTCAATGGTATTATTCCACAAAATGTTGCATTCGCTAAAGCTTAACGAGGTGACCACTAAATTTTTAGTATGTTGGGACTAGCATTGGAGTTTTATTTACTTTATTTTCACAATTAATAGGTACTACTATGCAAAAACAAGGTTAAATATTTTCAACGGGTATTTCTTCAATATACCAACATTCCTTATCCTTTGAATCATCAATTTTCAACTTCCCTTCATTTGGAAATACTGAAAGGGGGGTGAATTAATATTTCTTAGCAATTAGCACTTTATTAATATTTTTTAGAGCATTAGTTAATATTCAACAATATTATTAATATTCAATATTAGATAGAAAAACAAGTAAAAAACACCATAAAAAAATTTAGAAAGATAGAGATAACAAACACAATGATTTTTAGGTGGAAAAACCCCTTCGGGTAAAAAACCACAAAACAATTCTTAGTAATTGCCTTCTTCTTTTAAAATAAATAATTACATCAAATTTTTAGCTATAACTGAAGGAGGATCCAACCCCCTGATTTACAGGCTCCAATCCACAGGATGCTCCAACACCCTGTTTTACCAACTGTAATAGGGAGGATGCTCCAATGCCCTACATCTTAGGCTCCAACCTGAAGGATGCCTCACAAACCTATATACCAGTTGTAATTGGATGGATGCTCCATTTCCATATGCTTTATCAACTCCCATTAAAAGCACACTCCAATGCTCTACTACAAGCTCCAACCTTCCCTAGCACCACCATTTCGCCCTAAAGTGTTCTCAGCCTCCAGCCTTAAGGTGTCTTCAATCACTTGCCTTGCACCAACATACCACCCTGAGGAGTCGACGAACCGTGTTTCACAATTTTCAGACTAGATACACCTATGCTCTGAATTAATACAACAAAGTTGTAAGTAAGATATTATTTCTCTGCTCGATATGAATATGATGTCAAGTCCTGGTAGCCTCAATACACAATACTACTTAAACTTACCACTGCATTGTATTGTTCAGTCTGACCATTGCATTATTTGATTATTTTTCATTGAACTGGCATCTTCTTCATCACAATGCCAAATAAAAGCACTACACATCAAACTATGATTATAGTCATTGTCACATCAACTAACAACGACACAACACACTGTCATTGTTTTTGTTACACTTTACTTCACTACTCATGTACGAATATGCTTTCAATGGCTTATGAAGCAATCAACCAAATCACTATGCTAAGCTACCTGTATTTTTGTAAGTACTGGGCACTATTTTCCAATGATAGAACAATCCTAGATGCCTTAGGTCATCCCTATGACCTTCTTGCAATTCTCTCAAACATTATACAAATAAGATTACCAACATGCACCTCTTAGATATGAAGTACCTTCCAAACTATTGTTGTCCCTGTCTTATTGCTTAGTCAGGGAAAGTCAATGTCAAATAATCATATCAATGTATTTTCATATATTCACATGAAGGTTTCTCCAATATCACTTAGATCTCTACCAAGTATCAATGTCAAATTTATGTACCAACTCAACGTCAATTTTGTATGCCTACATGTCAAGTTAATAGGTCAGATCTATATGTTAAGTTTATATGTCAAGTTCATTTGTAAATATGTCAAGTCATTGTCAATCAATTCTATATATTAGGTCTACAAGTAAAGTCATTGAAAATATCTCACTTGTATATAAAATAATACTACCACATGATATTGTAGGGTCATTGTTGTATTATTTATTGCTTCTCCAAAAATATTGTCATAAAGTCACTTTGTCAAGAATGTTGTAGTTAATGATGAAAACCATGATCATTTATAAATATATTGACTTGTGTACATATTCATATCACCAATTAAAATCATTGTACTTATGTCATAGATGTATCACTTTCTCATCAATGAACAATCAATGCTACATTTATAGATATCATTGTAGGAGGATATTCTTGTAGGTCACTATTTTGGGATACCTAATTTCTTTAAGGTGTACTATATAATTATGCTAATCTTGTCTCTGTTTAATTCCAAAAAAATATGCACTTCAACAATAATTTAATCACCATTTTCGTGTGCATAATTTATTCTTTGATGGAGGACCAAGACTGGACTTAGAACATTATTGTACTTTGGACTTTGTTTGTGCTTAGAATAAACCTAGGGGGGCATTTCTCACTATTTGGTATAGGAATTAAGGTCTAGTATGAAGGCCAAGGCCTTAAGATAATTTTTTACTTGATGTTGTAGAATGTCAAAGGTTCTAACATGTTTCTTGAGGAGTCCAAGAAGACTAGATACTATATAGATAGAGTCCCTTTACAGGTAAGGGACGAAATGTGCATAGATACCTTTTCATTGCTCTTGTATCCATTTATTTTATAAAATATTGTATTTGTGTTATTTGGAAATAGTGCCTTAAGAATTTCCATAGGTCTGCATAAGGAAGAGAAGCTAGTCAACAAGAGAGTGTCAATTTTTTTGCACAAATACTCATTGTCTTAGAAAAGGATGCCCTAATGAGGGCCACTATTGGAGCGAGGTACTCAAATCCCAGACATTGAACCTAAGTTGTGCGAAGCTGCACACTACACAACCTTGTGTAACTCCTTAGACCGAGTGTGCACCAGAGAAAACAAGATCTTTTGGGTTCTATATGATGCTACCTTGAATCAAGTGGTGCAGTCAAAGCTACGATAGTTACCTACCTTGTATGATCAGTACAAGATGGTAGTGGATTTTAAAGCCACATTACATAATATCCACATCCATGTAAAAGGAATTGTAGAAGGAGTATGGTATGAATTACCATACCTGGTAATTGAAGATGATTTTTTGCGCGTGACAGAGGACAACCTAAATGAAATGGCCACCACTATCACGTTTGTGACTGAGGATCACTAGACAAACATGGAGGTTTAGTACAAGTCCACGCTAGAACTTGTACAAGTGGGATTTAAAGAATTACAGGTACAGGTGAGCTAGATTCAAGAGAGCGTGATTCAGGCGAGCCAGACTAGCGCGCAAGTCACGAGTGCGCAACCACTAAACGTTGCTCCACCAACCTCTGGGGATGGTCTCTTTTTTCACATCCCCCTACCAGTTATTCAAATGGATGCTAACCTACGTCTCTAATTTAGACGATCAGGTGATGTTCATATTAATCTTTATGTGTTACATGCAGGCAAGCTACACCTTATGCACTCCATGATCACAGATGAGTTGTAGTACAGAGAAGCTATTGCGCATACACAGACAAGGGATGAACAAAAATAGGTCGATAAAACACACCAATAGAAGGAAAGAGCATAAGCATCTTGCCGAGAAGTATAATTCCAACACGTTGCGCTGGAGGCCAAAATTGACCAAGTATGCCATGATATCCCCGTTGTCTTGGCGATAGCTACGCCTACAGAGAAACTTGTCGGATTCATTGCGGCGGTGAAAGCAGCGCACACATACGTGAAAAATATAAGACCATAGTATGAATAGCAGATTAAAAACCTTCAAACCAAGTTGCAGCAAGAGACGCCACCATATTTTCACGCACAAAGAGTAGCAGAAGTTAAGCAGGCCTGAGATAGTATTGTTGTTGTGGTCACCCAATGTGACAATTTGCTAGATGAAGATATGAGCATTTGGAAATCTGTCCAAATGATCCAGTTGTGTAGAAGTTGTGTGATGCCCTCCACCAGAAGGAGTAATAGTTAGAGTAAATCAGGACAGTGGTACCCACATTGGTTCTCACATAGCGCCTCGCTCATTTGCAAGAGTGCAGAACCATTCAAAAAAAAATTGTCGATCTGCCTCAGAAATAACAACTATTGAAGGAACGCATGAAACCATGGGCAGAGAAGCGCTTCAATTGTTACAAACGCTGGACAAAGCTCTGAAGATAATCCAGGAAGATTAGTGCAATATCTAGATGGCCGCTGAAGGGCCTACCATAGAAAAATTTGTTCAGCAAGCGCAGGTTGCCGCAACGCAAAGTTTGGAATCAGTGGTCCCTCTCAAAACTTTTGTCAGCACGCTTTAGGCCAAGATAAAGGAGAAGGTGCCTTAGTGACTCGAGATGAGTCACATGTTTGTGTTGGGGTCCCGTTAGGGTAAGGTCACCCGAGGCACAACTTTCAATGCAATTTCGTATAATTTTGTATGTGCACGTTGCGCAAAGGGATTCAAGGGGCTTTGGGGTGGGTCAAAGTCCCCAATTTTGATGTAAATGGGCTTAAGGGTGAATTTTGGGCCTCAAACCATGGTTTGAGACCATAGTATCTATGCGCTAGGTGAATATAAATAGATAGATCGTGTCTAAGCTAAGTAGTTCCATGATGTCATGAATTATTAATGTTTTGATAGGTTTATGTGTCTATAAGGGTTGTTTGGTTTGGGTTGAAAGGCTCCTACTGGCTCTGTGTGTGGAAGGGTTTTGTAAGGGAAGGTTGATGTATTGATTGACAAATCTGAAGCTAAGAGAAAGGACAGATTTTGGTGAACTTCTTATGTTAGGAATCTGAGTTGTTTACTATTTATGATATGTTGAGGTCGCACTACTTCTATATTACTGATTAATTATTGTGCAAGGATATCCTATAGGATTATGAATGCTTATTGATCGTTGATAGATCTGTTTAAGTATTTGCATTGTTTAAGATAAGGATCTAGTTTTTTTCTGTTATCTGTGTGAAGGCGAACAACGACTTTGTGTTATTATATTTAAGGACTGTGCATTCTCTATGATTCTGTTGCATATTGTTCCGCACATATGTTTATGAGTAATATAAGTTTTCATTCAGTTTTCTGAGGAACAATTCATTAATTTCTACCTCAGGGTGTGGAAACCTGGTTCCAGGACCCCCCCCCCCCCCCCGGTACTACTTTGGTTGATACTTTGGTCTGCGCAAGCTGATCACTACCGAAAGGGCCAATAGTTAGAGGGTTTGTTTGTTTATCGATAAACTATGAACATGGGTCAGGACCCCTCAAGCCAATATCCACAATGAAATAAACCTCGAGAAATTTATAACAAACTCCAAAATAGTGCCATATCACCCATAATAAAAAATAAAAACTGATAAAAATGAGACCCAAAAGGAAACCTCGAATTTTGAAAGTTTCATGGGTCTGAGGGTTAATAAGGTATACCTAATTAGGGCCAAAGAGATACTTGAAAATAAAAGAAACCTATACCTAATACCTAAACGAACCACCAAGGTCCAATAGAAAAATAGATAAATATTCCTTGTTGTGAAAACCTCGCTACTTTTACATCAATAAGTCTGATAATTTCAGAGGTAGTCCTTTCTAATGATCATTTATTTTGTATATGTGATTGCAGGAGTGATTAGTCCTCTTTTTGTAGGCTTGGAGAGGGCTTCAAGGAATAGTTGTTCGAGGAGTATTGTGTTAGTGTCCTATGTTATTATAGTCAATGTCAAGTTTGGTATTTTTATTATTTTGGTCAATCTGTAAAATATTTTTATGATCTCATAGAGATCAAGTCTTAATGTCAAATTAGAATAGGATATACTAAAATTTAGACGTTAAATAAAAATCAAGTTGTCAAAGTATTAAAGGGGTTTAGGTTTAATAAGTCTAGGGTAAGGTGTAATCCAAGTCATGAGTGAAAGATAGTAGCGGGTTCTTATTCTCTCATCATTGGGACAATTCAGTGGTGTAGTTTCAAGTTAGTTGCAAGGTCAAATCAAATATTTCGTCATAACCTTATCACCACAAGTTGTTGTTGCGCTTGAAAATTTCGAATTTCAAATTCATCATTGCAGTTAAAGGGAGTTTTGGGTCGTGTGGAGTGTTATCGATACATGAATTAGTTCTCCAAAAGTTATTGATCTGGTTCCTCTTCCTTCTCAGATACTCTAAACAAAAAATGAGAGTTGTTGCATTTTTTCTACAGCGGGTCCGTTGCGCTTCTACAAGTTAAAGTTTTTCTTGCTAACACGGTCACCCTCAGGTTATAAATCTCTCTTTTCTAGCATAATTCATGTTGTGTATTGTTATATTCATCTTTAACAACCAAGGAGAGCTCCCAAATGAGCTTACAACTCTCATAAACTTTAACTCACCGTGCTTTCTCGTTGCGTTTGTGTATTGCAAAATTTGTTGCATATAGAAACAAAAAATTGTTGCATTTTGTTCTGTGAGTTGAGTTCTTGTAGTTTGGTATTTTTAATATCGGGGATTTCCATCCAAAACTTTCCAGAAACCCTCATCTAAACCCCAATTCCATATTTTTTTCACTCTTGTTGCACTAAGTTGTTCAACGGTGTTACTGCATTTCAAAACCCTAGAATTTCCTTTTCATTTTGAGTCATGAAAACACCAGACACGAAGAAAAAGAATAGAGGGGGAGACATAGTGAGGTTTGATCCTCAATACCTTGCCTTGGAAAATTTAGATCCAGTTATTAGGGTTGCATTTGAGCAGAATGGTTGCATCAAGTTTTGCGAAAAGATACAGGGTTACAATGTTTAGGTGACCAAAGAATTTTCTTTAAAATTCACTGGGGTAGAATCCAAGGTTGGATATTTGAGGTTCCTAGTGTCATAGGTTACTATTTTAGATACTACAGAAATACCTCTTCATGGAGAACAATGGTTCAATGGCATGCCTTTATATATAGCCAAATACAAATATTTCCTAAAGAAAAATTATAAAAACAAAGAATATGGAGCTATTGTGCCAATATAATATCTTCTTGAACTCTACATCAAATTACTCAAGGTCATTCAAAGATATTTCACTTGTGAAGGCATATTTGGGAGGGTTTATCAATATCGCTTCAGGATTTTTATGAATTTTACAGGTAAAATCCCTTTAAGTCTACCTTTTTACTAGTTTATGAGAATTGGTAAGATGGAAGATAAAGTCCAGGGTAATAAAATTCAAGTGGAGCCCAACCTCTATCATTTCTTCTTGATCAAATTACTAGTGGTGGAATATCTGAAGAAGAAAAATCATCCATGGAAAGAATTTTTGAATTCATCCAAGTTAGAAAATGAACTTTTAGATAGTCTCTGAAGCAAGAAAGATACACCCTCATCAATGGAAAAGTAGGTTCAACCAGTAGGAGAAATCCCATTCAAAAGGATACAAACTTCAGCTAACCCATATGATAGGAAAAATGGAAAAATACTTCATTTCTCTCCTAAGGTGGTGGAGGTTTCCAAGAAACCACTCAAAAGAGTTGTTGCAAAGAGGTTACCCACCGAGAAAACACATGAAAAACATAGTGAAGTTCAAGGTACCATATCAGATAATGTTGATTTAGATGACAAGGATAAGGAGATTATGGAACTGTAGGAGCAATTGAAAAAAGCCCATTCAGTCATTGCTCAGCTTCAACATAGTAATAGGGATTTGAAGAAGAAAATTTTGGAGAAGAAATCTAAAACTGATGAAGAAAAACTTGTGATGAAGACAACTTCACTTGCCATAAGATCTAAAGGTAAAGGAAAGGAAGAAACAAGGGCCATCTAGGAGCTAGAGACTTCACAATCAAGGGTCCCTATGACTAGATCTTCATTCAGGAAATCAGAGCTATAAAAAGAATTCTCGATCAAAGGAGACCCAATGCAAGAGAGAGAAGAAGACTGAGTTATATGAAGGAAAACACACTATTCATAGGATAAGGAAACAATTGAAGAAATATCAAGATGACATTATTAGTCTTAGAGAACAAGTTGAAAGGGCTAAACAGAAGATACATGATCAACTAAATATATGTGAGTCAACATTGTTTGAGGCTAATTATATGTTGAACATAAATTTGACCCTACATAGACAACTCAAGAAAATTTGCAGGAAAAATATCACCTTGAAAAAGCAGCAGAGGGCCACAAAAAACAGTTACGGGAGGCATTGCAGGAAAAATAGAAAGAAGAAATAGTAAATTTTGACTTGTTAGCTGAGGCAACTAAGGCTTGATTTTGGAAAAATAACCAAAATGAATTTTTATTTTTGTCCTTTTTTTTCTCAGTGTATTGGTCTATATTACTCATATCCTTTGCATTATTGGAAATGTTTGCAAAGAAGGCAGGTGACACAGTAACACAACAAATTTGTTGCACTACTATCAAAGGCATGAATATTTAGTTAAGGATTATGGTTTTGGCATTCCTTTTTATGCATGGAGGTTCAAAGAAGGTTTTTAAGGTTGTAAAACATCATCTGCCAACTATTTTTCTTATTCAAATACTTTGACACCTGGTTAAATCTATGCAGATGAAGCTTGTTGCACTCAGTCGCTGCGCTTTTGCTGTAGGTGGTGATTTTCAAGAAGGTAGGTTTTCAATTTGGAAAAATGTTTTCTAATAGGTATTTGATGATTTAGGGGTTGTATTCCACTTGTTTGATACATTCATAAGTATGATATATGGTCAGAGGTATGAAAATGATTAACTCATTGCACTTAGTTGTTGCACTTTTGCTAAAGAAGGAAGTAACGCAACAAATTTGTTGCGCTTCTACACAATCAACAGTTTTACCTTTAAATTCTAATCCAAACCTCATGAAATTGATTCTTATGGTTATGAAAAATTTCCTTATGCAGACATTCAATATAATTTTTTAAATATTAATTTAGTCAAACAACTCCCTAATTTGTAGAAAGCAGTTCTATATTCATTGCTACAAGCAAAAAAATGAAACTTTTTGGGGAATTTGGTTCCTAAAGGGAGGAATTAATTGTTTTTGTTGTATTTATGATTTATTTTTTACTAATAAAAGGGTTGGTCAGTGTGTGATAGAAAAACATCCTGTGCATTGTATAGTTCTATTTGAAAATTTCAGTGAATGATAAAGGCCAAAGTTTACTTGTTTAGGGATTCATTTGTCAGCCATTTATGGTGATGTTTATCTATTGTTTATGTTTCATTATATTATGTTATTTCCATGCTTAAATTTTATGTCTTCAATGTTTAGTTAAATAATTCACCTTAGAATTCATGTTCATATGTTATGTTATAGATATCTAAACATTTCAGTGTTTCTTCCCCCATTGTAATATCTAAAATTCATCCTCAGCTAAACATTTGAGATATTATCAATTCCAGTACTCCTCTACTCACCTATCTACAACGAAATTTGACAAAGACACCATAAATATTGCCTACCTTACCCTTGTCTAAGGATCCTTCATTTTCCCATATGTTCACTGAAAAATCATTAGCTTAAATTGACTCCATGCCCAATGGATTTTCCCTCTCCCCTACCATCAAACTATTGAAATTATTCCACCATTAATATATATATATATATATATATATATATATATATATATATATATATATATATATCTATATCTATATCTATATATATATATTAGTCTTTCCAAACGTAGAGAGGGATCTCTCTTATCAAATCTTTTGGATCCCTCTCTATGTTTGGAAGGGCTAGCTTCCTACCTTAAATATTGGTTTGTGGTTACCTTTGGGTTCATCTCCTCAAACCGGAGGAATTACAAAGTGCTAACAGATTGAAAAATAAAAAACCTTTAATTTTTTACTTTTCTACTAAACATAATTTATTTATTATATTAATCCATAAGTAAAAGGAATTTATTGTCCTTATTTTTGTGTAGGTAAATCCCCTCTACAAACAGAGGCGACCCATCTAGCCCTATGGTGGGTCTAGGAACTACGGAAACATACTAACATATACCTTCCTAGATTGTAAATGAAATTCAGAACAAGGAAAATGACCTACCTTGTTCTGATGCTATGTTGTCATCTTCCATCAAAGATTCTTGATATGTCACACTCCTCAAGCTCGATGCATGCTGCTAGAAATGTTCGATTACTTGTACAAAGAGTCAAGACACCATGACAAGAGTAAAATCATGACAAACGTATAACAATTACAATCTATCTAACTGATCAAGGAATGCTAGAAATCTCATTATAAATGTAAACGAGTGGAAGATAAACATCAGTTGCATTTTATTATGATAAAGACAAGGGGAGTTTACAAATAAGCCTTGATGTTGAGGCACCCCTTCTGCAGGTCCATATCTAAGCACGTTTGCAATACCCTCATAAAAAAAGGTCCGAGATCTCACTATGTTCCTAACACACAAAAACAATCACACTCTGCTCTATTCTCCCGAAGCTATAATTGCTTATTCTCTCTATGCTAACTCTAATTACAGCTAAGGTAGCAGAGGTGAAGGAGGTCTCCTTATATAAAAATGGAGGAGGAGGATATGGGCCCTCAAATAATGGGAAAAGAGCTTATACTTTGGAGTAGTTCCTATTTTATGGGAACAAGAAGCCCAAAGGGGAATTCCATGGCCACATCCTCAAAACAAACTTCCATCCCGCTGCCTCACGAAGCTTCTAGTTGTGGAAAATTTGTTTCTATTTTAAAAAAAAATCCAAAAGAGGATCGGCACAGGTCTAACATTAAGACATAGCGTCAATTGGCACGAGTATCAGTGAAAATCTCTACTATTAGTGTGGGTTAGACATTGAGAGAAAGCGCCGACCTTGAAAACCAAGTTTTTATAGGGATATTCCAGAAAAGTTGTAAAGGGAGATTATTTGGCAGACAAAGTGTGGTTCAGGGATATGCAATCCATGCTTGGAAAGTACACAAGGGACATTGTATGGGTCCTTTAGGATCAGGGAATGGGGAGTACAAGGATAGTGACAAATTTTTGTGTAATAGATGCCCCCTAAAGTATGAAGTCCCAACATTAGTGAGGGGTGAAATGCTTTACAAGTACATGTAAGGAACTAGATGCTGCCGTCGGGAGACCTGAAAATCAAGCATAGATACATATACATAACTAAAATCTCTGATTAAAATGCATGAATCAAGGTATGGATGCAACCATCCGTAAAAGAGACCATGGTATGGTTGCATCCATCCATATGAGAAGGATCACATATAGACTCATGGTATGGTCGTAGCCATCCATCTGAAAGAAACATGTATCCAATCCTGGAAAAATCATATCGCCTCACAACTTGGACTCTAGAGAATAAAATCCAGGGTCTTGCGCTCCATCACAACCCGATCAAGTAAAATTTCAAGCATGCGAATAAATGAGCTGAAGTCGAACACACAGGAAAATCGCTTGATTACTAATCAATGATGTAAATTGTTAACAAGCACGAGAGAAACCATAAATGATGACAATGATCCTCAAGCTACTACCAATACAATCCATGAGTTGTGAATAAATAATTGAATTCGAACACCCGTGAAATCACCTAATCGAAGGCCAATGATGTGGACCTGTCATCGAATGCGAAGAACTTTCCATTAGGGCATGCAAGCTCTAAGGTACCAGAAGGGATTCTATAGATTAACTTCCCAGATAATGAGCTAAATTCAACAGGAAGAGATCCGGCTAAGTAGGGTCATAATGAATCCCACATCATCGACACGAAATAGAGAATGTGATATGAGTATTAATCAAGACTGAAACAAAGGATCAAGGAATGTACAAACTACAGAAGGATTTTCTCTTGAACATATCGACGACACAACTCTGGAACTTGGTAGCATTTTACTCAAATATGATCAGAGGTCATGTTGAGAATATTGGTAATCGAATGAGAGGCAAACAGATTTCCAAAATCCGTGGAGGCAAAGTGACAGAGTGAAGATATCCCAACCCGACAGGAACTACAGATAAGTGTCATGTTCAAGAGTGACATACTGCCGACACAACTGACGAACAACTTCCATTTTACCCCACCATTTCTGGCGAGTACCTCTTTATTTTTACACAAGATTGAAGAGGATAGCATATTCTTTTCATATAATTTTGTCCTTCAAACAAATCCATCCTAGTACATTTTACGAGCCCTAGGAAGGAGGAACTCAGTTACGTCATGGTGACGATTTCCGATGTCATTTCGGGTATAGCGAGTCTGACAAAGGAAGAACTCAACATATTTCATGTTTAAAGAGTTTGAAAAGAAGTGGAAAAGAAAAATCCAGATGGCCCTTTTTGTAAATAGTCCCTCATACCTGAAAAGGTTAAAAACAAAATATGAGAGAACCTCTTAGTCACAATTGGCTTAAGTATTCCTTTTTCGTAAATAGTTTATCCTAGCCTGAAAAAGGGGTAAACGTATATTGGGTAAATTATGTTTCACAGCCTTTAATGAGTTCAAAAGGACAAGAGCTCAGCAATCTTTTCATGTTTTGAGAGTCAGAAAAGAGTTGAAATTTGACTCCTCCTGGAGAAACGAGTGATATTAAGGGTAGAAACTGGTTTCGGCGATGGTGGAACTTCTCAGAACAAGTAAGGTCAATAGGTTGGCTAACAAGACCACTCATCGTAGCGGTTCCTCAGGAAGTGGTAAAACAATCAAATGAGGGCATAAGATCGACCGAGAAGATGGTAACGATGGAATAAGAAAACCAAGGCTCATCTAGAAAAACAGGCTGATAAAATGGAAATCAGGAGAGGTAAAACAAGAATGGTTTCATTTATACACAAGCTTGAAATCAGGAAACTCTACTTAAGTTGGTTTCATTTTTACACAAGATTGAAACTTTTTAGAAAACTATGCTTGAAACCAGTTTCATTTTTACATAAGCTTGAAACGGAAACAAACTATGCTTGAAATAAATTTGCATGCCCCCAACATGATGACTCAATTCGAGGTACATGCCCCCCAAGCTTCATGGCATTCACTGGAGTAGACTACTGGTTACTAATAGGTGGATGGAATGAACGTTCAATTATGAGATCAAGGGAAAGACTCGACTGGGATCTTACGAGATCTGATCAAAGACTCGAATTGAAAAGGTAACCTGTTTCATTTTTTAACAAGGTTGACATAGTATAAGAACTATCATCATAAGACCTAATTTATTTTTTAACGATGTTGACATAGTAAACGAACTATCCTCAGTAGAGCTTGTTTCATTTTTTAAGGAGCTTGACACAAGAAAATGAACTCTTCTCTGAAGAGATTGTTTCATTTTTTAAGGAGCTTGACACAAGAAAATGAACTATGCTCTGACGATATTGTTTCATTTTTTAAGGAGCTTGACACAACAAAATGAAATATGCTCCAAAGAAATTGTATCATTTTTTAAGGAGCTTGACACAATAAAATGAACTCTGCTTCGAAGATCTTGTTTCATTTTTTATGGAGCTTGAAACAAGACAATGAACTATGCTCCGACGAGCTTGATCATGACGAATAAGAAGTCATGGCTTCCAAGAGTTTCTCATCCGACGAGAGAATAACACTCTGGAAATTAGGACCCAATGCCCCCAGCACATTGTGTACTACCTCACTAACTGAATCATCAGCGGATGCAGACATGGAACAAGTGACCACATAATTGACATGTGGCGGGGAAGATATCACCAGAAGGTAAGGACTAGGGAGGGATGACGGTATACCAAATGTCACATCAGGACCAAAGAATTAAAGTTTATCAATGGTTATAATCTGAATTTCATGTGGAAAACAAATCACACGAAAGAGGGAAGTTACAAGTGCACCCATGGCATAAGCATAGTCGTGCCCCAAGAGTAAATTAAAATCCAAGGGGCATTGAACCACCATCACGTCTATATAGGAAGTTTTCCCACCTAAAGTAATAGGAAAATTCGAAAGGATCCCTAATGGTTGACTTGTTCCTATGTTAAAAGCCAACAGATTCTAAGTAACAGAAACAAGATGTGGAGAGCCCAAAGCTTGCCACGTAGTTGAGGAAAAAATACTAACCGAGGTGCCTTCATATATAATTGTGCCTGGTACGACCATATTGCAGACCTGTACAGTGATCTCAAAGGGCACGTAAGAAGGAAGACAGTATCTCATAAATCGAATCCAATCAAAGGAAGTGACCAAAGTACATGGAGGGGGTGCCATAGGAATAAGAGGATTATCCCCCTGTGTTACAAGAGCAGAAATACCATCCTCCCGGGCTCCAGTAACGAGAGCATGAGGATCACTTTCTAGAACTGTGGCAACAGGAATCGGAGGATCATCCTCCTGGATTATGGAAATGGGAGGATCACCCTCCGATCCTAGGGACTCAGAGGAAACAAAAAGAACCTGACTGGGATGAGACCCACTCTCGACTAAAAAGACCTGATGAATTGTAGACAGAATTAGGTCGAAATTTTTCTCAACCAATGATTGGTCGAGAATGGACTTGGGAGACTGAATTTCAGAGAGAATGGAATTGGCCGGAGATGAATCATGATCAATGGGTTGATAAACTATGGGAGGACTCGAAGAAAACTTCTGGTAACCGATGGGAAGACAGGACTCAAAAGATGAAAGGATATCCAATACTTTAGAAGCTTCATCCATATAAGGACAAAGGTGAATGTGATGGTTCCCTTCACACAACCTACAGGGAAATTTGAATCTACCTACACAGAAGCAGCAGATGGACAAAGTCATCGAGGAATACAAGGAAATTTTCTCGTCACCCACAGGGGTTCCTCTACACTGTCAATTCAAGAACCCCATTGATCTGACCCCACGTGCGTCGCTGCCTAATGGGTCGATCTATCGATGCTCTATTCTGGAAGAAATTGAAATCAAGAGACATATCCAAGAGTTGTTATAGAAATGGCACATTAGGCCAAGCTCCTCACCCTATGGAGGCCCGATCATGTTGGTACAGAAGAAGGACGTCACCGAGAGACTTTGTATTGACTATCATGTATTGAACAAGATCACAGTCTGGAATGGGTATCCAATCCCATGGATCGATGACCTCCTGGACCAGCTCAAGGGGGCCAAATAATTCAGCAAGATTGACATAAAGTCTGGGTATCACCAGCTACCAATTGAACCCTCCGATGTGTGGAATACTGCCTTCAAATCCAAGGACGGCATCTTCAAATGTCTAGTCATGCCTTTCAGTTTGATGAATGCTCCCGCAAAATTCATGCGGATGATGGGAAAAATATTGTGGCCATTCACCAACTCATTTTTGGTCATGTACTTAGATGACATCCTGATCTTCAGCCAGACTTGGGAAGAGCACATCCAACACATCTGACAGGTCCTCCAAACATTGTGGCAACACAAGTTGTGTGCTAATTTGGAGAAGTGAAATTTTGGCATGACCCAGGTTCAGTATTCGAGATACATTATTTATAAGCGGGGAATGCATGTGGATCTAGCACAGATCCAAGTCATTCAAGATTGTCCATCCCAAACCACTTTTATAGAGCTACGCAAATTTCTGGGTCTTGCCAATTTATACCGCAAGTTTGTGTTGGGATTCTCTCATATCACTTGGCCCTTGAGTCAAGTCACCAAGGGAGGAGAGAAATAAAATTTATTTTGGTATGAATCTCAACAGAAGGCATTCGTAGAGTTAACACATCTCCTCTGCTCTACACCAGCGCTTGCATTACCAGAATTGCAACAACCATTTGATATCGAGACAGATGCCTATGAATATGTTATTGGGGCAGTCCTTACTCAACAAGGGTGTTGGGGTTCCTATGTTTTGGAAGATTTTTCAATACCAAAAGATAATACAACATCAAACCACTTTCGGGCCCTAGGATCTAGCCCTCCTGGACCCGGAGAGGGATCTCTCCATAAATACAAAGAATGATATATCTTTGAAAGCTCAAGATGAGGTATTAGGCTAGTTATGAAGCACAAGGGGTTTTAAAATGATTTTGTTGGTTGGTTGCTGGGTTGGGTCATGAGATCATAAACTGAGAAAGTAATGGGAGAAAAGGAAAAAAACAGCAGGATGTTTCAGCAAAAAGGATAGGTCAAGAAAGTGCCATCCATTTGGCTATGGAGTCATGAAAGGTAATTACATGCAACAACTAGCCAAGGCTTTCAGAGGGCAAGTCATCTACACTAAAGGATATTTTTAAATAGATGGTGGGATGGAACATTAAGGGTTGAAAGTGAACGAAGGAAAGACACCCAATTTCTATCTATAGATCAGGTCAGAGGTCATTTAACTCCAGACTTGCTTGGACATACTCAAAGGCAGCTCTCAAAGGAGGGACAAAGGGGCAGCTTGTAGATCGGACCAGAGGTCATTTAAATCCAGGTCAGCTTTAGTATACTCCAAGGGAAAACAGAGATAAGTTTAACAGAGCCAGGGTCTGTAGATCAGAGAAGGACTTTGAACCTTCAATGCTTTGACACTAGCAAGAATATCCAAGCAGCAAACCTCTAATTCATACATCAGCTAGCAGCATATGGAACCACTACACTGGTTAAATTAGCTCAATTTACTCTTAGATAACACATACAACAGAAAACATTTAAGGCAAGGAGAGCAGAGACATAAGGTACCTAAAAAGGGTAAATCCTATGCCATATTTCTGATGCGAGCCCATAAGACCAATGAACAGCATGAAAATGTAATAAAACAATAAGATAAGAAACACATCACCCATAGTAATAGACCAAGATCAAAAGAAATGTGCTTGATTAATTGATGCAAAACCAGTCACATACACTGAGCTCAATGGCTGTTACAGTCCAGACTTTCTCCTCCCAGCTTACTGCATAACAACTACTCTGCTAATCCCTCCCAAGACTGTTCTAACAGTCGAACTGAATCCCTCTAACATCAATCGGCAACAACCGAACAACAACCTTTACAATACGTTCTTGGGAATTCTTATAGGGGAAAAGAATAACAGAAGTAGGTAAAAATTAAATGGATCCATTAAGACAGAGTGGTGGAAGAGTCTGAGCCCACTCTGCTTAATAGCTCTGCAATGTACCCTGTAGACTGGTTCAGAGATCTCTGTCGGGTCAGATTTGACCTCGAATGTTTCGTGAAGTCCTTCTGGCTGTTAAGCCCTCTGTTTTGTCCTCTGGAAATGATGAACTGGATGAAAAAGGTCTGCAGGTCTCTCCATACCTCGTAACTGTGGTTCTGACAGTAACCGAGACCTCTGTCTGTGTACTCCATCTGTTTAAAGGCTCGAGGAGGCATGGAGAACACTGTCCGAAGTTGTCTGTCTGGAGAAGAGTATTCTGCTGACATTAAACACAGATATGACTCATCGTTGTGCTTAAATCTTCAAATTGCACCTTGATTCTTTAAAAACGGGATTATAATTGGTAATCTTCAACTATGGGCGTAAATCCCTTCAAAATCCGTCTCTGCTACTTCACTTGGCAGCTGTAATGGCCTCTCTGTGACCCCTGCACAATGAAATAAACTTGTCACAAAACCTGGGCAGTGGTGGAGAAATTTTGCGGAGGCCAGAGGAATGGTGGAGGAGATGACATACGCAGGTGGAAACCCAATGGAAATCACTGCATAATGGTGGAGAAGAGAGCCAGTGAAAGTTTGGTGAAAAGGGCCGTAGACCGTCCGATTGGAGGAACAGACGAAGATCAACGGTCGGGATCAACAGATGGAGGGGTTAATATGCAATTAGGTGGAGGAAAATGCCTTCAGTGCAAAATGAAAAATATAAGGTTTGGCCTTATTACAAAGAAAATTATGGAAATGAAATGAAACAGGGCTTGATGTGGGACCCGGTCGTGGCGGGGGGCGATTAGCTTTGGACCGTTGATCTCAGGAGGAGATCGATGGTGGAGGCTAAAAGATGAGGTAAATAGAGGGCTCCGATGAAGAAAACTGATGGAGGGCGCGATGCGATATGGGCCGTTGATCTCGGATGAACGAACGGCTATGATCAGATCGGGGGATCGCAATCGAGGGAGGCAGCAGGGTGACACATTATCACTTGCGATTGCGATTGGAGCGATGGTGCGATTAAGCGCCAACCGTTGGATCAAACAGGAACGAACAGTCGGGATCGGATCAGAGGATCGCGATCGCAAGGCGCAGAAGGGGGGTGCGATGTGACTGGCACGATGCGATGGAGCGCCAGCCGTCCGATCCGGATAGAGATCGACGGTTCAACTTTAATCGGAGGGGCGGAAAGGGAAGGCTGACGAGCACGCAGTGATTATTACTGGGCCGTCGGATCCAATGGAATGGATGACAGAGATTTAATCGAAGGGGAGACAGGCGAGGACAACTTAAAAGTTGCGATGCGATCGGAGCGATGGTGCGATGGGGCGACTGTCATCCGATCTGGAGGCAGATCGATGGTTCTGAAGCAATCGGAGGGGTGAAATGGGAGGAGCGATGGGCCCGCTGTGGGATAAGCACTGGCCATTGGATCTATACGGATCAATGGTGGAGATCACAGCGCAGGGCTTCAGACCAAACTTAAATCGCATCGGGTTTTCCTAGTTTAACATAGAAACGCGCCCGCATGAACGTTGCGATTGCGATTAGTGCCTAGACCATTAGCGCTTGGTTCTGGTCGCGGGGCATATGGGGAAGTGGTTGAGGGGCTGGCCGAAAGGGGCTTAGCCCTAATATAAAGTGCAAAGTGGGTTTTTTTCCCATTTTAATGCAATTTTGAGGTTAGGAAGGGGAACGATAGAGGGAAAAAGGGTGAATTAGACCAAACAAGGGGTATGGGTAGAATTTGAAGGGGGTTTTGGGAGGATTTAGAGGGTTACTAGGGGAAAAAGAGAGAAGTTAAAGGAGAGAAAATAGAGGTTAAATGGGAATGGAATAAGAGGAAAAAGGGGCCTTTCGGGCATTTTCTTCACAAATAGAGAGGCTTCATGATGGGAACAGCAGAGGGGATTTTATCAAAGGACAAAAGGCACAAGGAGGCTTCAAGGATGATTTTTTTTCAAAGGAAATGCATTCCTTGAAGGCTCAAAACAATTTAGCCTCCTGTTTGCTTGTCAAAAAATTTATAGGGGGCTAACAGTGGCTCCACATGGGGATGGCTTCTTCTTGAAGGAGTCAAGAATTCAGAGGATAATCTTTGGTGTAGGCTAGATGCCTGGTACTTGACACATCCATTCTTTCTTGGATCAGCTGCCACAAATCATGAAGACATCATATCAGCAGTAAAATTCTCCCAAACAACTACCTACCCATACTATAGTCCTAACATTTTTTCTTCTGGGCGCATTTGGACTTGCAGACCCTTTAAATCATCAATTTTTTACAACCAGGAAAATAAACCTATTCTACTTCTACCCTTATTACTCCATGAGACCATATTAGACTGTTGGCCTCATAGTTTCTCTACCTAAAATATATCTGCTAGGATTAAACTGTCTAGCGGATTTCTTCTCTATATTCTAAGACATAAATTGAAAAATAATCAAGCCAGGATTAGACTGTCTGGTTTGCTGGACTTTGCAGAAATTAAAAACAACTAACTACATACTCACACACTGAGCTTTATTGATCTTTCCTACCTACCCTACTCTACTTGGAAATCTCTGATGTTCTAGGTGATACAATAATGCCAATGCAGCCAGTCAAGCAGTAGCAAAAAAGGATATGAGCATTGACTGCCTGCTAGAGATAACCACAGGTTGCTCTACATGTAGTTCTTCAAAAATGAGGTCACCATCAGTAGTGACCACTCCTGATGAATCTGTCCCGTGTTAAAGATCAATGCTAAAGTATTTGAGCAAATTAGGGCCTCCATATATTTTGCCACAAGATCAATGAACACATGATGTACAAGTTCTTCTTTTTGGCCCTCCATGATTGGTAGGCTGTCTTTATCCTAGGCATCTTTGATTACTGTGCCTTCCACTGCATCCTCAAAGTGGCTCTTGAAAGCCTGATCACCTTCTTCTTGCACATCAAAAAGAAGTGGAATCTCCTCTCTCTTAGGGGGAGGGAGACTTTCCAAAAACGCTCTGGGGTCTCTGAACTGGTATGATTTCTCTTGTAAGTTCAAAAGTTCAATCTCAGCTTCATACCTTTCAATCACCACTTCTAAGAAAAATTTCCTAAGCACGGGTATGAATTTTGAACTGAGAAGAATAGCCCCGGAAAGGTCCTCCACCTTCAATTATGCCAAGTCACTCAAAATTGTAGCACGACACTCTGCTATGAAACTTGGATGCAATTCTGCAAACAGCTCAGAGTCTTCCATAGGTGAAGTGACTTGGTCTTTGGAATGGATGATGTTGTACTGTGACATGGTATCCCAGTGGAGTCTTTTATCATTTAGGAACTATGGAGTCTCCAGGTGGATGATTCAGGATTTTACTGTCCACCATAGTGATTTACCAAATCAGGCTGATTGGTCTCTTTCCCCAGTGGAGTCGCCATTATGTTGGGGTTCCTATGTTTTGGCAGATTTGGCAATACCAAAAGATAAGACAACATCAAACCACTTTGGGGCCCTAGGATCTAGCCCTCCTGGACCCAGAGAGGGATCTCTCCATAAATACAAAGAATGATATATCTTTGGAAGCTCAAGATGAGGTATTAGGCTAGTTATGAAGCACAAGGGGTTTTAAAATGATTTGGTTGGTTGGTTTCTAGGCTAGGTCATGAGATCATAAACTGAGAAAGTAATGGGAGAAAAGGTAAAAAACAGCAGGATGTTTCAGCAAAAATGATAGGTCAAGAAAGTGCCATCCATTGGGCTATGGAGTAATGAAAGGTAATTACATGCAAAAACTAGCCAAGGCTTTTAGAGGGCAAGTCATCTACACTAAAGGATCTTTTTAGATAGATGGTGGGATGGAACATTAAGGGTTGAAAGTGAAAGAAGGAAAGACACCCAATTTCTATCTATAGATCAGGTCAGAGGTCATTTAACTCTAGACCTGCTTGGACATACTCAAAGGTAGCTCTCAAAGGAGGGACAAAGGGGCAGCTTGTAGATCGGACTAGAGGTCATTTAACTCCAGGTCAGCTTTAGCATACTCCAAGGGAAAACAGAGATAAGTTTAACAGAGCCAGGGTCTGTAGATCAGAGAAGGACTTTGAACCTTCAATGCTTTGACACCAGCAAGAATATCCAAGCAGCAAACCTCTAATTCATACATCAGCTAGCAGCATATGGAACCACTACACTGGTTAAATTAGCTGAATTTACTCTTAGATAACACATACAGCAGAAAACATTTAAGGCAAGGAGAGCAAAGACATAAGGTACCTAACAAGGGTAAATCCTATGCCATATTTCTGATGCGAGCCCAGAAGACCAATGAACAGCATGAAAATGTAATAAAACAATAAGATAAGAAACACATCACCCGTAGTAATAGACCAGGATCCAAAGAAATGTGTTTGACTAATTGATGCAAAACCAGTCACATACACTGAGCTCAATGGCTGTTACAGTCCAGACTTTCTCCTCCCAGCCTACTACATAAAAACTACTCTGCTAATCCCTCCCAAGAATATTCTAACAGTCGAACTGAATCCCTCTAACAGCAATCAGCAACAACCGAACAACAACCTTTACAATACGTTCTTGGGAATTATTATAGGGGAAAAGAATAATATGAGTAGGTACAAATTAAATGGATCCATTAAGAGAGAGTGGTGGAAGAGTCTGAGCCCACTCTGCTTAATAGCTTTGCACTGTACCCTGTAGACCGGTTCAGAGATCTCTGTCGGGTCAGATTTGACCTCGAATGTTTCATGAAGTCCTTCTGGCTGTTAGGCCCTCTGTTCTGTCCTCTGGAAATGATGAACTGGATGAAAAAGGTCTACAGGTCTCTCCATACCTCGTAACTGTGGTTCTGATAGTAATCGAGACCTCTGTTTATGTACTCCATCTGTTTAAAGGCTCGAGGAGGCATGGAGAACACTGTCCGAAGTTGTCTGTCTGGAGAAGAGTACTCTGCTGACATTAAACACAAATATGACTCATCTTTGTGCTTAAATATTCAAACTGTGCCTTGATTCTTTGAACACGGGATTATAATTGTTAATCTTCAACTATGGGCATAAATCCCTTCAAAATCCGTCTCTGCTGCTTCACTTGGCGGCTGTAATGGCCTCTCTGTGACCCCTACACAATGAAATAAACTTGTCACAAAACCCAGGAAGTGGTGGAGAAATGCTGTGGAGGCCGGAGGAATGGTGGTGGAGATGATATACGCAGGCGAAAAACCAATGGAAATCACTGCAGAATGGTGGAGAAGAGAGCCAGTGAAATTTTGGTGAAAAGGGTCGCAGACCATCTGATCGGAGGAACAGACGAAGATCAACAGTCGGGATCAACGGATGGAGGGGTTAATACGCAATTAGGCAGAGGAAAAGGCCTTCAGTGCAAAACGCAAAAATATAAGGTTTGGCCTTATTACAAAGAAAATTATGGAAATGAAATGAAACAGGGCTTGATGTGGGACCCGGTCGTGGCGGGGGGCGATTAGCTTTGGACCGTTGATCTCAGGAGGAGGCTAAAAGATGAGGTAAACAGAGGGCTCTAATGAAAAAAAATGATGGAGGGCGCAATGCGATATGGGCCGTTGATCTCAGATGAACGAACGGCTATGGTCAGATCGGGGGACCACAATCAGGGGAGGCAACGGGGTGACACATTAACACTTGTGATTGCGATTATAGCGATGGTGCGATTAAGCGCCAACCGTTGGATCAAACGGGAACGAACGGGTGGGATCGGATCGGAGGATCGTGATCGCAAGGCGCAGAAGGGGGGTGCGATGCGACTGGCGCGATGCGATGGAGCGCCAGCCATCCGATCCGGATAGAGATCGACGATTCAACTTTAATCGGAGGGGTGGAAGGGGAAGGGTGACGAGCACGCAGTGATTATTTCTGGGCCGTCAAATCCAATGGAATGGACGGCGGAGATTTAATCGGAGGGGAGATGGGCGGGGACAACTTAAAATTTGTGATGCGATCGGAGCGATGGTGCGATGGGGCGACTGTCGTCCGATCTGGAGGCAGATCGACAGTTCTGAATCAATCAGAGGGGTGAAATGGGAGGGGCAATGGGCGCACCGCGGGATAAGCGCTAGCCGTTGGATCTATACGGATCAACGGTGGAGATCACGGCGCAAGGCTTCAGACCAAACTTAAATCGCATCGGGTTTTCCTAGTTTAACATAGAAACGCGCCCGCATGAACGTTGCGATTGCGATTATCGCCCAGACCATTAGCGCTTGGTTCTGGTCGCGAGGCATATGGGGAAGTGGTTGAGGGGCTGGCCGAAAGGGTCTTATCCCTAATATAAAGTGAAAAGTGGGTTTTTTTCCCATTTTAATGCAATTTTGAGGTTAGGAAGGGGAACGATAAAGGGAAAAAGGGTGAATTAGACCAAACAAGGGGTATGGGTAGAATTTGAAGGGGGTTTTGGGAGGATTTAGAGGGTTACTGGGGGAAAAAGAGAGAAGTTAAAGGAGAGAAAACAGAGGTTAAATGGGAATGGAATAAGAGGAAAAAGGGCCTTTTGGGCATTTTCTTCACAAATAGAGAGGCTTCATGATGGGAACAGCAGAGGGGATTTTATCAAAGGAAAAAAGGCACAAGGAGGCTTCAAGGATGATGTGTTTTCAAAGGAAATGCATTCCTTGAGGCTCAAAACAATTTAGCCCCCTGTTTGCTTGTCAAAAAATTTATAGGGGGCTAACAAAGGGCATCCAGTGGCATATCACAGTGAGACACTTTCTGACACAGTCTGGAAGTACCCCACTTATGCAAAGAGATTTATTCCATTATGCAGGCTTTCCAAAAATGGAAGCATTACATTTTGGGGAAGGAACGGTCATCCACACAGACCACATACCCTTGCAGTTCATACAAACATAAGGGAAGTTGCAGAACAATCGCCAGCAGAAGTGGTCCACCTGCATGCAATAGTTTCATTTGAACATCAAGTACAAGAAGGTCATCACTAATAATTTTTCAGAGTGCCTCAGCCGACCATTTACCGTGGTGTTAATCATCTTGCTCAACTCTTACTGGCACGAGACTTCCAATTGGACACTTCTCTACAGTTGTGATCCAGAATTCGGACACACATACAAGACGCTCTTGGAAGGTAGTAAAGTTCCAAATTTTCACCTCCATGATGCACTATTATGTCACCTGGGACAAATTTATGTTCCTTCAAGAAAGCATGCCAAGATGGCTTGGGAAGCACACTATAGTCGAGTCGTTGGGAATTTCGGGGTCGAGAAAATAGTGGGAGTACTGCAGAAGTATTTCTATTGGCCGAAACTTTGACAGGATGTCAAGAAGTACATTAGATCTTTCATTACCTATTCCATTTCCAAACCGACCATCAAGAAGCAAGGTCTCTATACTATGTTTCCTACCCCTAGTTAACCTTGGTAATCCATCTCCATGGATTACATGTCGGACCTTCCTTCTACTAAGCATGGCAACGACTGTGTTTTTGTGGTCGTCGATATATTCTTGAAGATTATCATTATGGCAGCCTTCAAGAAGAATATCATAGCAGAATTCGCTACTAAACTCTTCTTTGAACGAGTGTGGGTACACTTTGGGATCCCATAGTCTATCATCTTAGATCGGGGCAACAGGTTCCTTAGTAAATTTCGGTCCAACCTTTGGTCAATGCTAGACACCAAGCTCACCAAGTCCTTAGCTTTCCATCCCAAAACCGATGGAAATACATAGGTCATCAACATGCTGATCGTATACATTATGTGCATGTACATCTCAAAGCATCCACACACATGGAATGAGAGTCTCCCCTATGTACAACACAGTTATAATTGGGATCTCAACATCTTAACCAACCACATCCCCTTTCATATTGGCTTGGGATTCCAGCCACTATGTCCCATTGACGTAGGCATGCCATTTGCAACTACTCAAGTAGATTTGGGTCATGTCGAGTCTGAAGTTGACAAGTCAAATAGCTTCATTGAGCACATTCAATACATCTTCCAACATGTTCATGACATATTGGACAGAGCCAATGCTAAATACAAGCATCGACATGATTAGCATCGGGTGCCACACAACTTCCAGGTGGGCGACAAAGTTTGGTTACATTTGCAGAAGGAGCGCCTCTCTGGACCCCACCGTAAGCTACACCCACTCTGATATGGTCCATATACCATTACCAAGGCTATGGGAGATAATGATATTGATCTTATCATCCCCCCATTCCATGGCCTACACCCAGTGTTCAACGTAGATCACCTTCGGCCATACTTCCGCCATTACTAGACACATATGACATTGCAGAACAACTCATCCCAACAGAGTTAAATCCAGACTGCATGGAACAGGCTCCAAATTATCATATCATGGACACATAACTTAAAAGCACTCGCCAGCAGAAGATCCAATTGTATCTGGTTGTTAGAGCTAGCCAAATGCTTCACCATGGAAAGTGGTTCACGAGGGACGAGGATCAACAGAAATTTCCACACCTCATGGAGACTCTGCACAAAATGGGGACCATTACTTCCTAATGGGGGAGGAATGATCTAGGTGGATACTGGTGGTCACCCGCCTATTCCACCTATTCATTTTCATCAGTTTTCTTATTTACTATTTTTAGCAGTTTTTAGGGTCCTGAACTTTCGAAGTTATTTTGATGCCCTAAATGGCATTTTTTTGGCATGATTTCTCCAACAATTTGAAACAAATTTTGATAGTAGTTGTAGTCTTGAGAGAGATCTTTCCAATGAGGTATCATACATGCCAAACGAAGATAATATGACCAAGTTACGACCCCTAGAAGTTGGCTGCCCAACCAACCCCAACAGGGCCCATAAACTCTTGGTGTTACATCTCCTCGGGTTATGGTTTTGGTTGTTTAGGGTTTTCTCTTATTTTTCAATAATCAAAAATTCCCTTGAGCCTCATTGTAACATAGTTCAAAGGCATGTAGCTACCACGTCTCTTCTTAGAGATAAGTTACCATCACCCGAGCTAGTTTGTTTTCCATTATGGTTGTAAGCATTTTTTTTGGTATTTGATATTAATGAAATGAAGTGGTATTCCTGCTGCATCTCTCCGTTTATGTTTATTTATATATTTTATTGTGTTATTGCATAAGTCTGGATCACAACTTCCATACGTTTTCTGTAGGCTACAACCCACAAGAGGCTCCAACTTGATATTTATCAAGCCATTAATTGAAAGGAGACTACAATTCCCTCATGCAAACAAGAAATAACAATGTGTTGGTTTACCTAGTCATAAATTATACATATCTCCATCTTCATTTATTCCTCTTCTTCCCTTCAAAACTACTTCACACAAGCTTCATTGTGCTAGGTAACTAATGCATAACACATCAATCATCTCTCATACATTCTCTAACTCTCTAACCATCCAAGTCTTCCAAAATCAACTCTTTTATAAAATTAGTTTGTTGGTTGTTTGTATCCCACATAGGAATATGAAGTGAACAAGCTTGACTCTTTTCCTTCCACTCATTCATTTCCAAACTATTCATATTTTGAATATTATAACACATAAATAAATGATCCACCCAATACTATTTCCATCCACATGTAATTATTAACTTCATCAACATAATGCCAAAATCATGTAATATTATAGGAATAACATATGAATATATAATTGATCATTCATTTCTCATGATCAATAAAAACATTTTCCATTAATGCATCACAATAATCTCTGCAACATATTCTCCTTTTCCTTGGACTTGCGTCACAACATATTCATGTCATTGTGTCAAAAGCCAAATCATAGCTCTCAAAAACCAAAGGAACAATAACAACATTGTCATTTTAATAGTCGACAAAGGAGGGGCCACTATTGTGATGAACAAGGGAGATTATGTCCCAAAAATTAGGGAACACTTGTACAATAGTGGAAGTTACAAAAAGCTCAAAGACAACCCTATCTCCTAGATTATCAAAGAAGTTAAGAGAGTCATCAACAATTCCAACCTTGATGATGGACTAACTTAAAATCCTTTTACCCGGCAATGAGGTTACCCCCATAATTTATGGATCCCTCGAAATGAACAAGAATAATGTACCCCTAATACCTAGAGTAAACATTATAGGTTATCCCACATATGGATTTGAAAAGTATGTGGCAAACTCCCTAGCCCCGCTTGCTGGAAAAATTGACTCCTATATTAAATATTTAAAGCATTATGTGGATTTCCCCAAATGAAAAAGGTTGGATCCAGAAGACAAGATTTTTAGCTTTGATGTAAATCAATTATTCACTAAGATACAATTAGTATAATTTATCCAAGTTGTTAAGTAGGTACAAACCTAGGTACTTCCAATCTTGTCGAAGTTTGTCTTTGTTCCAAAGTCTTCACCTTCAAAGGTGAGTACTTTGGAAGACACGAAGGCAATAAGTGGGTGTCTACTATCCCCTATAGTCTACAACAATTTTCTCGAACAACAATATACACACAATGCCACATCTATGTTTTGTTACAGTTGCTCCTTTGTTGCTCTTATTGTTGTTCAATGACATATATTTGTTATGTTGTTGTTGATCCTTTTTTTCTCTCCTTGTTGCTCTTCTAGTGTTCCTTGTTGTTGCTCCTTTGTCTTTGTTGTTGTTGTTCCTTTGCTCCTAGTATTCCCTGGGTCACAAAGGAAATCCAAGGTGGGCTCCTGCTGCTTTATGTCTTCATCATCATAGGAACTCTCCCTTTCCCATCCATGAATGGTATTACGAATTTGAGTTCGATTTCCAGCTTCATAAAGGTCAGAGATATTTTCTAGAGTTTCTTTATGAGTTTTCCTACCACGCTTGCTTGGGCCCTCATTCTAAATTGTTTGTTTATGATTTCCTTTTCTTGTTCCTTTACGTTTCCCAGGTTGACCTCTTGCCATGATAACTTGACAGAATGATCTCCCTGTAAGAATGTAAGATAATCTTGTATATGGCAGAGAAAAATTAATGAAATATTTCTGGCAAACGTTGATGGAGTTCTCTACTCTGATAGTAACTGGTGGAGACTCATGGTTTGTCGAGCTAGCAGAATGGTGAATGGTAAAAATGACCACGATAGAGACCTTTGCAGAGACCTTTTTAGAAGGAGGAATTTGCAATTTTCCATTACAGCAGAAGCCTGATATAAAATACCAATTAAGACTAAGACAATACTGCAAACGAAGTAAGACTTGACAGTGGCTGCACAAATTATAGTTGGACCTATTTTGACAGTGAGGGAAGAGGTTCAATTGATGCTTTTCATTGATGGTAACCCAAGATTTAGAGCCCATAAGAAACGTTTTCATGCAATGTAAGCAAAATAACATAATACTTAGACCTTGTGACTTTTCCACAAAACCTATCTTAAAACTTTGGCAGAGAATTTCTTTAGAACTGGTCTTAAAACTGTCATAGAGGATTTCTAAATTAAACTTAAATCAAAACCGAAAGTTTCCTATACTCAGACCATTCAAACCATATAAATTTACCACATTACCAGTTCTAATACCTTTGTAGAGATGCGAACCAGCTTGAGCTTCAAAATTGAACTTGGAAAAAAATAGAGAGTTTCCTATGGACGGACTTCGAATGCAAGGTTCAATATCCCTAACATGTAGGATGTTCAACCCTTAAATTCCTTTAAAACTAGAATGACTAAGGACCCTTCCCAACTGACAAAATAACTCGTTATAGTAACAAAGAAGTTTACCACAATCAATGCTACCATCAACTTCGTCTTCAATGGTTAGGACAGAGAATTGATATACCAGGGTAACGAAAGCCATTACATACCACTTAACTGGATGACAATGCTCCACAACTTCCTCCGCTTCATCTGGAAAATCTTCAAACTGGAAATTTTTTACCTTCCTTCTATGCCTTCGAATTTTATGCATTACCCTTCCCCGCTCTTAGTGTGGTTCCCCAGTCTCCTCTAACATACACTACTGGCCATCTGCTATTTATTTAACTACCATAATATTCAAGCATGCCAAGTGCTTACCTACTGTGGCTCATTTCTTAGCTATGATGGATGGTCAGGTGCATGCCCTCGCGTGGCACTGACCTCCATTCATTCATTCCTGCGTGGCACCCCATAATATTCATTAGTTTTTCTCTCTCGTCCAATGAAAAAAAAATCTCATCTTATTAGCCTCATATCGAGGCAGTGCTTAGAATAAACTGAGAAAATCCATCGTATGATACTCAACTATTACAGTCAATGAATTAATACTAGCATTAATCCTTAAAAATTTAATGCTAACCCATAGTACGCTTCTTTGCTTCTTATTCCTTGCTTTTGGCTCTCGATCTGTCAAGAGAGCCTTCTAGCTGTCAAGAGATCCTTTATTAGGTGTCGCGTGCATGTTGCTCTTATCTGTTGAGCTGTCAAGCTCATCTTAACATAATTGTATGCACTTATTCTTCCCTACAATGGCCCCTGGAAGGCCTCTCTGTTTTATTGTGCTGGTTATGCTTCTTGGACTGCTCCTCATTGTAATGCTTCTTTTCTCCAGACCCAATCTACAAGAGCTAGAATAAATGGAAGATTTAGGGACCTTCACTGAAAACAAATAATGCAGGAGCTGAAAGCCCACTACCAGCAAGCACATTCGATATGCCTCAAACTTATAGTCAATATCAAATTTTGTGCATACGCCTTAAACTTACAGTTACAGTTAGTATCAAATCTTCTTCTACATGTATTACTTTTCTTCTGTATGTATTGATTTTTTTTTCAACATCTTAAACTATAAAAAACTCAAATGCAAAATGATTCGCTCTATTATTAATTCAGATGTTTCTGGTCCCTTAAGCATCAACCAGACCGTGTCATCCCTGGTGACAGACATAATCTGTAGGATGGCCTTCAGTAAAAAGTATTCAGACCAAGACTCAAAAGCTTTCAATTCAATGGTCAAAGAAGGTTTCCTATTACTCGACTCATTCAATATTGGAGAATATATACCTTACTTAGACTAGATGGATTTGTAAGGCCTCAACCGTCGGATGAAGAAGCTACATACGACACAAGACGTGTTGTTAGAAAAAGTAATAGAGGAACACATTGCGCAGAATGGGGCTAATACCACGCATGATTTTGTGGATGTGTTACTTGCAGCCTATGAGGATAAGGATTGAGCGTTCCGAATTTGACTAGATAGTATAAAAACAATAATCTTTGCAACTAAAAATTGACTACCCGCATGCATGAATATTATATCTAGTTTATGAATATTATATCAAACTAGAACTAGATAACTTTTAATATAATTTGATATGTGATGATATTGAGGGTTGCAGGATATGTTGTTGGGTGGCTCAGACACGGGGCCTACTATAATGGAGTGGGAAATGTCGGAAGTGCTGAGAAACCCACGAGTGATGAATAAACTTCAAGATGAGCTGGAACGTGTCATTGGAATGGATCGCATGGTATCCGAATCTGATTTGCCTCAACTAATTTATTTACAAGCTATGGTTAAAGAGACACTTCGACTCCACCCAACGGAGTCTCTTATTGAGCGCCACCTATACGCTGAGTCCTGCAATGTAATGCGCTATGAAATCCTCGCGAGAATAAAATAATTAATCATCATGTCTACTCAATCTTATATGGAAGGTCTCCGACTCTCGCCAGGATTGAAGGAATGTGCAACGGAATAATCGCAGGCATAGGCATATATTTAATTTTTTAATAGCATGGGAATGTTGTTCAAAGACCCGAAATAATAATAATGTGGAAATCACAATACACAAAACCCACACCTCCTAAACGTCAAATTCCTCAAGCCCGGATGCGGGTGATTTTTAATGGTTTGATGGTGGCGGGCCTCGATGGCGACATCTAGTCAGGCCACCTGCCTACACCTGATCGCAGTACCTCCGCCTTAAAGGCCCTCGAGGTAATGCGTTCTGCACTCTACATTCGCTCGCTCAGCATTTACTCTGCCTGCTTGATGCATTCAATGGAGACGCGTCCCCCTGTTTGTCATTCCTTTTCCTTAGCCTTCAATCTGCCTCGACTTCTAACCTCCAGTCCACCGCTTCACTTCTGTCTTTGTTTTTCCTCCCAGTCCACCAGAGTAGCAAGCACTTCATCTCCTCGCAGTGAAGATGGTCCTTCAACTCTTTAGAGCTTCCATTCTCCATCTTCGCCAGTCATCACCACTCGGAATTCATCTCAGCTCTTTGCTCAAACCTCTTCGTCCACTTGCTCTGCTTCCCTCTCATCTCACTCTGTGTCTCTGTCTCCTAGCTTAGACTCTCGGCGCTCTCTCTCTGCCTTCAGCAAGCAAAGAATGTCGCGTCGGCACCGTATGAGGTGCAAAAGGGGTGGTAGTGGAAGGGGGGGTGGTGGAAGGGGTGGTGGCAGCTCTCGTCCACCCCATTCTATCCATGACGACTACACCTACCAGCCTTCGGCCAGCAATGAAGCCTGATTCCTCTTCAACAACACCATGGATAAGCAGCAAGTCACAATGAAAATTTCGGTAGTTTTTCAGGAGGAGCAGTCTGGTGACTTCGCCTTTGGTTCTAGAAAATGCAAAAGGAAGTCTACCATTTCTGTTATGCCTCCTCTGGTTACTAGAAAATTTGCAGCTCTCCCAGTTAAATCTCACTCGCAGACTTTTAGCAGCGCAGACACAGGCAGCGGCAGCTCAGCACGTATGGATAAGGATTTGAAGAATACAAGCTCTCCCTTCTCTTTTGAGAACTCAGCCCAGCATTCCAAAAAATATGAGGACGACATGGAGGATGACTACAACTGCCCAATTGTGGAAGGGATTCCTCCCCACATTGACAGCTAGCCTGATGACAGGTCTTCTTCCTCTTTTTTTGGGATTTTTTTCAATGAATTGCTACAAGTTAGGACACGTTGAATGTATTAATCTTATCAGCAACAGTTTCTTCTACAAATTCATTTTTTTGGGACACTTTCTATATTCTGGTTTCCTGTTTAAGGGCAACACTTTTTGGGTCGGTTTCCCGGTTCTGGGCGGCCTATACTAGGTTTTTTTTATTATGCTTCCCTCCAGAGTTGGATAGTTTTGCAACCGTAGAGGTGAATCTCGCTCTGTATATTATGTTCCATATTAATAGATTAAACCAACTTAGAAAAAAAAAACGCCAAATTCCTCACGAGCTTCTGCCTCTGTCTCTTATGCCCTTGGCTATAATATCTTTGCCTCTGGTGCCTTTGGTTTTGCCTTTGCTACCTCTGTTACTATTGGCACTACTGCTTCTAACTCTAGAGATGGAACTAGCTATGATACTGCTATTTGTGCCTCCTATGCCTTAGCTACTACGTCAGGAATTGCTACTCGTGCTATTGGAGTATATGGAAAATAATCAACCAAATAAATAGACAGAACTAAAGCTAAGTTGAGTGGGTATGGAACAATGATATTTCACTCTTTTGGACATAAGGATATTTGTAAGGCTGGATGTTTGGAGGAACACTTCCTGGAATCAAGTGAATAGCATGATCATGATCACGAATAAGTGGGAGTCCTTTGGGAGTATCAAACACCTTGGAATGATTGTCCAAGACTTTTTGGAGATCTAGAGAAACAGATGATTTTGATGTTGGAACTTCTGGTGAGCATAACTGTGCAATTACGCCTCGTTGTTCTTTCTTCATAAGCTTTGTCATGACATTAGAGCTTATTATATTTCCTGGTTTCCCTATGATACCCTATAATTCGATTTCCTTTACTTCCGAAAAAAATTTCAAGAAAAATTCTTGAAAATTAAAAGCTGTCGTCCCCAAAGATTGTAACCATTGTACTCCTAGTACAACATCAGCGCCTCCCATTGGGATGGAAAGCATTGGACTATTCAATACATATTCCCCCATGGATAGCTTGATATTATGGAATTTTCCAGAGAAATTTATAGTTCCTCCATTTGCAACCATCACTTGACATTTTGGTGCTGGGTATAGGAAACAATTCAATTCCTTGGCTACCTTACAATGAATAAAATTATGGGTACTACATGAATCAATCAACTCTATTACCTTTTTCTTCTTGATATGTCCTTCTATCTTGAGAGTTTGAGGAGTGGTAATTCCTTCCAATGCATCACATGATATGGTCGGACTCATTTCTTCTTCTTTTAGGGTTGCCTCCTGTTGTATATCCTCTTCTTTTGAATTTTCTTGTTTATTTTCTTCCTCCTCTTCACAATCTATGTAAAATAATTTCTTCTCAACACACTTATGACCTTTAGTGTATTTTGGATCACAACTGTAGCAAAGCCCTTTTGCTCCTTTTTCTTCCAATTTTTGTGGTGTCAACCTTGTAGGTTGTGGAAGTCTAGGAGTAGCAACACTTCCATCTTTATAGATGTGAGTAGTAGGCTTCCTTGTCGCATAATTTTACATTCAATTTTTCTTGCCAACCTGAATGCCTTCTCTAATGAATATGGTTCCCAAACGCGAACTTCATGTTGGATGTTATCCTTTAAATTCCCTATGAAGACATCAATCCTGTGTTCCTTTGGAATATCAGTTACCCTTATATTCAATTTTTTGAAGTCCTCAATGTGCTCGGCCACTAAACCCTTTTGTTTCAGATTTATCAATTGGCTAAAGAAGGTGTTGCTCTTTGTATCCTCATAATGTGCTATCATTTCCTCTGTAAAAATTGACCAAGTGATAATTTTTTTACGAGAGCAAAGCCATTGATACCATACAAATGTATTTTGTTTTAAATGTAAAGCTGCAATGCGTACCTTTTGTGTGTTTTGCACATTTTTGAGATCAAAATATTGCTCCATCTATAGTATCCATGTTACGCAATCCTTGCCATCAAACTTCCTCATATCTATCTTTGGAATATGGTGGTTCTTTAATCCAATATTAGAGTTTATGAAATCACGATTAACATTTATTTTGTTCCCATCATGAGTTTCCTCTACTATCTTTTCGCCATTAGGAATCATTTCTTGTATCAACTTTGACAAACCTTCCTTCAAACCTTCCATTTTTTCTTCCATACCATCCATTTTTTCTTCCATACCATTCTTCAAATCATCCACCGTAGCTTCCATGTTTTTCTTCAAACCATCCATCTTTGCTTCCATGTTTTTCTTCAAAACATCCATTTCATTTTTTGTTTTTCTTTGCGAGAGCGAATTTTGGTGCACTTGCTCTTGTAATTTTGATAGATCATGTTGCAATTCTTCATCCTCATGAGTCGTAGTAGAGTAATCTGAGGGCTTAATGGGTGTTGAATTATTTTTAGGAGGCATTTTAGAACCCAATACTCATATCTAAGCTCAATAGGCCTTTGGAATCACTTAAAACTGATTTTTCAAACAAGACTTATGCAATTTGAAAAAAATAGAAACTTTTTTCTTGATTTTGAGGAGCTCGATATTGAAACTGAATTATCTCTGTGATTTTGAATCTTCAATATATGAAATTTGGCCCTAAAGTATCCCTATGAATCTTCTTTCGAATGCCACAGGTCTGACCTGATTTGGATTCTTGAAGACAAAGGTATGGTAAATCTCTACGGTGACCTAATTATGGACTAGTTTAGTAGAGTGAACTTGTACGACTTGCCACGTGTCACTGTTTCCTCCTTCAGCTCTGAAATTGATACAGAGAAAACTACAATCCGCATAATTGTGGACAATTTTTACAGAATCCCAATCCGATGCTCAGAGAGAGAGTTATGATGTTTTTCCCACGGTTACCGAGTCTTTGAGATGAAATTCCCGAGCCTGAAAAAATCCTAACTTCCACAGATCATATCTCCCATAATATTGCGAACCAAGATCTGAAATTTTTACAAGAGGTTCCTCAAGCTTTCAACTTCATTCTGTGAAAAGTTCAGCTTTTGAACCCTCATATAAATAAAGTTACATCGACAATGCTGCGATGACTTGTTTAGGTGAAATTCAGGAGCCTGCAAAAATCCCTAACTTACACAGATCATATCTTAGAAAATATTGCGAACCAAGATCTGAAATTTTGTGATGATGTTCCTCAGGATTTCGGCTTCGCACTCTAAAAATTTCAGTTTCTGAACCTTCGTAGAAAAACAGTTATAGCGAAAATTCCACGATGACCTGTTTGGAGCAGCGAAACCCTAGAATCCAATGCTCTGATACCAAATGTTATGGAACCAACTCCAAAAATAGAAGAAATGAGAGATCAACACCTTAGAAATAGCCAATTCAAGGGGGAAACCTCCAATACATTACATAAATGAACAATTCTTGGATATTACAAATGACAAAACCTCCACTCTATATATAGGAGTCCATGGGGCCACAATGTAATCCTAGCCGACCTAACAAACAATGTTACCGATGAAACAGATAACCGCAATGTTACCTACTTTTTTTTGGTAGCATAAAAAGCAACCGATTTTGAAAAGTGGTGATGCAGAATCACCCTTCTTTTTTTTGTGCACATTTTTGACACTCTAATATTTTTATTTATGAAGTATGAATATTTGTTTTAAAATGTTAGTGATTTTCATGCTAATTTTGAAATGTATTGATGTAGCATCAACTTTTTTTTTTTAGAGCGGTGATTTTCATGCTAATTTTGAAACATATTGATGCAGCATCAACTTTTTTTTTTTTAAGCGGTGATTTTCATGTTGGTAATAAAACACAAAACTTTATATATATATATATATATATATATATATATATATATATATATATATATATATATATATATATATATATATATATATATATATATATAAAAACAATTAAAAAAACCAATAAAAATGTAAAAAAAAAAACAAAATTAGCTCGTAAAAATAAAAAATTTAAACAAAAATAAATTAAAAAAAAAACAAAAATATTCGAAAATTATATCAAAAGAAATGACAAAATTTGAAAAAAAAACCCATAATTTAAAGAAAAAAAACAAAAATTGACCAAAAAAATAAAAAAAAAAAACTTCAAAAACTTTTTTTTCTAACTTATTAAAAAAAACCATTTAATAAAAAAAAATAATTAAAAATAATTAAAATTACAAAATTAAAATTTAGATTAAAAAAAATAAAATAAAATAAAAAAATTTAATTTAAAAATTTAAATTAAAAAAAATAATAATAATAAGAAAAAAAAATACAAATTTTAAAATTAACAAAAAAAAACAAATTAAAAAACAAACAAAAAACAAAATTCAAAAAAAAAAAAAAAAAAAAAATATCATTAAAAAACAAAAAAATGAAAAAAAACAAGTGCAAATAATTAAAAAACAAATATACATAAATTTAGTGTTTTTTTTTTTTTTATAAATGAAACAATTTATAGATTTTAAAAATGAAAAACTAAATAAACTAAAAGATTAAAAAAAAACAATTAAATTAAATTAAAATTTAATAAATAAATTTTAAATTTTAAAAAATAATTAATCTATAATATTAAATATAAAACAAAAATTTAAAAAAAATAAACAAATAAATTTAAAATAAAAATTGACACAAATTTAAAAAAAAACAAAACAAAACAAATTAAAACAAATTAAATTTTAAATATAAAAATTAAATTTATAAAAAGAAAAAAAAATTTAAAATTTTTGAAATTAAAAAAAATAAAGAGTAATAATAATAATTAAATAAATAAATAAAAATTTCTAGCACACCGTCTCTCCCCACCTGTGGCCGGCCTCCCGCCGCCCAACGGCTGGCCTCCGCCGCCACTTGGGCAGGAGGCCGGGTGGCGCCGCCCAACCGTCGGCCAACCGTTCAATTTTTTTTTTTTTTTGTTAATAATTTTTATTAAATTTTGCATTTTTTTTTATTTAATTGATTTTTTTTTTTAATTTCATAATTTTCCTTTATTATTAAGTTTTATGCTTAGTTTTTAATTTAATTTTATAAAATTTAATATATTTTGTAATTTTTTTTTAATTTATTTGAATTTAATATTGTTTTTTAAATGTTTTATTTTATTATTTTTTTTTTGGTTAATTACATAAAATTTTTATATTTTTTTATTTCAATTAAAATTGTGTATTTAAAATTAGAATTTTTTTTTAATTAAACTTAAATTTTTTTATTTTATTTTTTTAAATTTTATTTTTTATTTAAATTTTTTTTTTTTTTTCAATTTTCCATTTTTAATTGATTTTTAAAGTTTTTTAACTTTTTATTTTAACAATGTTTTTTTTTTTCTTTTATATTTAAAATTTATTTTTTATTTAAAAATTTATTTGTTTATTCATTTATTTATTAAAATTTAATATTTTTGTTTTTAAATTTAATTTGTTATTTTAATATTAACATTTTTTTAAAAAATTTAATAAAATATGATATATATACATATTTTAATTTAAGTTCATATATATTTTTTATTTTTTATAATTTAAATTTAATTTATTTTTTATAATTTATTTGTTTTTCTAATATATATTGTTTTAAATTTAATATTTTTATTGTATTTTATTTTTCATTTTTTATTTTTAATTAATTTTTCATTTTTTTACTCTCTCTCTTTCTTTCTTTCTTTCTTCTTCTTCTTCTTTTTTTTCTTTTTAAATTTAATATATTTCCTTAAATTTAATTTTTTGTTTTAAATTTTTTTTTTTTAAATTTAATAAACATTTTCTTTTTCTTTTTTAAATTTAATTTCTATATTTTATTTTTTATAATTTCCTTCTTTTTTAACTTCTTCTTCTTCTTCTTCTTTTTTAATTTAATATTTTTATTTTGCTTTTATTTTTATTTTTTAATTTCTATATTTTTTTAAATTTTAATCTTTAATTTATTTTTTTCCTTAAATTTTAGGTTTTTTTTAATGTTTGAATTAAAAATTTTATTTTGTTCTTTTTTTTATTTTTTTTTATCTTCATATATTTTTAAATTTTAAGCTTTTAAATGTTTTTTTTTTTTTTTTAATTTATTTTTTTTCTTAAATTTTAGGTTTTTTTTAATGTTTGAATTTTAAAAATTAAAAAATATTACTTCTATTTTTAAAAATGTCAAAAGTATGACACAATTTTTTTTTGTTATTCCAGCATCAACTAGTTTTGTTTTGAGGGTGTTTTTTCAATCCTTTTTTCAAGAAACAATTTTGTTTTTACCATAATTTTATAAAATGTTGAAATTTAACCTTCAAAAAAACGAAGTCCGTTCTGGAATACACACTTTTTGTTTTTGGGGTGTTTTTTCATGTTTTTTGAGTCTTTTTGGGCTAGAGTTCCCGATTTGAGGTCAGGTTACCTATTTCATCGGTAACATTGTTAACAATAATAATGTAAGGGCATAGTAATAACAATATGGGGGTTACAGGGGTACAACAATAACAATAAGGGGGTTACACTGACAACAATAAGGGGCTATACTAGTAATATAAGGACCTAACAGTCTTCCACATGCTCTCATGAGATGAAAACAGTTCCTCGTAACTCGAAGTCATTGCACAATAAAAGCGTTGGGAGGAACAGCCTTGCAACATCTGAGCAAGAGCCTCTGAGCATTGAACGTTTGGGAATCGATAGGCATTTCAAAATAATGATAAAATCAATGTTGGATTATGTACGCAGGCCAGTCCTCTTAGCCTTGTCATCATTATTTATTTCTGATCTAATCATAGAAGAGTCAGACATATGTTTTTCCTTTCTTGTGAATAATCTCCATTCTTCTGAATGAGTAACTTTTTTCCAATACACGAATTGAACACATTAATTTCTGGACATTGTAATAGCTATAAGAATGACGAGACACATATAATCAAAATACCAGATCTTATATCTCATTATATACATTATTTATTGTTTCTCTGTTGGATTGGATGTATAATGTTTAATATGATATATGCTTCAGTGAGTTATCACGTTTTTGTTTGTGCTTCTATCTGGCGCCCATATATGGCTCAAGTTTTACTAAAATTTGACAAATTTTAGCCAAATTTCTGGCTAGTCACTTTGTCTCTTGCAGCTTCATCCTCTGGCTAAGTTGTTGGGATTGTCAGACCCATTCACCCCGCTCAAGGTAGGGACTAGCTGCGAGGCAACCTTTCTTGTTCTTCGATGGACACTCAAGTACCAAATATAATCGACTTCAACATCATTCAAATCATCTGACGGCTTTAAAGAGTCCTCAAGGCTATTGGAAATCATCTCGTATTTATGATGAATGGGAATAGTATTGTGCCATATCTCTCACCATCGCTTCTCCCATATATTTGGTTTTGAGGATCCTCAGGCCTACCATTTTGGAAAAAATATTGTCATCTTTGTATCCTATCAATCAGACAAATAATTCAGTAGGGACCATCGTGAGCTCTCGGTGTTTGTGCATGAACGAAAATCAAACAATTATCATCAAATCTGCCATGCCTCCTTTTAGTAAAATTTTATATCCCATGGCTCTGACATGGATGGTTAGAGACACATGGTCTATGTTAGAAAAATTATATATGACAAAGAAATGGAACACATAAAATATGTGGAAACACAAACACAGAAAACATATAAAACAAGAGAGACACAGATATACGTGGTTCACCCAATTTGGGCTACGTCCACATCGAACAGCCACTCCTTCCTTTATATTATCTAGCAAGATGAAGAGACACAACTTGCAGCAAATCCGATGTAATATCCTCTACTCTCTCTCACAGTCCCCCTTTCTGTTTCTCGCTCATAATACACATGCAATACACAGCCGCAATACAATACCCTCATACAAAAAGAGGTTTTTCTTCTAGGGCAAGAAACCCTACATTAAACATAACTTCTACCATCAGATCATCCGCCTAATGAATGGCCCAGGTTGACTACGAATTTAAAATATTTTACAAGGAAATTTTAGATATGCTTTTAGATTCGAGGGCGCTGCCCCCGAAACCCTTGCCATGGGATCGCTAGCCCCCAGACCCCCCATGTGAGAGTAATCAGCCCCCCTAGACCCCCGCGGGGGGGACAAGTCCCCCCCACACCCCCCTGCATGGAGGGGTGTATAGTATTCCTAGGGTATACATCTGGTTGAAACATAAACCTCTGAATCAGGATGAAAATCAGGATCCACACCCAACAATCTCCCACTTGGAGACTGATTGTAGCAACTCCACCGCTATTTCATTTTCTAGAAAATGACTCCACTTTGGACCTGGATGTTTCTCATCTTCATAATCATACTTGAAGACCAATTGAAACTAAGAAGAATCTCATTTTATCCCTGGTTACAGCTTTTTTTAACATATCTGCAAGATTTTGGCTAGTGTGTATCTTTTCCAGCTTCAACTGCCCATCTTCCAACAGTGATCGTATGAAATGGTACTTGAGCTGTATGTGTTTAATCCTGGAATGAAATATTGATTTCTTTGCAAAATGAATGGCACTTTGGATGTCACTGTATAACCTTCCCGTCTCCTACTTCTTACCTAATTCATCCATAAACCTTTGTAACCAAATCATTTATTTACTGGCCTCTGTAGCAGCAACATACTCTGCTTCTATTGTTGAAAGTGTAACAACACTTTGCATTTTTGAAACCCAACTGATAGTTTTTCCACCTACAGTAAATACATACCCTGTAGTGCTCCTTCTGTTATCTCTATCACATGTCATATCTGCATCAACATATCCTTGTAGAGCAATGTTAGAACCACCAAAGCATAATACCTGATTTGTTGTACCTCTCAAATATCTGAGAATCCATTTCACTGCCATCCAATTTTCTTTTCCTGGATTGTTCATGTACCTGCTTACAACTCCCACTACATGTGCAATATCAGGCCTTGTGCATACCATTGCATACATTAAGCTTCCAACTGCTGATGCATATGGAACTTTAGACATATAATCCATTTCTTCTTGGCTCTTGGGGCACATCTCCTTACTAAGTTTAAAATGGCTAGCCAAAGGTGTACTAACCGGTTTTTCATTCTGCATATTAAATCTTTCCAGCACCTTTTGTAATTTCTCATTTTGAGACAAAGTTAATTTGTGATTTTTCCTATCTCTAGTTATTCTCATACCAAGGATTTTTTTGCAGCTCCCAATTCCTTCATTGTAAATGAATTTTCCAAAAAAAATTTTAGTACATTTATTTCCTGCATGTTAGACCCTGCAACAAGCATGTCATCTACATACAATAACAACATAATATAGCTGCCATCATTTTTATTTTTTCAGATAAACACAATGATCAGAGTGACATCTAGTATAACTGTGTTCAGACATAAACCTGTCAAATTTTAGATACCACTGCCTTGGAGCCTGTTTTAAGCCATATAAGCTCTTCTTTAACCTACACACCAATTTTTCCTTCCCTTTGACCTCATATCCTTGTGGTTGCTGCATATAGATCTCTTCCTCCAAATCTCCATGGAGAAATGGTGTCTTTACATCTAACTATTCAAGATGAAAATCTTCCGCTGCTACAAGACTTAAAATAGTTCTTATTGAAGTTAGCTTAACAACAGGGGAAAATATTTCATCAAAGTCAATACCTTTGTTCTGTGCAAACCCCTTCAACATAGGTCTATCTTGGTACCTTTTTTTTCCTCCATGTTCTTCCTTCAGCCTGTAAACCCATTTATTCTGCAATGTTTTCTTACCTTCAGGCAACCTGACTAAGTCCCAAGTCTGGTTATGTATTAAGGAGTCCATCCCTTCTTTCATGGCTAGCTCGCACTTCTTCTTGGTTTCTACTTGCATTGTTTCTTCATAACATTCAGGTTCACCAGAATCAGTCAACAATAAATAATATAATGAAGGAGAGTATCGTTCAGGGGGTCTACTTATCCTGTTAGATCTTCTGACACCACATTCAGGTGTTTGAGGTACCTGTTGTTGTTGTGGCGGTTGTTGGTTTTTTGGTTTTTTATTATTATTATTTTTAGGCACATTTACTTTTTCTGTGATCTCATAAAGAACTGTGTATTCTTTGTTTTATTTTCCTGTTTCTTTTCCTGCAATTGATTCTTATACAGGACCTTTTCATTGAATATTACATCTCTTCTCCTAATTATTTTGTGATTTTCATAATCATATAAGCGATAACCAAAATCCTTAACACCATATCCAATAACGGTACATTTCTTTGATTTTGCCTCAAGCTTTGTTCTATTTTCTTTATTAATATAGACAAAGGCCTCACAACCAAATGGCTTTAAAAAGGGGTAGTTTACCTTTTTACCTGTCCATGCCTCCTCTAGAATACCACCATCCAAGGAACTTGAAGGCCCTCTGTTTATTAGATAAACATCATTATCTATAGCATCTACCCAAAATTGTAAAGGCAATCCTACATGTCATATCATGCACCTTGCACTCCATGATTGTTATGTTCATCATTTCTGACACACCATTTTCTTCTGGTGTTCTTGGAACTATCTTCTCTCTGCAAATTCCATGCTCTGAACAATACCTATCAAACTCTTTGCTGCAATATTGACCTCCATTGTCTGATCTCAAACTCTTCAACTTCTTTCTTGTCTCAATCTCAACCAACGCTTTCCATTTCTTGAAAGTATCAAATACATCAGATTTTTTCTGAATACAATAAATCCAAGTTTTTATAGTTGCATCACAAATAAAAGTAAAATAATAACGAGAGTGATCGAGAGATGATACCTGAGCAGGTCCCCATACATCTGTATGCACAAGCTCTATTTTTTCTCTCTTCTTTTCTTTCCCAACACTAAGAAATCTTACTCTCTTCTGTTTTCCATAAGTATAATTCTCACAAAAATCCAAATCAATAATCTTCAAACCTGGCAACAAATTTCTTGAGTGAAGAATCTTCATCCCCTTCTCACTCATGTGTCCGAGCCTATGATGCCATAATGTTGCATCTTCTCCTTTGGAATTTAAATCATTAATAGAGTTAGAAATACCATTGCATAAATACAATGTACTAACCTTTTCTCCTTTTGCTATTACCAGGGCTCCTTTAGTGACCTTCCAAGTTTTATCTGTGAAAGTTGTCACACGACCTTCAGCCCCTAACTGTGTTGTTGAAATTATATTTTTCTTTAGATCTAGAACAAGCCTTACCTCCTTTAATAACAATTGGTTTCCATTCTATTGTTTTGCAAGAACTTTACCCATTCCAACGATTTTATAGGGCTTCTCATTACCCAAACAAACCTGTCCAAAATCTCCTTGAACATAGTCATGATAATATTTCTTATCAGGTGTGGCATGGAATGAGGCCCCTGAATCTACCACCCAGGAATTATTAATATTTTCTAAAGAAGGAATCAAATCATCTTGTAACACGTCACCTGTCACATTTTCTTCATGATTGTTTTCTTTTTATGCGTCTCCTTCTTTTCCCTTCTGAGATTTATAGTCTTTCTTCAGGTGTCCTTTTTTTCCACATTTCCACCACACTATCCCCGATCTAGACTTGGATCTACCTTTCCTTGATTTACTACGATATGTTGAGCTCTTTCCTTTTTCCATTTTTCTTCCCCTAGTCTCTGCACTCAAAGCATTACCTGATGTCTCATTGGAGATTTTTTGTCGCATTTCCTTGCTAAGGATAGCACCGAAAACATCATCAAACTTTAAATTACTAGATCCAGAGACAGAGTTACTAATGGCCATAACTAAACCATTCCAACTTTCTATAAATGAGCAAATAAATAAGAGACCTAACTTCATCATCAAATTTTACCTCTACAGAACTTAACTCACTGGTAACTGTATTAAATTCATTTAAATAGGTAGCAATAGATCCACCATCCGACATCTTCATATTAAATAAATGTTTCATAATAAATACCTTATTTGAGGCCGCAGGTTTTTCATATAGCTTTGTCAATGCCTTAATTAAACCCTATGTTGTTTTTTCCTTCGAAATATTTAAGGCTGCCAACGTCGCGAGGCACAATTGTATTGTTCCAAGTTTCTTTCTATCGAGAATCTCCCATTCTGCATCTATCATACTCGACATCTTCTTTGTTTTTCCGCTCAATGGTAGGCACAGATCTTTATGATACAAATAATCTTCCATCTACATCATCCACAGTGGGTAGTTTTGGTCGTTAAATTTCTCGACCCTAAACCTACCATCTTCCACCATTACTCCCACTCGAACCAGGAACCCTTCTTTCCTGCGAGTTTATCATCCAAATAAACCTTCGGCTCTGATACTAGTTGTTAGAAAAATTATATATGACAGATAAATTGAACACATAAAATATGCGGAAACACAAACACATAAAACATATAAAACAAGAGAGACACAGATATACATGGTTCGCCCAATTTGGGCTACGTCCACCCCGAACAACCAATCCTTCCTTTATATTATCCAGCAAGATGAAGAGACACAACCTACAGCAGATCCGTTGTAATATCCTCTACTCTCTCTCAGAGTCCCATTTTTTGTTTCTCGCTCATAATACACATGCAATACACAGCCGCAATACAATACCCTCATACAAAACGAGGGGTTACCTTCTAGGGAAAAAAAACCCTACATTAAACATAACGTCTACCGTCAGATCATCCGCCTAATGAACAGATCAGATCGACTATAAATTTACAATATTTTACAAGGAAATTTTACATCTATTTTTAGCTTCGGGAGCATTGCCCTCGAAACCCTTGCCGAGGGACCGTTGGCCCCCGAACCCCCCAGTCGGGGGAATCAGCCCCCCCATACCCCTGCGGAGGGGGGGACAATTCCCCCCTGCAGCCCCCCCCCCCCCCCCCCACAGGAGGGGTGTACAGTCTTCCTAGGGTATACATCCGGCTAAAACAAAGACCTCTGAATCAGGATAAAAATCAGGCTCCACACCCAACAGTCTAGAGTGAAAATAAAATCTTTCAGTTGAAAATGTTGATGGAGCATCCGACTGAAGACCCTCATGACACCTACTAGCATAAATGTTGTTGAGAGATACCCATGGCTCTAAGAGCCACACCAAGCATCTCATTGTTAACATTTTGCATTCTTCATTTGAATCATGTAACATGTACACAATTGGTTGCAAAACCCCATTCTTAATAAAGGTTTCTATTGTGAATTCACGATGCTCCTACTTAGAGACAATTTTGTCTTGCTTCCACCTTACTATTTTTCCTCAAGATTTTATTAAGGAAGTGTTTTCGATTCATTATGTCAGGATATATAAAAAATTGATGAACCAGAGAAAATTTGAAAGGTATAGCAGGAATTCGATCAACGGATATTTTCAAAAGTTTTCATCCTTGTATATTCCTAGGTCGAGGGAAGCAGGTCAGCTTGGACGATATTGCAATAGGAATAATGAAAACAGGTTCAAACTGCAACATAAAATACTCGCTCTATCGACTGTGACCTCCACCATTCTATAATGCTTTAATCCTTTATGAATTTCGGGCCTTTGGAAAGCATCCAAAGGCACCAAAATCAATCACAATATTTTTTTTCATATATGTATTTAATTCAATGCTCAAGTGGCCTAAAAACAAAATGCACAATATTCTTCGGTTAGATCTCTTTCTGGTTAGTTTTTCGACCAAATTTTCATGTCAAAGAGTAATTTCACTATCATTAGATTCCGCATAAAACTTATTTTAACATTTCAAACCAAAAACTCCATAAATTATTTGCACAGTGAATTTCCTAAAGTGCACAATTGTCACCGTTCTCCAATGCATCAATTCCTCTGGCACCTTTGCTTCGTTTTTTATTCACCTATATGTTAGGTTGATTGTAACAAATCTGTGTCATTCTGGAACCATATTCTTCTTACAATGTTTCAATTTTCACCATTACAAGCTTTATAATGTCCCAAATCATCTTATGTGTTACCATTTCCTATTTAGATTCGGTGATATCCATAACATTTCATTTCTCTTCCGACGTATCATTGCCATATCTGCCAACTTCTGATTGTGACTTGTTCTGTCATCTTTTCCATTTTCCATTTATTTATGTCATTATGTCCCTTTCAACATTAAACTATCCATATCTATTCAGTACCTTATCATAATGCACACCTTTGTTTCCTCAGACATAATAATGTTCTCTTCATACAATAAATAAGTAACATTATTCCTCTAACTGTTATGCAACACTGACCTGCATGGGTCATCTGTTCTTGACTTCTCACTCTTCGTTGGAACTACTTATTGCTAATGAAAATTCCATTTTTATTTCTTAACTGAATATTTAGTGGTAAGTAGATCTTCTTGGACGTAGAAAAATTTGACATCGGGCTGGGCATGGGTTCTCTTCACGACTGTAATTACAAGAGTTATACCATAGCCCAAACTTTGTCCTTTATTATCTTGATATTTTTTCACCATTATGTAGAGCAAATAACCGAGCCAATGTGTGATTTCTTCTTCCATTTCATCTTCAACTCCACCAGAATTCTACCTTAAAACGTTGCTTTCTTTGCAATTTGTTTTTGTTTTACTTGCAGCAAGACCCGTTCGTTCTACATTGTCATCGCTTTCATTTAAAACTTTGCTTTCTTTGCAGCAAGACCCGTTCGTTCTACATTTTCATCGCTTTCATCCTTAAAATCGAATTTTGGCTGCTTGGAAAAAAAATAATTTCCACTCTGCCATCCATATCTCTTCCGTTGAATAATTTGACTAAAAGGGAATCTTTACCCATCTTCTAGACGTGAATAAATTGGTATTTTCAATTTTCAATCTTGTTCTACACATGCAATGGTGGTTGTTTCTCTAACTTGAAAAAAAGGAGTTCAATATTAGGGTTTCAAAATATGTTGCTTCTCCACATGAACCCTATGAAATAAAGTCATATCCCAAGGGTTATTTTTGTTTTGGTTTCTCCACTTGGATGGTTAAAAAATAGACTCCTTTGTTTGATATATAATGTTAGCACAATCATTATGTCATTATGTAGAGAATAATAAATTTCATGAATCCTGAAATTTATTCATGTCTTTTTGGACATCTCGGGGATCATAATGAAAACTCATTATTTCTGTTGCTAAAACCTCACTGCACACTTCAAGCATTATTTGATAACTTGTCAAACTCGACCATATAACAAATTCCTTTTTCATATATCATGTATATATTTAGTCTCCTAATATTTTTTACTTCATTCAATGCATTCTTGGATCTACTCTCCCCTTGAAATTGTGCACCTCTAAAATAGTTTAAGTCCTTCATTGCTTCAATAAGCATCTCCCCCTAAGACGATGATAAGTCATTTTGTAATTGAAGTCACGAGTGGTTCCTTTTTCTTCCTCTTCCGCACTTTAGTATACTTCCTTGTGTTGTCTGCATTCCTTTTTACCTCAGTGTTTGGTCTACATGCAGTAGCTTCTATCTTTTGTCTAGAGTTTTTTATGAATATAGCAACTTGCGAATTTTGGCTTTGTGGCCAAAGTTATCACACACACAACATCTTTTGTAGCCAAGAAATGTAGCAAATGGTGTGTGTCTTCCTTTGCTCATCTTCTTCCTTTACATACATTTTGCATTCAATATATTTATGTCCAAATCCATTACACAAATAACAATAACCATAGGAATGATTTGTGTACATAGTGGATAATTGTATTCTTTGCTTGTTTTCTTGAGGGAGTCTTCTTGTTTGTTGTTGCAAGGCCATGTTTATGGAAATGGAAGCATGTGAAATTATTCCTCCTTTGAATTCTTGGCTTCTTAACCTCATATTTAGGAGTAGATTGCATTTTCTTCAATTCATTATTTTCATTTTGATTATGCTTCTTGCCTTTTTTTGTTTCCTTGTTAATTACATTGTGTGTTCCTTCTCCCACGTGTCTTTTCAAGTATTTTAGTTCTACTTTAATGGCTGATTTTTCTTATTTCTTCATGGAGACATTTTCCTCTTCTAGTTGTTTACACAATCTTCTCCTTTCTTCTAACTCACTTCTAACTGATTAATCTCAGTCCCTTTCATATTGCTTTTTTTTCTCCTTTACTAATTTTCTCATTACCTCTTCTACTATTCTTGATTCTTCAAGTTGTGCCCTTAGGCTAATGATTTCCTTCTTGTATTCATGCTATCTTTCATCACATATCTGCACCAATTTATAAAGGTATTTTTTTTCATTCTTCAGCCTATCTATTCTAGATAGTGTTGAGTCAAGCATATGTTGATGTTGAATTAAATTTACATTTGTATTTTCCCCATGAATGTAAAGTACACTCACACATGCATAGGTTTCATTTAACTGGACACTTTCTTTTTGACACGGGTTTTTCATCTTCCTCATTCTCTTTTCTTTTTCTGCATTGCTACTACTAGTCTCTCCTTCATGCATGAAGTGCTATCTATCCTAGATTTCTTTTGCATAATTTAAGTCTATTACTATATCGAGATCCTTATTATGAAAATAGTTATACATAGTACATTTTTCCTTATCATTCCATTATTTTTCTTGTGCAGATGGGGAGTCTTCACAGTAGCCATCACATACTAGTTTCCATACACTAGGTCCATAAGATATTAGTTCATATTTTATTTTACTTTATCTCTCCATTCATTAAAGTTTCTTGCACTCAACATAGTGCACTTTGATAGTACATGACTCAACCAGACCTACCTTCAAGATGTTAGGCTTATGCAAAAGGAACTGGATCTGATACCAATTATTGGGAATCACGATTGTGGTTAAACCAAAACCTGCAGGTGTTAGTCAATGATCGCATCTCCAGAGATAAAGATACATGAGAAGCGGCTATTCCATGTCACGAAACACAAAGGGAGGGTTGATTTATCCAATGTCCAAAATTCTCTTGAAATCTTTTGGTATTATATCAGAGATCTTCTTTAGTAGTTTGAATCACAAATAGAATGAAAAGTGATCAATTTATTTCACATAACTTCTATGGATCCTTCCTATATGATCTGCATCCATCTATCGATTTTGTTTTCCTTTTCCTTTTCATCCTTTAGTTTTTCCACCAATTTTGTACTAAGAAAGCACTTAGGGTAATTAAACATAATTAAATGTACCAATTACATGTAATGTCTAAAAATATGAAAGGTTTGGGTGTTACACAAGTTTACGTAAATATTTTTAGCCAAGTAACTTGCGAAATTAATCACGACTTCATTGGGATTTTCCAGTATCTCACTCAAACACATGAACATTACTTTGTCCGTCATAGAATCATCAAAACAACCTTGGAAATACCTAGAAGTGAATTTGTGGTTTGATATAAGCGCTTAAGTAATTTTTTTGATATGGGCAATACAACCTTTGATACTTCGTTGGGGTTTCTAACCAAGTTTTGTAAGAATTTTGACTTCTCGTTCTTGGCCCGGGTGATTAATTCTTCACTCAATTCTTTATCAGTGATATTCTTGCCCGAAATAGGTAGATTAAACATCTTAGCCAAATATTTCTAAAATATCTATAAAAATAATTGTCCATTTGCGGAATAAATGATATTCATTATTGGCTGGTCAAAGTTATCTGTTAGTAGGAGAATGGTGTCCGAGTCAAAATGTACAATCGGTAAGGGTGCCTGCAGCAGTCCAATTTTCAAGAGTCATTCGTTTGAGCTGAAACGATTAGCGCCAAAATATAATTTGTTTCTTGAGTATATATGTCACTATTTTCTACCTGATTGAGAAAATTTGGTCCAAGGCATTAACAAAAATATCCTCTGAGGAATCAAGGGTCGTTTCATTTTATGAACTTAGAGAAGACTACCATGAAGTGATTTTATAGTTTTAATGGCAGATCTTAAGGTACTTACCAGTTTCCTGAGACCCGGTTCTCTTGATTCTTCATAGATATCCTAAAGACTCAAAGGGTATGGCAGCAACTCAACAGTAACAACAGTGTACAGTACAATTGATGGCTTTAAGTTAAACTATTAGCTTATCAAAGGTTTGCATATTATGTATTAATTTCCCAGTATGCCACCCTGCTCGATAATTAAAAAGTCTTAGTGGAAAATTAAATGTGAATGACCATTATTTGAATTTAGGTTTTTATATTAATATGATGTAGATTATTTGATATATTGGATCAAGTCACAACTTCTATCCTTCACTCACTTTTTCGTTCGATGCAGTATGTGCGTCGTCGATCTCCTCACATTAAGACCATTAAATCTTATCAAATGGAGATTGGGTCACTATCAAGGCCCCACTTTTCCATCTGATGTGTCGTTACAAATAATGAATTAAATCTACGATGGTCATTCATTCCCATCGGGTCGCAAAGGACCCATTATACTCCATGCAACTTTCCATCCAATTTGATTTGTGGTCATTGGATTGAACAAATTCCAATCGTCTTATCACAACAAATGTCGGTGTGTGCATTAAGTCTAGGCCTACTCCAAATCTGATAGTCAATGTCTACCATCATAGTAAAATCCTTTCGGTCGTTAAATGAAATTTGACAGAAAACAAAGGATTATTAGAAATTTACACTGTCGTTTATTGTGGTATTTGAATTTATATTTTTTAGACACAATAATCATAAAAATTAAAATCTTATCACGTAATTGTGATGTTTATCAGGTAAATTATTAGCATTCTGAGAAAATTTCATAGAATTAATGCATATTTAATCAATTTTCGATGATAATGAAGAATGTAATGAAATTTTTCAAATTTCAAGAGGAAAAATTTGGAAGGTTCAAATACACCTATAACATTTCGCTCCAACTAGGGATACCACCTCATTCTGAAGTGGTAAGAACGAATATCAGATGCTTGAGTTGAGGTTGGGCCATGGAGTCCTATGAGAAATTGACATTGTTCATATATATTGGAACATCCAATGGCATGTGTGAATTGAATGTGTTGCATGGACCATCGATGTAAAAGTGTTTCGAAGTAGTTGGTGATGTAATTTTTTTTAATGATCATGAATCAAAATAAATAATCACTATGGTTAATTCATAATTTAATGTTTGCCTTCATCACTTATTAGCTATGAGCCATAGTAATCCGATGAAATAGAAAAGTTTGGATTCAACATTATTAAAAAAATTTAGGGCACTCAAAATATTGAAGTTTAACATTTACCGAAATTTTTCAGAATCTTACCAGAATTTCTGAGTTATTCTGTGGGTTTTTTAGACTACGAGCATTAACTCTCTATTATACTAGAGATTCTCTAGCTTGTATGAAATATGCCTTCTATGACAATTCAAGATGATAACATTCAGATGGACACCAACAATTTCCCAAAAGAATTTATTGAGATATTAGATTAATATGTTTTAGTAGTTTGGAAAATTGTTTGGAGATCTATAATTCTCATGTCTCGTTTCATGCAAGGGATTTTGTAACTCCTTTTTTTTTTAAATTGTACATTTTGAACTTTTATAAATTCCCACACTTTGATGTTATATAGTTAATGTACAAATTCATTTCCTTAATTACTTGTAATTTTTATTTTAATTGCTTCTCAAGTTTGATTTCATTATTAATTCAATTATCATTATACATAAATGTTTTTAAAATAATTACATTGAGCTGATTAGAGGTTAATTTTATTGTTCATAACATAATTATTTATAGACAATTGCACCTTCATCGTTATAATTGAGGCATAGTAAATTTTGGCACTATTTTAGAAGTATGCATAGAATTTAATATCTTATGGTATGATCGTTACTAATATGAGGTCAGACGTAAGGGAATTTATTCCTTTTCTAGATACCTTATCCATGATTTTTCATGTCGGATGTTGCTTCACTTCTAGCGAGCATCCATAGCCCCATGGAGTCATCCACTACCTTAAGACATAGAAAACTTGTATTGTTTTTTTATATATCATATTCCTTCCATTATTTTATTTTTTGTGTGTGTGTGTGTGTATATATTCCTCTTTACTTCCTTTTGAAAGGTGATGGGATGGTCACACATTGGTTCATACCCAATACTACTAACCTTGCTCCATAGACAACAAGCATTTATAGCCCCGACGGATATATCTACTTCCCCCATTGGAAGGAACATCTTCATAAAAGGAGTGGGGATGATCACGCACTGGGTATTTCCCAATACCACTGACCTTGCTCCACTGACAACACGTGTTTATAGACCCTGTGGAGATATCAACATCACTCGCTCCAAGAAATCATAGGTCTATACCCTTGAAATAGTACTCGTGGAAATGGAAGGTCTCATACAAGGATTAATAGTAGATAATTGGTTGATCTTTCAATTTCAATTAGTATAAATTCAATTCTTATAAAAAATATCATAATAGTTTTGATTAAAACATGCAATGCCAAATGGATTCAGAATGTCTATTAGTTGTGAATTTTTGAAATATAAAGCATGGTTGAATGGCTTTCGTGATTAGCTTTATATATATATATATATATATATGGAAGAAATCAAATTTTTAGTTGTGCCAAAAACCTGGATTTTGACAACTAGAATTTATTTATTTATAAACACTTTTTTTTAAATAGAAATTTAGTAAGTGATATAATGTTTGAAAAATAATTCCTTAACGAGTGGGACAATCACTTCATTTTCAAAATTATTAAGCGAAAACAAATTTTCCCCTTCAACCTTATCAATGATAAAAGGTCCTAACCGAAGATTTTCAAATTTCTCATGTTGCTAGGGTTCTTCTTGCATTTATCACATTTAATTAGAACCCAATCTCTCGACAGGAAAACTCGATCTTTAGTTCATTTTTCAAACAATTTCTTCATATTTTCTTATTTTTTAGTTAATTTATCATATACTTGTTCCTTATCTTGTTGGACATGAATAATTTTTTGTATTCCTCTTTGTAGATCATTAGGACCTTCATTTATTTGCTACAATAACTTCATAACTTTAGAATCTGAATGAAGTGGGGTAACTACATCGATACCATACACCAGGTGGAAAGGTGACATCCCTATGGACCTTTAGTACTAATCAGATCTGTTGAGATGGCATATTTGAGAGTTATGTTGCAATTCCTCTTTTCTGAATCTAAGGATTTTTTGAGGATTTTCGTGATATTCTTATTAGTGCACTCAACCAACCCATTTAATTATCGATAATAAGGTGTTTAATTCCCTAGAATAATATTATAGTTATTACAAAAATTCTCAAAAGTAGCTGAATAGAAAGGTTTGCAATCATCAGCAATAATTTTCCTAGGACATCCAAAACAAGAGAAAATGTTCTCTACCAAGATATTAATAACGACCTTATCTTTAATCTACCTAACACAAATATATTCTACCCACTTTGTGATATAATTGGTGGTTGTTAGAATCCAATGGTGTTGGCCACTAGAATGAGGGTGTATTTCTCCTATGAAATCTCGCCCCCACCCTTGGAAAGGGGCTTTATATGGAATGTGTTTGAGAGCAAGAGTTTCCAATTTCTATTTTCCAATGAAGATATGGCATTGATGACAAGCTCTAAAATTTGTATTGACATTCGAAAATAGTGTGAGCCAGTCGAAGCCACTCCGTAGAATTTTGTGGGTGGTAGCTTTCCATGCATAGTACCCACCACAAACTTTGTTGTGGTGTTTATTGAGGAGAAAATTAACATAATCAGATAATACAAAATTAAACAAAATTCCTATTTTATATTTCCAGTACAATTTATTATCTATAATATAATATTTTAAATCTTCTAATTTCAAAAAAAAAAAAATTATTTGCTAAAATTAGCAAGACACTATAAGGTCTAGAGATCAGATGTGATATCAGCATACCAATCAGATGAACTGAATATCTCGTTGATTGGTGTATAATTTTGGCGAGGTAACAATAACCTTGGTTATTTATCGTCTTCTATACCTTCATCCTTGGCAATGCAATTTAAATGAGTTATTTGATTTATTCATAAGGCCTCAAAAAAAATTTTGGTCATCATATTGGAAAGACCTCTCCCTTTTATGATTTTAATTGACTTTAGTTCTTATTCATATTATTGTATTTTGGCAATCCACTTCCCCCTTCTACCTTCAAAATCATGTTTAATTAGTATATCTTTCGCAGTAGGATTAGGTAACTAGACAATATCCTTGGACTGCAGGACATAGTCTCTAAAAGGCTTCAAAGATTTCAATGAAATTACAGAACTTTTAAGGTCTAAAATGGGCCTCCTAAGAAAAATGTACAAGCAAAATATACTTTCTAAGAACCAATAAAATTCAAGATGATGATTTCAAACATGGGGGATGATTCACCATTTTTGGGGTAAAAATGTAAAAAGATTAAGAAATAATATAATATAATAAAACCACTTTTTCAACTTGTAGTTTCAACTTATCTCCGAAAGGTTTTACTAAAATTTTAAGTGAGAGTACTCGTTGGATGCAAAATTTAAATCCACGTCCAAGTAATACCCATGTTGCATAATTTTGATGGACCCTGCTACACAAAAAAATATGAAATACATGAAAAAATGTGAATGCAAACACATTTTTCATGTATTTCTTATTTTTTTGTGTAGTAGGGTCCATCGAAAGTATGCAATATGGGAAACCTTGGATGAGGAATCAAATTATGCATCCAATGAGTGTCCCCACTCAAAATTTGAGTAAACCCATAGGGAGATAAGTTGAAAATACGAGTTGAAAAAGTAGTTTTTCCTTTTTTCCCTCTAAAATTTGATGATGTAATATAATCTTATTTTATTATTTCCACTAGTATTTTATAATTTCCTTAGGAGGTCCATTTTAGACCTCAAAATTCCCCTAATTTGAATAAGCTTGTTTTAAATTATATTATATTTAATTTATTTTTCCTACAATATTTTTTTCTAAAGAACACTATGGGTTGCTTGAATCCCTGTTGATTATTTTCAAGAAGGAAACCGCTATGGTGTGCTTAGATGTAAATGGAAAGATAATAAAATATTTATGGAATCTAATCTCATAAGAACTGGGGCTTCCATCAAATATTTCTTGATTTGAGAGAAAGAAAACTTAGCATTTTCGATCCATTTAATTTATTTTCCCTTCCTAAGAATACTAGTTATTTCTTTAACTATTTCAATGAAATTAGGAATGAAATGACATAAGAAAATACCTTTTCCTAAAACTGATTGTATCTCCTTTTTACTACTAGGAAAGGGAAAAAATTTCAATTGCTTGAACACTCTCAAAGTCAACTTGAACTCCCTATTTGGACACAATTTGATCTAGAAATTTTCCTTTAGTTGTAAAAAATAAATATTTATGAGGGTTGAAAGAAAAACCATTCCTCAGACATTTTGGGAACACTTTTTAAGGTGTTTCATATGCCCTAAATTAGATGGTGAGAATACAGCCATGTCATATAAATATATGACGATAAAATAATCCTTTTAATTTGCAAATCAGATGCCCATGGCTCACTGGAAAATATCCCCTACATTCATTGATATGAAAGGCATATTTTAATACAAAAAGGCCCCCCTATGGGGTGGTGAAAGCAGTTTTGTATCTATCATATTTATGTAGTCATCTGATTGTAACTAGAAAAATCCATCCCTCATGGAAATTCGATGAGCTATTACTACCCTTTCAAGGATGTGATCCATAATGGGCATGGAATAGTTATCCTTGAGTGATGCTCTGTTTAAATTTATGAAATCGAGACAAAGTTATATTTCACCATTTTTCTTCCTATATAACATTAAGTTAGCCACCCAGTCAGAGTATTTCAAGGGCACTATAATTTTAGCATCAAGTAATTTTTTAACCTCTTTTTCAATGGACAGAAGAATTAGTGGATTAACCTACCTAAGTTTTTTCCTAAAGGTTTTAACCCCCTCTTTCAAAGGGATCCTATGTTCGGTAATCTTTCTATTACAAGATTTTAGATCCTCATGGCTCTAGGGAATAATACTAGCATATTCCTTAAAAAGGGTTGTGTATTTATTTTCTAGCTTATTTAGGAATAGATCTAGATAAATTCACAAATTTAGGATATTTTTTTGTTCCTACGTTTGTTTTCTCTATTTCCATATTTGAAGGTTTCACCATAGGGGTAGATGTGGTGTCTTTTTTATCAATTTTTTTCTATAGGAATAATAACTCTTAGGGCTGTAATTATTTTTTAGTTATATAATGTCATGTTTACCAATATTTCCTTTAAGTTTAGAAGAGTTAGTATTTTTGTGGTTATTATCCTCATCCCCTTATATGCAAAGGTCAGAAAACTCATTTACCATTTCAATATTTTTTTTGATTTCTTGATCGTCCTCAGAGACTAGAAAATGTTTCACATTATCAGGAATTGAAGGAAATATAAAACCTCAATATCATATTTTCACCTAGTTTTCCCAGGGGGAACGAAATTTGTAGTTGTCGCAGCTAGTTCATATGCCAATTGGTTTTTTTCCCTAAAAATTATTGTAAAATTAATGGTTGAAAAAAATATCAGTGAGGTACCAAACATGATTTCTATATGCTCTAAACTTTGGGTGCTTGGTTTTGAATGTCTTAGTAACATGTTTAATAACCAACTCGGAATCACTAAAAATTGCAAGATTTTAAATATTCAATTTATGAGAAACTTTTAAACCTAAGAATAAAGCTTCATATAAAACAACATTATTAGTAGTTTATAAATTGAGCTTAAACAGAAAATTAATATTTTCTTGGCTCAGAGAAACAAAAATGACCCAGCCCCAGATCCACTTTGAGAATAAGCATCGTCAAAATACATTTTCCAAACTATATTTACATTATTTACAATACTTTTTTTTGTTTCATTTTCTTATTGACTAAGATTTTTTCTTCCTTTAATGTTGTTAGAATGAAATTCCAAAGGTTATCATTAAAACTATATACGATAAAATTGTTAAAATCTTTCTCAGAACTTATGGTGTATAGTGACATATAGATTTTCCCTCCAAAGACAAGAATATTGTCATATAATAAATCAAGTTGTAAAGATCCTCCTAACTTATATCCCCATGATCTAGATAAAATAATTTCATAATTTGGGGGAACATCAGCTACCACTACATCCATTACAACACTCTCAACTGGTACTTAAACTAACACAACTACTAGGTATTTTATCATCTGTAGACATTTGACCCTTTGAGAGTCAAAAGAATACAAATATTTGTATTCCCGAGGGATATATATTCCCAACTTGTCCATTGTATTCTTCGGCATAAAATTATGTGATTCACGTGAGTCTATCTTACAAATATGTTGGGTAAAATTGTGTATTCTCAAACTAATGTAAAAAGTCGATATTGGATTCTTTCTTTTTCAATTTAAGACCCAATACTAATCTTGGGATAATCTTCCTATATATAAATTGAATTAGTAACTAGTATATTATGCGATTGTTCACATTAGTCACTTTCGACAAAAATTATTGATTTATTTCTTATAGGTTGGTATTCTTACAATTTAAAGGAACATGAATTTTAACCTTATTTAATTCATTCTGTAAATTAAATTTTTGAGGGTTTCTTCACATATTTTCATCTTGTTCTATTTCTTTAGGAGCCTCCTTATTATTATCTATTTCATAATCTTTCACTAGTTTGATTTACTTGATCTTGTTTACGATTGGGGTTTTCTGCTTTTTTAGTCTTTCCTTGGCCTCATATTGTATTTTTGCTAAATATAGGCTTCCCTATGCTCAGAAAAATGATCAAGCTCTAGAGACCAAAATCCTTGATCAAGGTAATTTATATGATATTTGATTATAAATTTCGGTGTGTGAGTTTTGACTCTAATCCAAACAATCGATTTAAAGGATAATCATCTTCATCGGGAATCATTTGTTCACTAGTTGCTTCAACATCATATTCTTCTAGAAGATTAGTGTTATTTCTTAACGGAGGTTAAATAGGAAGCTCATCGGCTTAATTTACCCTTTTGCAAGATTTTTGGATTAAAGGGTTTTCAATAGGGACCTTATTTACCAAAAGGTGAATTAGGTTTCCTATTAGGAATGCTTTTATTATTTTGTTGAAATTTTTTTTGGGGTGCCTAATTTTGAGGCACCTAGACAAGATTTATGTTTCCCAGTTTTAATTTATAATTTTTTTTTGACAAATATTTTATGATCTTCATAATTTCTTCAATCTATACTCTCGGCGTTTGAGGCTTTATAAGTAGCATCAGGAATCTTATTTTTTCTTTCTAATTTATCTTCTTTATATTTAAGTTTTCTGGTGGCTATGATATTATCTTCGATAGCATAAGCTTTGATCTAGGCTTCTACCAATGTTTGAGTCTCCCTTTATCTCAACACCAGGGAGAAAGAAGAGTCAAATGTAGTAGAGTAGGCCATAATAGTAGTTGTACTATAGGTTGTATGCCATCTAGTAAGTGGTTGTAGCATTTATTAAATATTTTTTTAAACTCATCTATAGTTTCATTTCATTTTTGCTTTAAAGTGTGAAACTCATATAGATAAATTTGATTACTTTTATTTACTCCAAATTATTTTAAAACAATTCCACTAAAATGTCAATGAAATCAATGGATTCCTAGGGTAAGCCTCTAAACCATTTGTGGGATTATCCTTCTCGGATTTGAATGAATAGTATCATAAAATCATCGTAGTGTTTTAATCCCAGGTTATCAAAGTAATCTTGGAATTTTATAACCAGATATTATGCAATTATCTCTCCTTCAATAGTAAAATTTAGGGAGTTATTTATCATGTTTATCAGGAATATCATGCATTAGATTTGGTAAGTTCAGGGATTTATAACGAATGTTCACCCAGGTGTTCATATTGATAGGAGAAGGGTAAATGGGAGGCATTTGTTGTGGATTTTAAGAAATTATCTATGTTGATGAGACAATAATGGATGAGGAACTAGCTAAGGCTTTATTTTCTATATGATGAATCACATATTTTGATTCCCTAGTGGGAGTTCATGGTTGAAAATATTCAGGTGTCCTAGAATTTTGAGAACTATATGGAATAGGTGTTTGGCTAGAATCCTCGGTTCTCGTCCTTCTATTAGATACAGTTAGAATCTATTTTGGATCCTATAAAGATAATTAGGTTGAATCTGAGTGAGATTAGGTTATCGTCCTACCTGGATCTAATTTTTTTAAGTCACCAAAAATTTTGAGAATTACACCTTCCAAAAATAAAATGTTTTTACAAGATAGCTTAAAAAGGTATGAAAAAGGTGTACCTGATTCAAGAAGTTGACTTTGTTGTGATTTCAAGATTTAAAGTAGATAACATGGTTCACCTTATTGGTCATTCTTGTCGTCGAGGAATGTGTAGGTTTGGATGTGTCAACTCATCTTCTTCGACCAATACTTCACAATTCCACCATATTTCTTTAAGGGTACCAGAAATATGAAAATTCAAACTATAATCTACTTAGAATTATTTGTTGATCATATATGCCAAAAATAATATGGGGTTTAATGGGACTACCATTAGTTATGGTATAAACACAAAAAATAGCATTCCTTGGAAACGATGCCAAAAATAATGTTAGCTCTCATATTGTTTTAACGACACAGAATGACCTAAAAGAACATTCAATGAGGATACTTATCCTCCCACTTTATGCTAAAGGATTAATCTCCCTTAACCTTAGGGGATATTCCATAGAACTTATATATTTCAATATTCTTTAAAGGTCCCTTAACCTTAGGGGGTATTCCATCGAACTTATATATTTCAATATTCTTTAATAAACTTTTAGATATGACCATATTATAGATAATGACTAAAAAGCCTAAATGGTTTAGCTCCATGTAGGAAGAAACTTATAGGAAATACCATATCCGTAAATCAATTAGAAATTAAAATATGCAATTTTAATAACTGATATAAAACGAAATAAGATCACTGGAAACATACATCAATTTTAAAACATGAAGAAAGAAGGGAAAGTTAAACAAACATTAGAGGAATGTTATATCTCAAGTATAATATTATTTGTATCATGAAAGTGTGAGATAATACAATATCATGTATCGAATTACTTCAAGTACAATACGACGAAACAAATATTTGAAAACACAGAATCCTCCAATATTATATATTAGGAGATAAATGAGTTTTATAACTACCATAACAAATCAAAATTTATCGTTAACATTTACCAAGACAAACTCATACAAAGTAGTTAAATGGGCACAAGAAAATAAAACAAATGCATACGTTGATATTATATGATATTTTTATGAACTCATGTAATTGAATAATCAATGCCATGCACTGGAATATTAAAATAACAATGTATCAACCAAATGTTTGAATTTGAATGCTTCAAATAGTATATATATCTAGAAGAATTAGCAAACCAACTAATGTTCAAGTGAATTATAAATCGATCATGTAAATTGCATAAGCCACGTGCTTGAATCAGAATATACAATACACAAAAAAAAGAAAAATAACATGAACAAAGAGTTATGTATTCATAATTTCATATCATTAAACCCTCAAAATATTCACTAACCTAGTGAGTAGAAGATGTGTAGTAAAAAAAAAAACATAATTTCCTTCCCCTAAGAGTTGGTCCCCTTAAAATGAGAAATGATGTCCTTTCATATTAAAAAAATCATAACTATTAAATAACTAACTTTGAAACTACAAAAAAAAAAAAAAAAAAAAACATTTTTGTTTTTCGAATATTGTCTAACAACTTTGGACATTTTCCTTGGTGTGACATTTGGAATTTGGACTTGAAGATTTTACATATTATTTTTCTTAGGATTTGGGAATACTACCACGACATCACTTTTGTTTTATGATTCCTCGACTTGTTCAATTATTGACTACAAAGGTGGAACTGCTTCAATGCCTTGCATAGTTGTCGTAGGAATGACACGTTGCTTAAGATGCCTTCAAATCTTCCTAAACATGTCTCATTCAGGCGTCGATACCCATTTCACTTTCTTAAGTTTTGATCGGTAAAAAATAAGCTCAGATCGGAGTTTATACCTGGTAGTTGGTAACTTTTGGATAATTCTATCAAGGACTGACAATACATTGAACTCTCTGAAAAAAGAATTCACTACTAGTTGGTCAAAGATAGTTTCTTCTTTGGTGAAGGGGAGACATCCAAAGTATTCCTAGGATTTCTTTAAGGCATCCTAAAACTAATGTACTGCAATCAGCTATGATGTACTTGTCTAGAGGGAAGGGGATATAGAATCTCTGTATAAAATTCCATTTAGCCTTAAATTGATCAATGATTTTCATATCCCTTAAAATTTTGTCACTCATTTCTTGAACAAGCCTCTTCATTTCCTTAATTTACGAAACAAACATAATGCATTCATCTCTACAGGGTAGTTCTAGGGATTCTCACAGCTTCTTTTTCTAATGAATTAAGATAGTTAATAATTTGATCAACCTCCTTTAATCTCTCTTCAGGCATAGGGCTCATATTTTTAATTTCTATATTTACATTAGTTATTATCACTTTTTCACACTCACGTAAGATATTTACATAAGGCCTTATTTGAATAATGCTATCATTAATCATCCCCCAAATATTTTTCTTAGCTTCAAACAGAATAATCTGTCCTAGTGTGATGTCTCTTACACACTTTTATAGAGATAAATGTCTTCCTCCTTCCTTCTTGGTATGGAATATAGCTCTTAAATTATTCTATCCTTTAATTTGATATGCTTTTACCATCCCTATTATAACTTCTCTTTCTCCTATTTTGTCCCCTTTATTCTCTTTTCAAGTTCAGTGATCTTAACTTCATAAATATTGATCTTATCAGGGTCAATCTTCCTTGATGTGTCATACCTCGGGGATTTGTCAATATTAGCTTTATATTCTTCTAGTTTGTTGATATATCCTTTTAATTTTTTATCAAATTCCTTGATCAAGTTATTTAATTTGTCCTTCAATTATTTGGATTAATATTCCTTTATAGTTAGTTATCTTTCCATGTCTTATAACCTTTTATCTTCATCCTCCTTCCGTTGAAACATTTCTACTAGGTTTGTCACATTATAATCTGGGGTGTTCGGAACCAACTTTATATTCTTGATTTCCTTATCCTTATCTTCTAGTAATTTTTTAGTGAAAGAACCATCCTTTGGTAAACCTGACACGCTAATTAATTTTCCTTCGAGGTATTTGATCTTGTTGACTTTGGTTGTGATAACGACCTTAACTTTGTATAGTTGTGCCTCAACTTTGCTTAGGATGGTTCGTAGATTTTTATTATTGGAAATGGATTTCAGTAACCTCTTTGTTACCACTTCATCATTTTGTTTGTGCCATTCGATTATGTCTGTATCAGTAACCTTATTCAAATTAATGCTAATATATGTCGCCTAGAATTGATCAATTGTGCTTTTGCATATGTTTTTGCCTAAAACACAAAGATATTGAACATATTTTGACTGGAATTGGTTGTTTACATAAACCTAAGACCTGTATAGGAGTTCATTTCCTTTGCTACAATTTCATCTATAACCCTTGTTCCTCTTGAAGTTGTTATCAACTCTTTACCTTTAGCCTTTATAATCTTCTCTGTAGTAACATTATTTGTGATTGATAACTCTCATTTTCTAAAATCTTTTGGTTTTATTTCCTCCAATGTGTCTTGTATTTGTTTCAATAGCTCTTCACTAAACCTTTGAAAGGTGAATACTTCATCATCATCATTAGCTTTTGTATTTAATGAGTGTTCTGTATCATCATGACTTGTTTCATCTTCTTTCCTTTTTAATGAATTTACTTGAGAGCTATCATCTCCAACAACTATTACTTGATGAATAATATTATCTGCCTCCTGACCTATTTGAGGCGTATTACCCTCAATAGGGCTTTCCTCTATTCATTTTGGTTTAGTCATGGTTTTTTGGAATACCTAGATACCAACTAGACTTTCATCATACTGAGACAAAAGGTCAATATTAGCCAATATTTCTATTTAAAGATTAGCATCATGAGTATAAATTGATAGACATAATTTCTTTCTTGCATATGATATTATGTGTAGGGTATCATATATCCAAGATGAATCTCTTTATAGTCGATAAAACATTAAATCCTTTCAATAATATCTAAAAAAAATTATGTTTAATCATTAAAGAATATATTCCAAAGGGTGTTACAATCAGTGCTTTATTACTTTTTGAAATGAAATGAAAGTCATTGACATGCATCCTCTGCCTTGAAACCTCCAAGGAAAAAATCTGAGTAGTAATGAATTTGGGTAAACGATATGGTTCTCCCTCAAAACCATAAATCTATATTATAGAATAATCAACAAAAATGTACCAATCACCTATACTAGTTCCTTTGGTTAAGTGTAATATTCTATTGAAATATTTTGATATTCTATTAGGGATATTCTTTAGCATATTAACTCGTATATATAGTGAGAAGAGATCAATTTATTTCACACAACTTCCAGTGATCCTTCTAAGATATAATATCCACGTCCATTGAAAAAAAATTGTTTCCTTTCCCTTTTCATCCTTTAGTTTTTCCACCAAGTTTGTGCTAAAAATTTACTCAAGGTAATTAAACATAATTAAATGTACCAAGTATGAGTAGTGTCTGAAAATATGAAAGGTTGGGGATGTACTGAATTCTATGTCAATATTTCTAGCCAATTAACCAAGAAAGGTAATCACAACTTCATTGGGATTTTCCAGTATCTCTCTCAAACACATGAACATTACTTTGTCCATTGTAGAATCACATGAAAAACCTTGGAAAATAGCCAGAAGTGAAGCCATGGTTCGATATAAAGGTTTAATTAAATGGGAAGTACAACCTTAAATACTTTGTTGGGGATATCTAAGAAAATCTTGAAGAATTTTAACTTCTTGTCCTCATCCCAGGTGATTAATTCTTCGCTTAATTCTTTATTAGTGATATTCTTGCCCAAAATAGGTAGATTACACATCATAGCCAAATATTGTTCAAATATATATATATATATATATATATATATATATATATATAATATATATATATATATATATATATATATATATATATATATATATATATATATATATATATATATATATATATATATATATATATTCAGTATAAATGGTTGTCCCTAATGTCTAGTCAAATTTATTTTCCGATAGTAGAATGGTGTCTAGGTCAAAATTTACAACCAGTAAGGCTGCTTAAAGCAATCCAATTTTCAACAGGCATTTTTCTGAGCTGAAATGATTAGTGTCATACCCTAATTCTTTTCTCAATGTATATTTCGTTATTTTCTACCAAGCTGTCTCTAAGTTGGGCCAAGGCATTAACAAAAATATTATCTCAGGAATCAAGAACCATTTTTCAATCTAAAAACTTAGAGAAGAGTGTCACAAAGTGATGTTATGTTTTTAATGGTGGAGCTCAGGGTACTTACTAGTTTCCTGAGGTGTAATTCACTCGAATCTTCGTTTAATTCCTAACGACTCAAAGGGAATGGTGGAAACTCAACTGTAATGATGCCGTATAATGCAGATGATGGATTTAAGCTACATTATTAACTTATTAAATATTTATGTATTTTGTATTAATTCCCTAGTACACCACCCTTTCTGGTAATTATTAGGTCTTGGTGGAGAATTAAATGCAAATAAATTTAGCATATTATATTAGTATGATGTGGATAATTCATTATATTTGGTTGAGTCACAACCTCTATCCTTTTCTCACATTGTCGTCAAATGTTTTATGTTCATCATCAATATCCTCACATTTTGATCGTTATATCTTCTTGTATGGTGAGGGGGTCACTATCAAAGCCCCACTTTTCCATCATATTGTCATTACATTTTTCAGATTAAATGTATGCTAGTCATTTTTTCCCATTAGATCACGAACGATCCCTTATACTCTATGCGACTTTCCATCCAATATGGTTTGTGGTCATTGAATCAGACAAACACCAAACGTCTGATCACGTCGGATGATGATGTGTACGTTAAGCCCAAAACTACTCTGGATCTAATAGTCAATGTATATTTTCATATTAAAATCCTTTCAACTGTTAGATGAAATTTGATGGAAAACAAAGGATTATTAGAATTTTACATCATCATTTATTTTTTCCTTTGAATTACGTTTTTAGACACAATAATCATTCAAATTAAAACCTAAGTGCATAATTGTGGTGTTTCACAAGTAAAATTATTAGGATTCCAAGCAAAGTTCATATAAATTATGTGTATTCAATCGATTTTCGATGATAATGAAGAATGTAATAAAAATTTTAAAATTTAAAGAGGAAAATTTTGAAAGGTTTAAATATAGCTACAACAGATTCATTTCATAACAATTATCCCATACTCTACAACCATGACATGTCTTGTAAAATCATAATATAGGTGTCATGACACATGCATATAACACTCGATTATACAAATAAACTCACTCTACTCCAAAATCCTTTATATAACTAAGAAAAGGAGTCTAGGTTGATGGTAAGAGGAATCCATAAGAAACATGCATGGTTGCTTATTCTAACAACCAAAGGTATGGGGGATCAATCAATGGGACTAAAAGATATTGAGGCCATAAGGGCCAATCTAAACCCATTAAAAATGTTTTCTTCAGTTCTGGATCGATTTCCTCGACGGATTTTATGGTTTCAACACTCAATTTTCACTTAAAATTTCCAAAACCATTCACAGAAATCAAGCTTGAATGTTTTAGATGACAATTATTTCTTCAGAAGAGTCCATTAGCTAGTTTATGATGCTTTTTTAGCCTAGGAAAAAGTGCTATTATAATTATAGAATTCCAAATCAGAGATTGTCCCCTATCCTTAAGAATGCCTCTTTGTTACCAAACCTCGAAAAAGGGATCCATAGAGATGCATTATCATAGCCCCTGGATGAATCCATGCTTTCTATATAGAATTTTTTCACTTGTGCAGGTTAGTTTAGCATGATATACCGATATCATATATATATATATATTAGTGTGTCTGAATGGGAATAAATTTCTTAACATGCCCCATTATTTAATTATAAGCCCAATGAAGGTGGTTGATAGCATGAATAAATGAAATAACCCTAATACTACATTATTTCTCAAGGGTTTCATAAAAAAATTTATTGTGGTAGAATTGCAATGGTTTTACATTCCATGGAGTACATCTGAATAGGGATTGTGAACAAAGCTTGATCTAGGGTTCGACCAACAAGAAGGAAATTGGCTCAAATGTAGCCGCAATCACATATGGCCTCAAGATTTTTATTCTTAACTAAACCATCAAAGAGTTTGGAAGAAGTTGTGAAGGAAAATCCTAGAAACCATAGCATCGAGATAATTATCGAGTTAGAGACTGAGATGGAAAGGGATGTCAAAATGGACTTGAATGATGAGTCTAACCAGTAGACAAACAATTTGGGTAGGGGTTTGAAGAGCCTACATCTAAAAATCATTTATCACCAAAGACCTATTCTGAAAATGTTATGATGGATAATAACAACATCCACAATTTGTGATAGTGGAATCAATAAGACAAAGCCAAAAGGAGAAGAACAGATTCAAGAGATTAATTTACATCTTGTTTCCAATATATTTCAATCTCACAGCTCAAAATTCAAGCATTGAATAAAAAAAATAAGAGAATGATTATAGAAAGCCAAAAATTCAAAATAAAGCTATGAAATAATAGATCCAGGTTTGGAAATATGCAAAACTTGTTGGAATCCATCAAACAAGAAGATGTTTTGAAGCCTTTTGATGGTAATTGTGTTGAGATGCATGTAAATGAAGCACAATAAATCATTAATCCTTTCTCACTGATATCATACAAATACTCATGCATTTATTCAACTTAATATATATCTACCACATTGGAGAAATAAATATGATATTTTTTATCTTGGGATTATTAATAGAGAGACCCATCATCATGTCATTGAGAAATTTAACCACAAATAGTCCTTGTCATTGACTATTTCCTTTATTAATATAATAATAGGTCCCTCCTTTACACTACCCATAATTTCAATGTTTAATACTATGAAGAAATATAACATTGATGGGATATAAGAAATTGACCTAGAATTATAGGTAAGATACAAGTCATTCATAGCAAATGGGATCTCTCTCCTTTCTAGAATCTCCAATATGAGTGAGTTAATTTAAATCACTAATTAAGGTTCATGGGTACAATATTAGTCATTTTTAACAAACATGTTTATCTATCCAACCAAGGCTCTTCCACATGCATGGATGATCCTAGATTGTAGACCTAAGTATATAAGCATGATATCAATCATTCATGACAAGGCAAGTACTTATATACCCAAGGTTTTCTTAATTACATGAAAACGTAACTCTCCCTCCCACCCCTTGGTCTTCCTGGTTGTGGGAGGTGTTACTTTAACTAACCGACCTCCATAGTCTCACTATGAATATGAGGTTACAAAAATCCTTCTTCTCCAAAGCTTTAAGAACCAACTTTGGACAACACCATTGCATTAATATCATTGAGAGAATTTTGGAAATATAAATTTTATCCAATAAAATCTTTGGATTAAGAGTTATGCCCTTTCAAATATGGGTCAATTAACCATTGCCACATCAACAAGATTCTTCCACGTGGAACCCATGTGGTCTTTCCATGTCATCCACGACACTTATGTGGTGTCCACGCAACCATGGACATACACCCATGACACTTTCCACCTCATCCACTCTTGCAACTCCCATAGGGACCTACTTCTTCATGAAATATCACAAATTACTTTATATTTGTTTCTCGAGAAAGTGTGCTAATTCTTGCACTTTGGAAAATTTCTCGGATCCCTAGACCCCTAGATTACTACATCTCCTCAAGTACGTCTAGCCCTAGCCCACCATCTCGGTTGTTGATTTTTGTAACTATGGTTGGTCAACATAATCATTATTTTTTTCCTTGATGTATTTGAATAGCATGTTCTTCATGCTTAAGTCAAAAGGAAAATATTACAAAGACATGTTTTTCTTATCGGTTGAAAAAGAGAAAATTTTTAATTTTTGAAAAAGAATATTTGGCTCCAAAATATGTCATATCAACCTCCTCCTAGTCAATTCGGCCCCTAAAATGTTAATTTCATCTCATTTGAAGGGCACACCCATTCAGACTGGCAAAGCCTATAACTAAAATAAAATTTGACCTCCCTCAAGGCATGAATTTAGCTCGCATATTTGAGGCATGGTAGCTCACATATCTTAGAAATAGTAGCTCACATATCTAAGGCATAGTAGCTCGCATATTTGAGGCATGTTAGCTCACATTTCTTAGGAATAGTAGCTCGCATATATAAGACATAGTAGCTCGCAAATTTCGGGCATGTTAGCTTGCATATTTGAGGCATAATATCTTGCATATCTGAGGCATAGTAGCTTGCATATATGAGGCATTGTAGCTCACATATTTAAGGCATAGTAGCTCACATATTCAAGGCATGTTAGCTTGCATAACTAAGGCATAGTAGCTCGCATATCTGAGGCATAGTAGCTCGCATATATGTGGAAATTAGCATGCATATATCTGAGGATAGAAGAGCCTAGTCTGAGGCAAGAACAAAGTTTTTAGTTGTTAATTTTTCTTAGGGATATATTTTTCTTTTCTTCAGATAATTACATTTCATCATTTATATATTGAATTCACCCTGCAAAATTATAACATCATTTACATCATATGAAATTATGTAGAAATAACAATATCATTAACAATAAAATGGAACATAAAGGAACACTAGAATAAAATCATTCACATATAAGGATACTAGGATTGGTTGGAGACCAAGGAAAAACACCATAAGGGGGGAAACCATTTCAATTTGTAATTCTTATTAGATTGTCATAAAATTTTCAAAAAACAGAGAGTACAATGATATATATCTTCAACAACAAAAATTTCTAACAAAATCAACCAAAAAATATCCAAGAGATGAACCCAACAACGCTACTAATCAAAATCATGATTTAGAAGTCTACGGTAAACTGTCAACATTTGTGGTCAACTGTCGAAATATGCGGTCAAATGTCCCCTGAAACCCTAAGTCCTAGTTGCACTGAGAAAGTTCTTCTGCATGCGACTAAAGTATTTTGGCTGCACATAGAGGCTTTTGTGTGTGTGGATTCCACCAAAAATTTCGTTTGACAACCTAGTGGTTGTGAACCAAAAACCATAATATGTCGGTGCAAGCTTCAGACACTGAAATATTGGACCTATATGAACCAATCTCTACAAACCAACTTCAAACCTATTCGAGTCAAACCAAAGCAGAGAGAAGAATAAAATGCTTGATGATGATCTCCAAATGAGGGTCACTTGACTTGTATTTATAGCCATCCAAGGGTGTCCAATTTCCTTTTAAGTGTGAGTTGTCCTTTTGTGCACAAGTGGGTTTCCATAATAAAATTATGTTTTTTCTTTAACCAAATTAAATTTTTCCAAGAGCTAGGAGGGGTATTTCTTGATGAGGAAGATTGTCCAAAGGAGAGAATTTGTCCCTGAGCTGCCAAATTAACACTCCCTCTCATCTAGGGATAATTTGTTGACTGAAACATATGTCCCATCACAAACATCTCATCAAAAAAATTTGTCTCCAGTCATCTCTTCTCATCTATGCTCATCCTTGTACATCTCTGCTCATCCTTAATTACTGTTTCTTATCACTACTCATGTCTGCTCATATTTTCTCAAATGTCGAACACTATAAAATCTAGAAGAAGAAGAAATTGACATAAGAGGGGAGCCCAATGCCACTACCCTGGAAACATTTTCATCGGAGAGCCAATTCTACCCCCTGGAATCCAATGTCAATGAGGAAGGTCCTATGGGACATTATCGACTCATGTTTGCGACAATGGGGAAGGTCCAATGGGACACTATCACCTCATGTTTGCGACAATGGGGAAGGTCCTATGGGACACTATCACCTTATGTTTGCGACAATGGGGAAGGTCCTATGGGACACTCTCACCCCAGTCATCTCACATAGGGGAGAATTTGGCTACTACCCTATATCGAGAAATAGGTGAGATGCCAATACCAAGAAAGGATCACAACCATCCCATTGTGAAATCAATGGGTGAGATACCACTTGTTGTGTGAGGTGTTGTGTTATTCAACAAACCCCCCATTATTTGTGTATAAATACCTTAGAAAAAGAATGGGGACCCTTTTTTATTTTAAAATTAGAACAATAAAAAAATTGTATTTCTTATAGGACAATAATATCATATTTGAAGGATTAACTCATATCATATTGGCCAAGAGAGCTTAAGCGGAAAATCCCAAAAAACCCCCATCGCATATCGCTAATGCAACAGGAAACACACAAAGCACTCCACTCAAATGATGATATGTGATTCAACCGAATACATAAATCAAAGCACGAAAGGCTTTTAAGGCAAAGTAAAATGATAACAAAGGGAAGCGCTCTCTGAAAAACATTATTATAAAATGAACATTGGTAGGACCCGCTTACCACCATGTCACCTTTCGCAAATTGCAAATTGCAATTCTTTTTTGCTACAGTCTACTATGCATGCTTTCAAAACCCCCGACGCAATATATCACAATGCATCTCCACCAACCTTCAATACATCCACACAATCCACCGATCTTGCAATTGTGATATGGATATTGCATCGCAAAACTCCCAGTACTCTTGCCTCTTCAATGTTATGATAACTTTAATCTACCGATAAAGAATTTAAGGACTATTTAAAGGTAAAGTCTTGATCGCATATCGGTAATATTAACACATCGCATGTTTTAAAGTCGTGCTTCCGAATAAGGTTGTGACGTGAGATTTTAATTAAAGGCTAAGTTGTCCAAGTTAAGCACTTGAACTCGCGTTTCTCATTATTACTCATCCATAATCGTATAATGGTCTCGAGCCTCCAAAGTGATTTGATGACCTATTACTTAATGTTTCGAATTTTTCGCATTTATATTCGTCATCACTACAAGTTTTATTGCTAATAGTTTCCGCATTGCTAGTATTGTTCTTCATTCCCCTTTTTCATATTATAGTCTACTCCCGAGAAGCAGAGCTCTTGCGAGATGTCTAAGGCTGCAAATAAGGGCTAGAAACCCATGGCTCCTCCAAACCCAACACCTCCTGCTTCATAAGTAACAAAGATGCCTCCACTACTCTTTGACACCACATGCACTCCAGAAAGTGGGTCTTCCTCATGCGAATCCATGTACACATTATTTGAAGATGAAAAACTTGTGATAATTCAGAGAGTAGCCACAGCTGATGTTGTAACGTCTTCTGAAACCTCTATCAGTGGAGTCTCCAACTCCTTTCTCCACAGAATTCCGCTCTCCGAAATATTCTTCGATATACTGATATGATCAAATGGGTAATCAACAATATGAATATCAGTGATAGGACACTTCTAACCTCAAGGGATACAGTGATAGGGCCTTTTAAGACAGAGGATTTGAAGAAAATGCATCATATACTCGACCCACAGAAGGTATATGACAGGATTTTCCTTAAGAAGATTTCAAAGGATAATAAGTTGCAATCAGATCCAATAATACAATGGAGGCATAACCCTAACAAGCACAAGCATGATGATAAGGGTATGTATTATGTATCTTCTCTCGTTGGTCCCTATTGCTATATTGGTTCTATCATGTGTAGGCTTTTCGATTCCCATAATACAAGTAAATTATAAATTGAATGGGTCCCTCTCATGCAGGTTGTATTAGACTCATACATTATGGATTGGGGAACCATTCTTTCCAATAATATTGCCTCACAGATTCTATAATATAGAAAGAATCATATAATCACCTTCAGGAAAGTTCCCCCATTTTTTATGAGTGCTTATATCATGGACGCAATATGTTTCACTTTGGATTTCCAGAATATGGCATAGAAATGGACCATTTAAGACCATACTCCTATCCATGTTTACCATAGTATCCTTTGGGACTCCAAGTATGAGTCTCATTTCTACATAATTTTCCATGGAGTCATTTTACCACTTCACCAAGTTGTTTTTGGTGATAAAGCCCCAAGATTGTCAAATGAATCCTGAGATGATTTCACATCCATAGGAAAATGGTTTGGGGAAGAAATATTTACATATGTCACAGTTTATGCAAGTCTTTCCAAACCCCATGTTCTCCCACTATATGTACCAGACAAGCTCCTAGAAAGAGAAATTGCTTATCAAACAGTAGCGCATGAGTTAAATAAAGCCTTGAAGGAGGCTAAAAAATATTCCTAGCCTTCTTTCCCTATCCATTGTGGTGTTTTTACTCTAGAAAACTACAAACATGCTGGATTGGAAATCAATCAAATTCAATGTTTAAAACTATCTATTGTTCCTAGCAAACAATTTGATTCTAATAAAATAGAGCAAAAATTTATAGCTCAAGCAAATATCAGGTAATTCATTCATGAACCTGATGACTATGATGATTTGTTTAAATCCGATGAGACCTATTTACAGGTTGAAAATCTAGCAACAATTTGTCTTAACCCTGAACAACTTTTATCATTTAAAGAATACATGAACAAAAGGTTGGAGAGTATTCCTATCGACATCTTAAAGGTGTCTCAACCTATTCCACAGAAAGAACAAAAGTTGGAGCAGCCACCCAAGGACACTGAGGTCCTACAGGGATCAAAAGAAGTTAAATCAACAGAAGAAAAGACTATTAATCCATTGTTCAGTAGTGAATTGGATAAAGTCTAGAATCAATTTGATCAGCAGCTTAAAGGACAACAAAGAGGTGGAAACCATTGATCCTAGTGAGACAATCAACACACCTCAAGCCAAAAATCAGAACCCACTCACTGTTTGGGCTTCCAATAAAGTTATTAACACATAATAAATTGAATTCAACCCAACCTTCCCTTCATATGAGATTTTTTCTGAAGATAGAATAAATCCATCCTCTCGACATCTTTTATAGTCCCAAACATCGGGTCATAATGAGCAGATAGAGAAAGAGAAGGAGATTTGATCAATCACATGCATTAGTCCCTAGTGATATAACCATGGAAGTAGTATGGAAGATCCAAAAACTGATCCATCTGAAGATCTAACAAGGTTAAAACATTTTGCAGGTGCTTATGCATCTGCCACAATTGACAAGGCATCAAAGGTCCAACAACTAGTCAAAGAGAAGGATGAAATAATCCTACAATTGGAACAAGAGTTGTTATCAGAAAAATAGAGTATTGATCATCAATTGCAGACTCAATTGTCACAGCTCTAATAAAGCTTCGATCAATTAAAATTACAACATCAATCTGACACCAATACCAAAGACACTCAAATTCAACAACTCCAATTCACCGTGGAACAATTGAAGGATAATCCAAAGATAGAGGACTTCAAAAAGGAAGCTTTGGAATTGAACACAATGTTGGCTCAACAACAAGTTGTATTTTGTCAAAAATTGACTATCATCAATGATCTATGTGATAAAAGTGATTCACTGATGAATCAATCTACCAAACTAAGGATGAACTTTGATGATATTGATGAAAATATCACAGAATTTATTACTTGACAGGGCAGTGTAGAGGGCAGGAAAGAGAATCTTCCCAGAATAGAGGATACCAAAAAGGAAATCCTATTTATTGATTGGTACATACAAATGAAACAAGCAAAAAGAGCAATATTTAAAGCAAAATATGTGGCTAACAATATTGTTGAAACTTCTAGCAATAATATATTTGGTGTCAATATAATCCATGAATATCCACTTGGTTTCGTTACTAGTGTCAAATATTTAATGAAATGATGGCAAGAAATTTCAAAGACAAAATAAGAAAGAATCAGGAAGTTAGCAGAACTTGACTGGGAGAAGTACTGGCAATATCTGGTGAAACCACACATTCAGTGGCTGATGTTGTGATGTCTTACTAACACGTCCTCCCATATGCTTCCTGCAATATCAGATTCAGTTTATACTAGACAGTTGTGCATCATTCCAGCTCAGCCTCCTAAAGTACAACCAATGTTGGATAGTCATCAACTCAAGCAGCGAATGGGCAAGGAAAAAACATCGCACTCTTGAGCTCGTCGTACAACAAACTTTATTTTTGTCCTATTTTCATTTATTTTAAGGAGATTCTTTTAAACCTCCTCAGTACTTTGTGTATTTGCTATTTTTATATTTTTATTGTTTACTATATAAAACCTTTCATGTCTACAAAGAAAGGATCCTGAAATTTTGTAAAGAAGGCTTTGGTAATTTGCACTGTTGTACTCTTTGAAATCATCTTAATAGAAAGATTGGACCAAAGACTATTTCTTCCATGAGTAGAGTTAAGATATACATGATTCTTCTATCTTTATATTGTTGTTATGTTTTTATGTGATTGATAGTCATGCTCCTTTTATATTGTTTTGTTATATGTATCTTTTTAATACAATTGAACATTAATTCACTATTGAACATGCAAATATTGTCACATTTTAATATATATACAAGACATGCAGTTATTTGATGCGATATGAGCTTAATCAATTAATTTGATTAACTATTTAATCAAATTAATTAACTTAAACTGTTTTCACTTGTGTTAGTGTTTAATTATTTTTGTTCTCATACACTTAAGATAATCTTTCAAGATCGCATATAAAGAAACATAATTAATCTTGGGATATAGCTTGGTATATATATACTCTATTAGCTTGTTATCACTCTCATTATCAAGTTACATTCGGTTATAAATACCCACATCCATTCAATTATACATTGTTGGGAAACTGGTCCCATTATGTTGAGTCAGAGTCATTATTCCAAATGGAAAAGGAACGGTTTTTAAGTTCCCAACTAGGTGGTTATCCCCCGATGTTGTTGCAACAATTTTTGAGGCATCAAAAATTTTTGGTGCTAGAAGGAGGGCCTGCTAGACTATGAATGGCATTAAGGTATAATCCTAAATCTAAAGGCCATCAAAAGAGTCAATCTCCCTCCAAATCTCCTACATCTTCAAGGTCACATTAAAAATATCATCCCTTAAGGTTTGAAGTTGTTAAAACATCTCCCAAATATCCTAGTACATTTCCTGAGGTAATTCCATTAGATTACATTCTATAATTACCTAAAGTTCATACCTTGATTAAAAAATTAGAAGATATTTCTATTTTAGGAGAAAATCATGTGCAATCCTAAACTTCTAAAGGAAGTGTAGCGTCAATTTTTCAAGGTACTGGTGTATTGACTCACTCTCAAAGTGAAAAACTTAGAATAAATACATTCGAGTTTCCACTTCATTCTCATTGAAGGAACACTCCTACATCAGAAACTCAAACATCTGCTAGTGATATTATATCATATTCTCCTCCACAAACTCCATCATTTATTCCTACTTAATTTCCTTCTTCCCAACCAATCTCCTCATCTAATCATATCCCTTAATCTTAATCAACTAGTGCTGCCTCAAGCAGTACTATTTCAGCGGTTATTTATTCTACCACTACAACAACCTATGGAACTACTACAACATCCTCCAATATTACAGGTCATACAATGTAAAATAGACCATGGACTAATCCAGGAGATGTTCAATTGGCAGAACCTCTTCATGATTTACCTAAGCACTCAGAAAAATGGTTGCCCAAGTATAATCTTGATGGTGGCCTCCCTATGGAGGAACACCTCCATAATTTCATGCTAGCAATGAAACTCAATGGGGTATCTAAATAAGACTATGTAGTTAGGTTATTCCCTTATACTTGCCAAGGAGCAGCAAGATCATGGTACTTTTCACTACCATCAGGCACTATAACCAGTTGGGACATTTTTTAGCAGCAATTTTAACCAAATTTGGTGATGATTGCACTATTGTTACTCTTATAAATGATCTTTCTAATCTCAAATATAATTCAAGAGAAAAGATAAAAGAATTTAATTCCAAGTTTAAAAAATTGTTAAAAAAAATTGGAACTACATCAAAGCCTAGTGTTGATGTACAGATCGAATGGTACATATCCTCTCTTCCTTCCAATATTGTAATTTTTGTAGATAGAGCCAATAAGGAAACTTTGGTAAAGAACATGAAGGAAGACCTGTCAGTTGAAAACAAAATAATTGCATTAGAAAATAATACTACCCAGGAAGAAAGAAAAAAGAAGGTTACATTTAAGGATGAACAAAAAAGAAAAACTCCTAAAGATCCTTTCGATCTTGAAGGATTGCAAAAATTCCTTAAGTCCATGTCAAATGAGATGGTAGAAATAAAAAACCAGGTAGATGAGTCTTCTTCTAAAAAACCTTTTATATATTTCAAGAAAGCTCAAACATCTCATCCTCAACCACCTGATATTATATCCAATGTTGAATCTGATCAGGATGAGGATGAAGATGAAACAACATTATCCTGTTGAAGAATCTCAAGATGAGGAACTTGTCGAAGTACATGGGTTATGGGATTTCATACTCCCTAATTCCGATAATGAAGATGAGCATGAAGCCTTACTAGTTAGCATGAGAAGTAAAGGTCGTATTGATTCATCACAATGAATCGAGAAATAGAAACCCTCATCCCCTGTTGCTAAAGATAAAGTTATCAATAAAAAATATCCTTCCATGTCTTCTTAATTAGTCTCATATTCTTCATATTCTCCTTTTACATCAAAAACCTTGGTAGTCTATAACACTATTGAATACAATATAGTCGAAGATATGAAGAAAATCAAAGCAAGCATCTCCCTACATGAGGTAGCTAAATTAAAATAGCAGTAGAAGTTTTTTATTAAAAGAGTTGATTGCAGTTCTCGCTTCTCCTCTACCTGCTCCTATTGCATCCAAAGACTCTAAAGGAGTAGGTAAAACCCCTAATGATACATCCAAAAATATTGATTCCTCGAATGCCATTTTAATTAGGGATAGATCCAATTCACTTACTCCTATGTTCCTTCTGACTTTTGAAAATTTTAATAAAAATGTGCACAATTTCCTTATAGACTCTAGGGATTCTTCAAATATAATGCCATATTCTGTTTGTTTGAAGTTAAATGTCTCACCCCAAAAGTATTTTGTTCACATTTTTCAACTTGATAGAACCAAAGTCAAAGTTTTAGGAGAAATGAATTATGACCTCATTAGATTTGCTTCTAATTCAAAAGTCTATCAAATAATTGACATACTAGTTGCTAATATCCCTGACTTTTACGTTTTGATTCTTAGTAGAGATTGGTTTAAAAATATTTATGGTTATTTTTCCACATACTGGTCTCATATGTGGCTTCCTTACAATGGTAAGCCAAATCAAATTTGATTTGACCGTGAAAAACACAGGAAATACTCAGTAACTGATTTTGAAGATGAAAATGATCCAATGGCCTTTACCAATTAAATCCTCGGGAACTACTTTGCCGAATAATTCTTGGGTAATTTTAATGCACAAAAATTTCCATTTTTAATCAATTCTGTTACTTCTCAAATCGAAAATTTTTCATAATTAGATTCTTCTAAACGTGTAAATATTATAGAAAAAACACTACATAAATCTTTATTTTGGACTTTGTATTTTGATGGTTCCATGTTTTATGATGGCGCAGGAGCAGTTTTTATATTAATCAGTCCACATCAAATAAAAAAAATGCTAGCTTGTAGATTAGAGTTTGAATGCACGAATAATACTGCTGAATATGAGGCAGTAGTCTAAGGGTTGTATAAAGCAATAGATTTAAATGTCAAATATCTTCAAGTATTTGGAGATTCTAAAATTTTCATAAAGCAAGTAAGAAACACCATTCATTGTGTTTTCGCACATTTAAAGTATTACAAATATCTGGTTCAAACTCTCACTTCTCATTTCTTGGCATTTAACATCTCTCATATCCCAAGACTTCAAAACACTAGTGCTGACCTTCTGGCCAATGTAGCATCTAGAATTATACCATCTGAGGACTATAGTCCAGATAGGTTTTCCATTGAATTAATTTTTTGACCATCCATCCGAGACAATGTCACCAACTCGCGTTTGTTAAATAATGATGAAGACATGTTAATATTTTTAACATCTGAAGTGTCATGTGATGATCAAATAATTGATGAGGATGAACATGAGACACATTTGAGACAAAAAAACTGATGAAAATGCTTTACTTAAATATGTGGTTAAACTTGAATATCTCTATGACTTAAAAGACAAATTTAAGTAGGTTACTAACTCCAAACTTCAAAGTTCAACTTTGAGGATTGAACTAGTAAACCTTGGAACTGATCTCAAACCTCGAAACAACAATCCAGGTTTAGGTCTCTCACCAGATGAGAGATTAGCCTTCTTTCATTTGTTAAAAAGATACAAGAGTGTTCTCTCTTGGAGCTATGAATATCTTAGAACATATGACTCCTCCATTATCCAACACATTATCCCAATGATCTCTGATGACAAACCTATACAACAAAAATTAAGGAAAATTCACCCCAATCTTGAAAGTCAAATCAAATATAAGGTCAATAATCCCCTTAAAGCTAAAATCATTTTTCATGTTAGACACTCCAAATGGGTATCAAACTTAGTGCCTGTCGGGAAGAAAAATGGTGACATACGCATTTTAAACTTTGAAACAGGAACTATAAACTGAAAACGGGAACTCTAGCCAAAAAAAACCCCAAAAAACATGAAAACAACCCAAAAATAAAAAATGTGTATTCCAGAATGAGGATTTATTTTTTTCAAGGTTAATTTGCAACATTTTTTAAAAATGGCAGTAAAAGCAATTTTCATGTGCCAAATAAATGGAAAACACACACACAATTGTTGGTGCTAGAATACCATTTTTATTTTCCGGGCACAATTTCAACATATTTTTAGTAATGACGCTAAATATAATATAATGAGATTTTAAACACATTAAAATTATCATAATTTTTATACATGTTATTTAACATATAATATCATGACACTAACAATCCCTAAAATTCTAATTGTTTTGAACCATAATGTTAAAGATAAAATATATTTCACAATTTTTCACCCATAGAATTAAAAAATATTAACTTTTCAACGTATTTCAACCATGATATTATGAAAAAATTACCCAATGAAACATAAATTATTTCTCCAAGTTATTGTTGCATTGTGAATATTTTAGACAAATGAATTTATCATAATTAAAACAAATAATCCAAAAAACATAAAAATGACTCATAACTTCATCTAAGATCACAGGGAAGTTAAAATATCATTTTCGTTGATCAATGAAAACATCATTTATATCAATTGGCTTACACAATTATTCAAAATCACTGATATTTTCTTGCACGCCATCAAAATTAACATCTTCATATGAATGACTCAATGCAGATGAAGATGTTCCATATTCTTCTCTTTCATCAACTAGTTCCCCATTTGAGTCAACATGCATGCCCACCACTTGAGGTTTCAAAATTCTTCTAGATCTACGACTGGGTTCAGCAGACTGCCATCTCAACATTGTTTCCTGTGGTAGAAATCTCTTAAGATTCTCTATCGTCCTAGAGCGAAGATTTCCTCTCTTTGTTAAATTGAAGTCATAAACAAGTATGTCAACTTCCTCCAATTTTAAGGGGTCTTTGCGGCGACGATTTATATTTATACCCTTCCTTTTTCTCTTTCCGCCAATTTTTTTATCAACTACCATCTCTGGCTTGTACCACCATTGAATGGGTGTGTGTTTGTGGCATACCAATGTACTTTAATACCTGTAACATCTTCATTTTCTGTAATCACCTTTATAACCTTGGCAACCCAGAATGGATAGCCATGTGGATCTTCATGTGCTAAGACTGATCATGCAACCCTACTTAATATCATGTACTGAACCCTTGTAAAATTCTTCCATGGCTTCATGTTTTGCATGAGATCTTTTGGAACCAATATATATTTCTCTTTCCTCCACTTGTGTAGAATTAATAATACCATGTGATTGTTGTTTCTCAAGAATGTTTGTTTCCTCCTATTCATTTGACACATTTTGTGGCCAAATAAATGGAGTCTTCAAAAGAATATCTTCATTTTCTGGTCTTGAAACGATATCACTCTTATCATTGAAAAAGGACTCCTACCAAACTAAATCAGCAACATCAAAGTACTCATATGTATATCTAATGGTTTTTTTAATTTTTTCGAGGCCTTCATAATAATCTATATCTCTATTTTGCCTTCATGCATTATGAACTTCACCAAATAATTGTAATAAAAATATATTTGACGCAAATATTGGATGATCTGGAATGAACTTCAAAAATTCCAAACCTGATGATGTCGCCCATTCTGCAGTAGTTGAATACTTCTTGCCCCATATAAGTGTTTTCCCATCAATTTTTTTGATATGAAATTAATGTTGGAAGAAAATTTCATTAAGGTGTTCAATGCATTTCTCCTCACCATGTGATTCGAGAATAAACCTTCACATGTCAACAGTTTCTTCTACCACATGAAAAATACAATCTAGCATATATGATTTCCTAATACATTCAATTAATGGTGGCAAGCTCCCAATATTATTCCACCTCAATGTTACTGAAAAACGACTTAACATCTGATCAATAAAGTCGTGAGTGTGCCCAACAAGAAGAAAACCAACCTTTACCTGATGAAAATTTCTCAATTCAACAAGCATGTTTAGATATCCAAAAACAATCTGATTTCTGTTTTCACGACAAATGTTGTCTAATTGTAGATACAAAATTTCAAGAAGATTACCACCCCAATGAGAAATCACATCATGAATTATTTATATTGTCAAATCTCCATCATTATGAATATTTGGAGCTGTGAAGTAAACTCTTAGCGACATTTTCCCATTGAAGATCATATAATCGATCAAGTGAAACTGGATAAAATTTTCCTCCTGCATTTTGGGTGTGCGAACAAAATGTGGTAGAAGTGTTTTCTTTTGGTCCATAGCATCAATTATCAAACCCAAATATTTATTTTGATTATCATAACACTTCTTTTGATGCTTGTAAAACTTTTTCCTTTCACCTGTTTGTTGTTCGTGATGCTCTTGAAGGGCTTTAACAATGGAATCTATGTTGGAAATATTGTCATGGATGGCAAAGGAGAAGATCGGGAACAACAAAGGTATAAATGAACAACAAGGCAAAGAATACAAAAGGGCAGTGAAACTTCTACATTGAAGAAATTGTAATAATGTGAAATTGCTGATTGAGCTAAATTTTTGTGATGCAAAGGAAAGTCTCTAAGGAAAATACAAAGATGCATTAAGTTGAATTGTTGTGATACATTAATGACATACTTTGTTATTTGATGTTGGTATTAAGTTTATCCATAAAATCATTACATATGGCTGAAATTGATATTGTATTATTCATGTATTTTGTGGACTAATATTCAAGATATGAAGTTTGTGGAAATGAATGAATGGAAGGCAAAGAGTCAAGCCTATTCTCTTCCTATTCCTATGTGGAATACAAACAACCATCAAACTATCTCTATAAAAGATTTCATTTTGGATTGCATTAAAATGTTAGAGAGTTAGAGAATGTGAGAGAGATGATTGAGATATTATGCACATATGGAGATGATGTGAAGCAAATTTGAAGGGAGAAGAGGCAGAAGTAAATATGGAGATATGCAGAGTTTATAACTAGGTAAATCAACATATTGTTTTCATGTTGTGTGAGGGAATTGTGGTCTCCTTTCAAGTTGTGTCTTCACAAAATGTTCAGATGGAGCTGTTTGAGGTAGGAGCCTCCTGCGGGTGGTAGCCTACAGAAAAGACATGGGAGTTGGAGCGTCCTTGCATGTTGTAGCTTGCAGAAATTTGAGGTAGCAGCCTCCTGTAGGTTGGATCCTACAGAAAATCAGATGCAATAAGGAGTAGGAGCTTGCCTTTGCATCACAACAATAATAAAATCGTGATTTTCTCCCTTATGGTTTTCCACTTATATATGGTGTCCATGTGCATTATTATTATGTGTTGATGTGATATGTTAGTCAGATTATTACTTGTTGTTCACATATTTAGTGTGTTGATCATTATTTATTAAGTTTATCATGTAATGGTTTTGTTAATGAGTTTAATAAAATAATTTTAATGTCCATGAATGGACTAAACTGATTCACCCCATCCCCCCCCCCCTAGCTTAGTCATGGGTTCATCAATCTACACATAACATAAAATAAGTGTATTAATAAATACATTTTCAAAGTTGATCACTATACAATTTAAAAGAATAATGTTATGAATGATTACCTCTTTCTACTACTTGGAATTTATCCCTTTTTTATTTTAGAGAAGCACATGTACTTCAAACCCCCATCCTTGTCTCCTTAGGAATACAAACATTATTGAATTGTCTCCTCCATATCTGCACCAAATATTGATGTGTAATAAAACGGCCATTTCCTTCAACACCTTCTACATATTCCTTATATAAGTTGTAGATTTATCATCTTGAGAAATTATCTGGAGTATGTATTGTATCTCTATTTGGCAAACACTCTCCAAGTTTTGAAAATAATTCTTGCAGCCATGATATTGCAGTGTTTTCTAGTGGCCCAAACTCTCGTTTATGACAAACTTCTCAATAATATGTAGGATCCTTTTCCAAATTATCTTGGATTCTTGATAGACGAAAATTTCCAATTGAATGAATCATTTTGAAATCCTTTCTACAGAGCAATAAAGACCCAATATGATAATAATAACCTTCTAGTGTATATTGCATGCACCCCACTAAATATGAATTTTGTAGGCTTTTATTAATTGATAAATATTTCTTCCTTTTCTCCAAAGAAAATTTGAAATCCATATGTTTCTAGCAAACATTTTTACAATAGTCACTTGAAATGATCTCACTAATAGAACTTCTTCTCCTGAGATATACTACTCTACCCCTTGTATAACTAGAACATCTTGGATTGATACAAAAAGGTCTACTCCTACTCCTAGAAATAATATTTGATGGAAACATCTCTATCGTTTCATCATTCTCTGAACAAGCATTCCCATGATCATTAGGAGGAATACTATTCTTACTATGATCATTTTCAATATAGTTAGGAAATTCACCACCAACATTGTTTGAAAACTATTCATTACCATCTTCGACGACAAGAAAATTTTCAATAACTTCATCTGTGGTTTTGAAATACTGAATTGGAGGATATTCTTCACCATATTTATATTTCCCTTCATCATTGTTGCTCTCATAGTCCATAGGATTAAGACTATGTGGAAATTGTGACTCTCCATTTATTGGAAATTCTTCATCCTGACCTTCATCACTGTTGCTCCCATAGTCCATATGATTAGGAGTAAGTGGAAATTGAGACTCTCAATTTATTGGAAATTCTTCATCCTTCCCTTCATCACTGATGCTCTCAAAGTCCATAGGATTAGGAGTAAGTGTAAAATGTGACGCTTTATTTACTGAAATGTTTTCATCCTGCCATTCATCACTATTGCTCTCATAATCATTAGGATTATGAGTAAGTCAAAAATGTGACTCTCTTTCCACTAAAAATTTTTCATCCTGCCATTCATCACTATTTCTTTCATAGTCCTTAGGATTAGGACTAAGTGGCAAATGTGACTCTCTATCCACTGAAAATTTTTCATCCTGCCATTCATCACTATTTCTCTCATAGTCTTTAGGATTAGGTCTAAGTGGAAAACGTGACTCTCTATCCACTGAAAATTTGTCATACGACCATTCATCACTATTGCTCTCATAGTCCTTAGGATTAGGACTAAGTGGAAAATGTGACTCTCTATCCACTGCAAATTTTGCATCCTACCATTCATCACTATTGCTCTCAAATTCCTTAATATTAGGACTAACACGAAATTGTGAGTCTCTAGTTTTTGGAAATTCTTCATCTTGCCATTCATCATTGTTGGTCTCATAGTACATAGGATTAGGAATAAGTGGACAATTTGACTCTCTATTCATTTGAAAATCTTCATCTTTCATTTTGTCACTACTTCTTTTGTTATATTCATCAATATGAATAGAGTTGTTACGTTACGAAGATGTTGATGCTTCATAAAATGAAACTTCAGTATCAGAGGAATCCATAACATTCAAACAAGAGATGTTTAATGATGAAAAATAACTCTCTCGCAATGATAATATATACCTGAAACAATGAAATTTTCCCTCCAAATTTTTTTGCCGGAATTTTTTTCTTGAAGTATGTCCCTCCAAATTTTATCTCTATGATTTATTTGAAAATTATTTACTAAAATATTCTCTTAATATGGACCCTAATTTCAAATTAAATTCCCTACTCATTTTTATTTTAATAATTTTTTTCAAACTAATTTTTTTTTAAATTACATTATATAAAATTTACTTCATTATAGAATTTATTTTTTTAATATTTATCATAGTTTTTATCCCACATTTACCCCGCTAAAAATGAATTGTGTTATTTCCGCTTTATAATAAATTTCATTGTCACTATTCCTCACATCACATCAAGATTTCTCGAGGTTTGTTTAAAAGCTTGTTATGTTTTTCTAGAGCAGCAACATTGTCAACGGGAGATTCTCGCTTTTGAAAGGTTAGTTTTCCTTCTATTATTCCAAAAATTAGTAAATTGTTAAAATTAATGAGAGTCAAGTTCAAATATCACTTAGTAAATATTTTAAACACTTATAAATTTACCAGCTTTTACCGTTAAATTTTTTTGGTAGGCACATCCAAATAATGATAGAAAACCAATTAATTTTATTTAATCTAAAATTTAAAAAATTTAAAAATTGACATTGTGGGTGGCCCTGCCTGGGGTAGCACATGGCCATTCTAGCACAGGTGGGTGCCCCCACTGGCCCCCTAGGCAAGGAGGGGGGGGGGGGGGGGAATTCCGAGAATCGCCCCCCCTGTTTCCCCAGGGGGGCGATGGGCACACCCACTTGGGACAGGGTGCCCGTGTTGAGGGCGGATGCACCCACGGGACGGTGTTTGCCCAAGCCCGAGGGTGACCTTAAGCACCCTCGCACTCGAGCGGACGTCACCCCATGGGTGCATCTGCCCACAACACGGCAGTCGTGCTGCGAGCAGATGCACCCATGGGGTGACATCTGCCAGAGCCTGAGGGCCGCCCTCGGCGTCCGTGCTGTAGGTGGACGTGCCCACGGGGTGGCATGCACCCGAGCCCAAGGGAGCCCAAGGCATGGAGGCCAATTCTCATAATCATATCCTTGGACATATTAAAAAAAATTACTTTTTTTTTGCTAGTGGGGTCAGGGAGAAAATGTAAAAAAAAAAAAAAAAAAAAAAAAAAATTAAAGGAATTTGTTTTAAATTTAGGGGGGAGAATTCTGAGAATCGACCCCCAAATTATAAAAAAATAAAAATAAAAAATTTAGGGGGGTTGGTGAGATGACATGTAAAAAACAAAAAAAACAAATTATAGTTTCTGTCGAGGAAAAAATGTAAAAAAGTATAATTTTTTTTAAAAGAACTGGTTTTATATTTTTTTAGGTAATATATTTATTGTTTGTGATTTACTAATTTAAATGTAGATATATATGTTTGTTGGAAAATGGCATCAAGGAAGGTTTTTGTTAATCTTTCGAGACCAAAGTCAACATTTGCATCATCTAAAGCTATAGGTGGGCCTTCAAAAATCACTGTTGGACGAACTGCACCTCAATTAATTACTGAAAATGTAGGAGATGCATCCACAAAAGAAAATAATTTGGTTTCATACTGGAAGAAATCAGCAAAAGTGAATCGTTCAAAATATGCATGGTTTCTGAAAGATATAGAAGACGAAACTCTGCAATTATATCTATATGCTAGTAAGAGTTTTGATGTAGAAAGTTATGACCTGGTGGTAAAAGTACTAGACCTATATATTATTCCAAACACTAAAAATGTTTATATACTATCAAAACCACCCAAGTCACATGATAAACTTAGACATCATTTTACATTCTCGATGTCACAACATGGGGGGATATTCTTCAAAGATATTGAAACAAATCATACAAAATATTGCACAAATGATTGTAAGTACTTTTATTTACACTTATCTGTTTTGTGTTATTCAAAATGTATCATTGTATTTTCGATAACTTAGTTAATATTGACATATTATATCCATCTCAGCTACCTCCTCCGGCAGTCTCCTCTCTGGCCTCAATCTCTACCCCCCCCTCCCTCCCTCAACCCATCAGCAATTCGTGGACGACACTCTCCTCATGGGTTGCCCTACGGCCAAGGAAGCCCTGGCCTTCAAAGAAAATTTTGGATGACTTCTCACTGGCCTCTGGCTCTACGGTTAATAATGCCAAGTCCAAAATATTTTTTTCTCAATACCCCCACCGCCATCCAAAATCACGTCACCTTTATCCTTGGTTTCCAGAAGAGTTGCTTCCCCTCTAAGTACTTGGGAGTTCCCCTTACGGAAAAACCTTTGGCCAGCTCGAATTGGGAATCTCTCATCTCCAAGATCAAGAAAAAAATATCTAACTGGACCTTTCGAACCCTCAACCTTGCTGGTAGATTAATCTTGGTTCGCTCTGTTCTTCAGGCCATGCCCCTCTACAATCTTATGGCCATTGCGGCCCCGAGATCCATATCGAACCAGATCAAATCTATTCAGAGGGATTTCCTATGGAAAGGCAAGGCTAATAAAGGGAAGTGGGCTCTAGTGGCTTGGGATATGGTCTACTCTCCTAAGGTTGTTGGCGGTCTTGGACTTCGTGATCTTGACCTCTTGGGCAGAGCTCTGGGCGCCAGGACCTGGTGGCATTAGCTCACCACGCCCTCCTCTCACTAGGCCTTGATTTGGAAGGCCAAATATTCCCCCACTCTCCCATGGGACTCTCTAATCAGGCTTTCAGGAAACATTAAAGGTTCTCCCATATGGAACCAAGCTTGGGCTAACAGAACGCTCATCCAAGACCACAGCTTATGGGAAATTGGTAATGGTCAAAATGCCTTATTCTGGGGGGATTCTTGGGAGCATCAACCCAAATTTGATCTGGAGATCTACCGGCCTGTCAAAGAACATCTTGAAGCGCAAAATAAAAAAAAAGTCAAAGACTACTAGAAACCCACGGAAGACTCTGAATGGAGAGAATGAATAAACATCCAAAATTTTCTTCCCTAGCATCTCCATCAACAGAGCAATATCCTAGTTGAGGAACTCAATAATAGGAAAATTCAAAAGGAGGAGGGTTCGGACATCCTGCGTTGGGGAAATAAAGCGGCAGGGAAATTCAACATCAAAGAAGCTTACAACATCTTGCAAAATCCCACCCTGGTCCAACCAAAACACAAATGGCACAATCTTTGGAGCAAGAATCACTGGCCGAAGATCACTCTCTTTCTCTGGCTAGTTATGCACAGGAAAATCCTTACCTGGGATAATCTTCTAAAGAAAGGCTTCATAGGACCTTCGGTTTGCGCTTTATGCCACTCTGAAGCTGAAACGACCAATCATATCCTCAACATATGCCCCTATGCCTCCAACATTTGGTCCTAGTTCCATCTCATCTTCAAAGCCTCAGACTGATCTCTTGACTCTATTCATTCCTCTCTGGAACATTGGCACCCTGCTTTCTCCAATCAGCCCCTCATCAACCTTTCCTGGAATCTCCTCCCAGGCATCATTTGTTGGGCCCTTTGGAAAGAACGTAACTCCTAAAATTTTAGGGATCTAGCCTCTAAGGAGAAACAGACAATCCACAAAATTAAGAGCACCCTCCATGAAGCGGCCTCCATTTCCAAACTCCAGAGCCCTCCTAACCCTCCCTCTGCTGATGATTGCCAAATTATCTCCCTTCTCAACTTTCCTTTTCTCCCCCCCGGCATTGCAGCCCCTGCTAACTCCATCTCTCCCCGACCGTTATCCATTTGGCAACCTCCAGATCTTTCCTTCATCAAACTCAATTACGATGGTGCGTCCAAGAATAACCCAGGAATGGCTGGATTTGGCAGGGTGTTCTGTAACAATCAGGGTACCATCCTCTGGATTTACTACGGCAACCTGGGGCACACTACGAATAATGCAGTAGAGCTCCACGCGCTGGAAAATGGCATAGAAATTGCCAAGAAAAACAACTACTGGCCCCTGCTTGTGGAGGGCGACTCCAACGTGGCTACCCAAGATTGCAGGAAATTGCAGCAGGGACGAAGCGTTGCTAAGTTCTCTGAATGATGGCGAATTAACAGAATCCTACACAGGATCAAAGAAAGCCTTAGGGATGTGAGAGGTGTCTCTTTCAATGCTATCAGAAGGGAAGCAAATAAGCTTGCAGACTACCTTGCCAACCAGGGAGTAATAACCTCGGCAAGACTAGTTTCAAAGGACTGGATGGCTAACAAAACTCCAATGATTTGAAATGAATGTACGTGCATCAATGAATCAGACTTTAAAAAGGCGGGGGTCTTGTTAGAACTACCGGATCCCATAATTCATCATGACTAAGCACCTTACTCCCCTTCTCACATTTGCGTTCGTTGGTGGCTTGTCCTTGGGAGGCTCACCCCGGTACGCTCCCATGCACCTCCATTACTCCAAGCCTGCCTCCTTCAACTTTTTCTGCATGCGCAACCATTGTATGCCCACTCCTCCGCGCCCTTGGAACGCGGCTTTATATCCCCCTCCCCTCGCCTGTTACTCTCATTCTCTCCCTCAGTTCAACCCCCCTCGCTTCCTGAGATGGGTCTGATTCTCCCAGCATTGTTTGAATCCCTCCATCCCTTCGTGCCATCTGCAGACCATGGCTCCCCATCACCACCACCCTCCTCCCCAGAATCGTCGCACTCGCAATTTCTACTGGGATAATCCATCTTGTCCCCCGATCACCAGAGCAGAAACTTCAGCCCGCAACACCGCTCAATCCTTTGCTGCAAACACCCCTGGTCTGATGCAGGAACGATTGGCCAGGTTGGAGGAGGAAGCTGTAGCTCGCCGCAGAGCCACCACCACGGAATTAGTCGATAGAGCTCTCCAATGGATCCCGGACCTGCCTTAACCAGAGGCCGAGATAATCTCTACACCCGAGCAATTGACTTACATTGGCATACTAAAACCATTCTTGCTTTGGCGCTCCAGGACTAGAACAATGTGACCAGGCGTGTGGAGAAGAAAACGAAAGCACTTTCTGATAAGTTCGAAGCCTATGTCAATGTTTTTCACCATCTTTGGTTTTTAGACAGTTCGTCCCCGCATTATGACATGATAAAGCGTTGTTCGGCCCAGCACCAGCACCCGAGCCCTAGAGTCAAGGAGGAGGTCCCTGCAATGAGGATTTCTCAGGAAGTGGGCCCGTCTCAACGCCATTACTTCAACCCCGAGGAAGGGACCCCGGACCGCCCAATCAGCGTGGAGGATTACCTTAATGATGAGGAAGAGATGCAGCCCCCCTCGGATCCATAATTCACAGGTCCTCTCCTGGTTGTTTTCTGCTTATGTTTATCATGACTATCACTCAACTAGCGAGAACTATGGTTCTTTTTTCTGGTTTCAAAATTCTTGGGCTTTTGTTTATTATGACTGTCACTCAGTATGCGAGAACTATTGTTCTTTCTTTCTGGTTTCAGAATTCTCGGGCTTCTTTTTTATGGTTTCAGAATCTTGTCTCCCCACTCAGTGCTTCATCCCCTGTTCCCCCTTCCCTGAGTGTGGGATTGACCTTTTGATCAAGATGAACTCTGATCTGTAGCCAAAAGGCTTTTTTGTATAATATTTTTCGCTACTTAATGTGAATAGATCCACCAAATTTAGAAAAAAAAATATTGACATATTATATTTTGTTTTATGGGATTTTTCTAAGGGAATTTCAATTATGTTGGTGGGAATATTTTATATAGAGCGATATATTATGAATAATGTCTCCACTTTCCATGAACATGAAGAAGAAGATATGGGAAAGAAGCAAAAAAAAACTTCATGATGCTACAATATTATATCAAAGGGATCAATATAGTAAAGGTAGACATGTTACTTTTCAAAATGAGGAAGTTGAAGTTGAAGTTGAAGCTAACGCTGAAGATGAAGAATGTGTATCCATATCTAAAGATCAGATTAGAACTGATGTTAGAAAGGAGAAGAACCATAAAAAAACAAAAACAAAAATGTCCAAGAATCTCTCCATTTTATTTGATGATGAGGATACTGTTCTAGTTCAAGAAAATATCATAACCAATAGGAGGAAGAAACAAAAAATTTATCATTCTGAAAAATCGTGGACAACAGTGAAGGGCCTAATGAAAACTCAAAAAGAAGTAGGGAAAACATTACACCATGAGCTGATTTAGAGGATGGCGTTATTAAAACAAAACAAAATTCCATTTGACATCATTTGGCGAAGATAAATTTAATTGAGGGTGGTCGGTCATTTCAAATTAATGTCATTCAATTCTACAAGCAATATGAAGGACAGTTCAAATATCAAATTAGAAAGACACACCACTTGCATGTTCACAATTTGAAAACATTGATGTGGTACGATCCTTTTTCACATGTGGTTGATTATGTTCTTCTTGTTGATCTAAGTCAGGTTCCTAACAAAGAATTATTTGACAAGTCAAAATGTTTTGCATACATATATTATGTACTTGGGGGTAACCATTTTGTAGAATCTCAAGGGCACTTTATGGAGGAATATCCCAATAACCCGCATTTTGAAACAATGAAATGTATCATTTATGCTGGTTTAACAGATACAGAAGCAAAGTTATTGGCATGGGACCATAATTCAAATAATGAGTATAGGATGTCTATGACTTTCATCCAAAGGGTTAGATTTATTCATGGTGAATTTGAAGAAAAATGTGGTGGTGATAAGACAAAGGTTGATCATGCATTCCTGAAGGAATTTTGTATGGAAATCAGTAATCAAATTGAATAAAAAATAAGTTCAAAAGGTGGCAAAGTAAATTATGAAATATTCAAAGGTATGGATAACATATTCCAGCTGGCATTTAGAACTGGAGAGATATGGGAATTGATTGATCAGATTTTTGAGTTGTGGGAGAACGCTGACATCAAAATTCAGAAGGTCAAAAAGTATAAACTATAGATATGTACCAGCAGTAAATCAAGTCCTGAAATGAAGCTCCTTCCAGAAGATATGACTATCACACCTTGGAGATAAATGCAAGGAGTGAAGGATGGAAAACTTGTCAAAACAATATTATCTCGTGTAAAGTCGGGAGAATTATCAATGGAGGAAATGTCTCAGGAATTTCTAGAGTAAGTTTGTTATTTTTACTTATTTCTAGATTATAAGTTTCTGTTAAATATAATATATTTTTGTTTGTAGTATTTATTATACATATCACTATATTAACATTGTTTACTTTATTTATTCAGTCACAAGGTTTATATGAGAATACAAGAACAAATGGTTAAACTGTTGAATGAAGATAGTTGGGATGATGTTGTACGCAACTACCCAGAGTCAAATTCTACATCAATGCTAAAAGATTTGTATCTTGCATTTAAAAAGATATGTTCATTCATACATCAATTTCTATTCATATGTATATTATCTTTATTTTATAACTTATACATATATTTGTTTATTTTATTCAAGATGAAGAAGGATGCAAATGGAGCATTGGATAGTTTCAGAAGATTTATTGAAAAATTAAAATGGAAGGGATGAGAAAACAATGTCTTAGTGATGTTGAACTTGATCCCAGTCTTAATCATTTCATTTGGAATGGGCTCCACACTATCAAATATAAAATAATATTAGGTGATTGTGAATACATTGAAAAACTCATATCTAAAGGGAAGTATTCCCTATTTATTGCAAATATTCCTCATGGTTTCAATATCCAAAACATTGAATATGATAGTGACCCTTATACTTATCGATCATTTAGTAAAGTGGTTGCAAGATTTTTAGAAGTCACAACATCACTATTTTGGAGGTTTATGAAATTTCATTCAGACACACAATTAGGGTTTATTATCAAGATTCAAGGGAAAAGCAAAGTCAAGGATGCAGCTTACATGGTAAGACGTTGAAATTTTATGTTTGATTAATGTTAAAAAAATCATTTATGTACAAGTTAATTGAACTTTTACTATTTCATGTTACAGGAAAAATTCAAATCTTATTTGTGGTTGAAATCATCCAATTATAAGTGATTGTGAGTTCTTTCATGTTGAAAGTTGGACAAAGGATGATATTTATAAGCCTATTATTTTCAATCAAGTAGATGGAAATAATCATAGCCAAATACTGGTCCATGATGTTGTTGTAAAAAGAACTAACATATGAAGATAAAGAAGCAAAAGGAGAGATAGTTAACATATATTAAAAATCAGAGTCATTGATTAAATATGTTTTAGATTTATGTTCAAGTGAACGAGATTGGGTTTTGGATTTATTTTTAAGCTCAGGTAAGTTTTTTATATAAAAATGAATTTCACTATTTTCTTTTTAAAATTTTTTGTTTATACTAATTTACTAAATTTTTTCTTTTGTACTTGATGATTAGGTACAACACTAGCATGTTGCTTACAAAAAGGAATAAATTGCATTTCCATTGAAAAAGACCCAGTACAATACAAATTTATTCAGCAAAGAATTAATTCTCTTCAATTTATTCCAGATTCAATGCAAGAACTTGGTTTGAGAAAAGGAGATTTCAATGAATGTCGTATGGAAAAAAAATCAAATGAACCTCAACCACCATTAGATGGAATGATTGGAAAGGAATTCTTTAGGACATTCGCAGACATCAAAGATCCATCAGAAGAGGAAAATGATGAAACTGAAGCCAATAATGAAAATATTGTGGAAGAGGACAATAATTAAACTCTTGAAGATGAAGAGTTTGGTTTACGTGGTATTATTGATTAAGTTTTAGTTAAGCTTCCAAATGAAGCTCATTTTTTGTAACTATTAAAAGGTTATACTTGTAATGTTTTGAATTTGACATTTTATGAGAATAAATAAGTATTCAATTGTTGTTATTATATGTTTAGTGTTTGTATAATGTGATTTTCACTTCATTTTTATGTGAATCATGTAAGTTTTGAAAAAAAAATGTAATTATTATTAACTTTTGACATCAAATTCACAAAAATTGTTAATTTTTATACTTTTTTTGTTATTCTTTTCCTATAAAAATGTTTATTTGACATGTCACTTTTAGCAAAAAAGACTCAAAATGTGTATTTTTTCAGTTATATCTATATTCAAAATGTGTTTTTTTATGTAAATTGTTAAAAATTATTGCTTTTTTAGTGACAATTATTTCATGTGCAATGAAAAATTATTTAACAATATGTAATTAGATAGAAGATTCAAACTTTAAAATTTTGACCTTTTTTGTTTTTTGACGCTGCAAAAATCAAATATCTCACTACAAAAAAATAAAAAAATAAAAGAAAAACAAAAACAAAAAAAACCTGAAAAACACTTTAAAAAAATATGTAAGTGAAGAGGAAGAACACGAGTACCTCAAAAATTGTTAAATTTAGAAAATAATTATTAGCATTTAATAAATTAGAAAATTTTAAGTCAAAAATAAGTCTTTAAAAAAAAGGGGATGATGTTGGCATCAACACTTTTCAAAATCAACATAAAAATCACTAACATTTTAAAATAATGTCTATACTTGGTACATAAGAAAATTTAATGTGTTAAAAACATGCTAAGAAAAATTAAGAGTATTCTGAATCAACACTTTTCAAAATCATACCATTTTTTTCTACCTAGAAAAAGAAGGTACTCGTTTCCGTTCTCGTTTCAAAGTTTACATTGTATTTAGGAATCTCAATAAAGCTTGTCAAAAGGATAATTTCCCATTACCATCCATGGAACAAATTTTACAGTCAGTTGCAGGTTCCGACCTCATGTATTTCCTTTATGGTTTTTCAGGATATAACCAAATCCTAGTTTATCCAGATGATAAATTGAAGACTATGTTCAGAACTAAATGGGGGACTTATGCTTATCAGAACATGCCTTTTGGTTTAATAAATGCAGGCCAAACCTTCCAAAGAACCATCAACATAGCTTTTAGAGGTATGATAAATAAGAGAGTTGTTGTTTAATTGGATGATATAAAAATCTACTCCAAGAAAAGAAGTAGCCATTATCATGAATTAAAATAGAACTTTGAACGTTGTAAAAACTATGGAATTTCATTGAATCCAATAAATTCTTATTTTTCTCTCACTGAAGGAAAAATTTTAGGATACATTGTATCCAAAGAAGGAATTTTTACTGATGCTGAAAGGATTAAGGCAATCTCTGAAATTTCTTTACCCCATAACAAGAAATACATGCAGTCCTTTCTAGGACAGATTAATTTTGTCAAGAGATTTGTCCCTAATTTTTCCCAAATTGCTTTTCCATTACAAGCCATGATCAAGAAAATTCCAGTCTTGAAGTGAAGCCAAAATGAAAGAGAAGCCTCCGATTCAATCAAACAAGCCATTATAAGTTCTCCTTCTTTAACTACTCCAAATTTCTCTGATCAGTTTATTTTATATACTTTCGCTTCTGAAACATCATATGTTGTTGTTTTAACACAGCTTAATGATCATCAAATTGAGGCACCCATCTCGTTCTTTAGTTAAACTTTTCAAGGTGCTGAACTAAATTACTCTGAGGTGGAGAAATAATCTTTTTCCGTTTTTCAATCTATAAATCACTTCATCCCTTTTCTTCTAAAAACACACACCAAGTTATTAGTACCATTCCCAACGGTAAGCCAGTTACTTGTGCAAAAACAATTAGGAGAAAAAAGGGAAAATTGGGTCACAGCCCTACAAGAATATGATATTGATATTAAACCGGCTAAAACTATCAGAGGACAAGGTTTTTGCAGATTTCTTACTGGAGCTTCCAACATACCAGTTGATGAGGACTCAGGTAATAATGTACACTTATCTAAGTTAATCCTAATTGACACTGAGTCCCAATATGTAGATCGTATCTTTTACTTAAAAAATGGATATGCTCCCCCTGAACTCAATTATAAAAGAAAAAAAGATTTAAGGCTAAAATCCAATCAATGTGAAATTATTAATGGTGTTTTATTCAGGAAAAACTATGATTCTGTATTACTAATATGCCTTGAAAATTCTGAAGCACCAAAGGTTTTGCAAGAAATCCACGATGGACCAACTGGTGGACATTTTAGAGGAGATACCACTGCACATAAAATCTTGCATGTGGGGTATTATTGGCCAACTTTGTTCAAACATGCCCATGCATATGTAAGCAAATGTAATATTTTTCAGATTGCAGAAGGAAGACAAAAAATACCAACCTTACCTCTTCAACTAGTCAACATTGTACAACACTTTGAACAATGGGGATTGGACATTATAGGTGATATTGTTACTCACTCTTCTAAGCAGCATAAGTATGTCCTTACTATTGCAGACTACTTCACCAAGTGGATGGAAGAAATTCCACTAAAAGTAGCCAATTCCAATGTTATTATCAAATTCATTGATGAGTTAATTATTACCAGGTTTGGCTTACCAACTACACTTATGTTCGACAATGCATCTTATTTTTTAGGCAATAACATGACTGAATTTTCTCTTAAGAGGGGATTTAAACTTAAATGCTCTGCTAACTACTATCCTCAAGGGAATGGTTTGGCAGAATCAACCAATAAAAACCTCATAAGAATTATTAAAAGAACTATTGATTAGATCCAAAATAACTGGCACAAATCTTTAACATTTTCACTATGGATTGATTGAATAACCCATAAGACCTCTATATGTACTTCTCCCTTAAATATAGTATATGGGAAAGAGGCTATCATTCCTTCAAACCTATCCCTTCCTTCATTATCCCTAGTACAATTCATTGAAGAAATATCTTCCTCTTCTTTGCAATTAAGAATGACTGAAATAATTAAATTAGAAGAAGAAAGGCAAAAATCCAATCTTACACATGCTCACCATCAACAGATAGTTAAATCTTCTTTTGATGCAATTTTTGTTTCACAAAAATATTTTCAAGTTGGAGATCCTATCCTTAAATGGGACAAGGCACATGAGGAAAAAGGAAAGCATACCAAATTCTAGAAAATGTGGCTTGGACCATTTCAAGTTGTTGAACAAGTAGGCCCATCAACTTTCATATTGCAAGATCTACAAGGAAAGAGAGATTCTCTTCTTGTTAATGGGCTTATTTAGAAAAAATTATTTTCTTAGAAGAAAATTTCTTCTATTGTAAAATAAAAATTTTATTCACATATTTAGGTCTGTAGAAAATAATTTTAAATAACATACTTCTAGATTTTTGTAAACATCTCTAGTCATCTTATGATTTTTCACTTTGAAGGTAGGAATTTTTAAAGAAATGATTACAAAATTTAAAAATTGGATAATTATCATGAAACTCTGAAATAATTTTCCATTGAAGTTGTAAATTCTTTAACCTCAAACTTCATAAAAGTCTTTTGATCTTATTATTAGTCGAGAAAGTTTTTCTTTAGCAAAGAAAGTGACTATTTTACAACTCAGCATCTTTCACTCTAAATTGTCATCCAAAACTCTTTAGGAGCCAATGATTCACCCCATCCATTAATTATACTCTTTTTAGAGTGTAATTCAAAAATACATTAAACTTAAAAGATAAAAGGTCTCATCATGAGCCTGCTTACCATGATCATAGGGAAATAATAAGATGACATTACCACTACTGAATATCAAACCAAGGTAATGGCTTATGATTGTTTTAACCATAATACAAGGGGTCTCATTACGAGCCAACTTGTTCAACTCAATTACAACTAGTGAATGGCATTGTCACTATCTGGCCACCAAACTAGGACAATGGCTTTTTAAGAATAACTAATAATAATAATAATATGTGTGTGTGTGTGTGTGTGTGTGTGTGTGTGTGTGAATTTATCTCTAAGGATTGCAATCGTAAATGGATGGGATACTGGATCATTGATGGTTAAAAGGTAACCCTATCGAGGTTATGAATGCTTGTTGGCAGCAGTGGCTCTACCTATGACAAAATGAGTATATCAAAAGGCTAAGTTTCAAAATCCCCCTACTTTATCCTTATAATTGATTAAATGACTGGTAAATATTTTTGTCTATCAAGAGATTTTTTAAATATTACAATAAAATGAGGTTTTTATTCAGAATAATTTTACTTATCCAAACATTTAAAAAATATTTTTACTTTCCTTAATCATTTTTACGTATTAAAAGTTTTAGAAATTTCATTTGTATAAATCAAAGATCACTGGTCCTTCTAGTGAATCTCCAATTGTTGTGTTATTCAACAACCCCCCATTGATTGTATATAAATACCTTAGAAAAATAATGGGGGCCCTTTTTTATTTTAAAATTAGAACAATAAAACATTTTTATTGCTTATAGGACAAGAATATCATATCTGAAGCATTAACTCATAGCCTATTGGCCAAGAGAGTTTAAATGGAAAATCCCAAAAAAACCCCATCGCATATCACATATCGCAAATGCAACAAGCAGCATACAAAGCACTCCACTCAAATGATGCGATGTGATTCAACTGAATACATAAATCAAAGCATGAAAGGCTTTTAAGGAAAATAAAAATTATAACAAAGGGAAGCGCTCTCTGACAAACATTATTATAAAATGAACATTGGTAGGACCCGCTAAACGACACGTCACCTTTCGCAAATCGCAGATCACAATTATTTTTTGTTACCATCTACCATGTATGCTTTCAAAACCCCTAATGTGATATATTGCATCACATCTCCAACAACCTTCAATACGTCCACACAATCCACTGATATTGCGATTGTGATATGGATATTGCATCGCAAAACTCCCAGAACTCTTGCCTCTTCAATGTTCCAATAGATTTAATCTGTCGATAAAGAACTTAAGGATTATTTAAAGATAAGGTGTTGATCTCATATTGGTAATATTAACACATCACATGTTTTAAATTTTTTCTCCCGAATAAGGTTGCGATGCGAGATTTTAATTAAAGGCTAAGTTTTCCAAGTCAAGCATGTGAACTCGCGTTTCTCATTATTATTAAGCCATGAGTCTGATACAACCTCCATGAGAGGGATTCTATAATATAGAAAGACTCATATAGTCACCTCCATGACAGTTCCCACATTTTTTATGAGCTCTTATATCATGTATGATGTATGTTTTACTTCATATTTCCAAAACATGGGATGGAAATGGACCATTCAAGACCCTACTTCTATCCATGTTTACCATAGTATCCTCTGGGAATCCAAGTATGAGTCTCATTTCTACAGAACTTTCCATGGAGTCATTTTACCCCTTCACCAAGTTGTTTTTGGTGATAAAGCCCCAAGATTTTCAAATGAAGCCCGAGATGATTTCACGTCCATAGGAAAATGGTTTGGGGAAGAACTATTTACATATGTCAGAGTTTATGGAATTCTTTCCAAACCCCATGTTCTCCCACTGTATGTACCATACAAGCTTCTGGAAAGGGAAATTGCTTATCAAACAGTAGAAAATGGGTTAACTAAATCCTTGAAGGAGGCTAAAAGATATTCCTGGACTTATTTCCCTATCCATTATGGTTTTTATACTCTATACACCTACAAATATGTTGGACTGGAAAGAAATCAAATTCAATGTTTAAAACTATCTATTGTTCCCAGCAAACAGTTTGATCCCAATAAAATAGCCCAAGACTTTACAGCTCAAGTAAAGATAAATAAATTCATTCATGAACCTGATGACTATGATGATTTGTTTTAATCCGCTGAGACATGTTTACAGGTTGAAAATCTAGAAACAATTATTCTTAACCTTGAACAACTTTCCCAGTTTAAATAATACAAGAATGAAAGGTTGGAGAGTATTCCTCTAGACATCTTAAAGGTGTCTCAACCTATTTCACGGAAAGAACAGAAGTTGGAGCAACCTCCCAAGGACACTAAGGTCATACAAGGATAAAAAGAAGTTAAATCAATAGAAGAAAAAACTATTAATCCATTATTTAGTAGTGAATTGGATAAATTATACAATTAATTTGATCAATAGCTTCAAAGACAACAAGAGGTGGAAACCATTGATCCTAGTGAAACAATCAGCGCACCTCAAGCCAAAACTTAGAACCCTCTCACTGTTGGGGCTTCCAAAAAATTTGTTAAAACAGAAGAAATTGAATTCATCTCGACCTTCCCTTCATTTGAGATTGTTCTAAAGATAGAATAAATCCCTCCTCTCGACATCTTTTACAGTCCCAAACATTGAGTCGTAATGAGGAGACAGAGAAAGAGAAGAAGAGTTGATCAATCACAAATAGTAGTCCCAAGTGATATACCCAGGGAAGTAGTGTGTAAATATCCACAAATTGATCCATCTAAAGATATAAAAAGTTTGACACAGTTTGTAGGTGCGTTTGCATGTGCCACACTTGACAAGGCATTAGAGGTCTAGCAACTTGTCAAAGAGAAGGATGAAAGAATCCTACAATTGGAACAAAAGTTATTATTATAAAAACGGAGTATTTATCATCAATTGCAGACTCAATGTTTATATCTCCAACAATGCTTTGATCAATTAAAATTACAACATAAATCTGACATCAATACCAAAGACACTCAAAATCAACAACTCCAATTCACATTGGAACACTTGAAGGATAATCCAAAGATAGAGGACTTCAAAAAGGAAGCTTTGGAATTTAACACCATGTTGGCTCAACAACAAGTTGTATTTTATCAAAAGTTGACAATCATCAATGATCTGTGTGATAAAAATGATTCACTGAAGAATCAATTGGTCGAACTAAGGACGAAATTTGATGATATCTATGAAAATATCACATAATTTATTACTTGGCAGGAAAGTGTAGAGGGAAGGAAATAAAATATTCCCAGAATATGGGATTCCAAAAAGGAAACCTTATTTGTTGATTGGGACATACAACTAAAACAAGAAGAAAGAGAAATATTTAGAGAAAAAGATGTGGCTAACAATATTGTTGAAATTGTCAGTGATAATCTATTTGGTGCCAATCTAATCCATGAATGTTCGCCTGCTTCCCTTCCTAATGTCAAATATTTAATGAAACTGTGGCAGGAAATGTCAAAGACAAAAGAAGAAATCATCAGGAAGTTAGCGAAACTTGACTGGGAGAAGTATTGGCAATATCTGGTGAAACCACACATTCAGTGGTTGATTTTGCGATATCTTACTAACATGTCCTCCCAAATTCTTCATGCACTATCAGATGCGGTTTATACTATACATCTGTGTATCAGGCCATCTCAGCCTTATGAAGTACAACCAATGTTGGATATTCGTCAACTCGGGCAGTGAATGGGAAAGGACACAGCCTCGCACTCCTGAGCTAGTCCTACAACAAACTCTATTTCTATCCTATTTTCAATTATTTTAAGGAGAGTTGTTTAAACCTCATCAATACTTTATGTATTTTCTATTTTCTATTTTTACTGTTTAGTATATAAACCCATTCATTTCTACAAAGAAAGGGTCCTGAAATTTTGTAAATAAGGCTTTGGGAAGTTGCATTGTTGTAATCTTGAAATCATCTTAATATAAAGACTAGACCAAAGACTATTTCTTCCATGAACAGAGTTGATGATATACATGGTACTTCTATCTTTATATTGTTGTTATGTTTTTATGTGATTGATAGTCATACTCATTTTATATTTTTTTTGTTATATGTATCTTTTTAATAGAATTGAGCATTAATTCACTACCGAACATGCAAATATTGTCACCTTTTAATATATATACAATAAATGCAGTTATTTGATGCAATATGAGCTCAATAAATTAATTTGATTAACTATTTAATCAAATTAATTAATTTTAATTGTTTTTCACGTCTGTAAGTGTTTGCTCATTTTCATTCTCATACACTTAAGATAATATTTAAAGATCGCATATAAATAAAAATAATTTATCTTGGGATATAGATAGGTATATATATACTCTGTTAGCTCATTATCACTCCCATTATCAAGTTACATTCAGTTATAAATACCCACATCCATTCAATTATACCTTGTTGGGAAACTAGTCCCATTATCCCTAGTCGAAGCCAATATTATAAACGAAAAAGGAATGGCTTTTAAGTTCTCGACCGGATGGTTATCCCCCAATGTTTTTGTAGTGATTTTCGAGGCATCAACATGAGGTAAGGATCAAAACCATCCTATTTCCTATCAATCTTCCTAGTAATAAGATTCATGTGGTAGAACACATGTATCATAATCCAAGCTTGGGTGAGATACCTGACTTACAAAAGGTAAGGATAACACATCCCCAAGCCTCCTCAACCTGTTAATTAGATGGGGAGGGACAATCCCAACAAGCCTTACTTGTGGGTATGATGCCAACTAGGGTATACTCTGCAAAAACCAAGATAGAGGGAGATACCCAGATTTTCAAAATAGACAAGGATCACACACACCCTATGGGTTATAAATATGGGAGATACCCTCTTTCCATATATCCCTCAACCCTAGAAGCTCTGTGGCTCAATTCCTCACCCTAGGAACTCAAACAAGCGATAACAGCTAGCTTGGTGTCCTCGATCATCCCATACCAATTCTCAGGAGGGTCACATCTATCAATCCATGCTACTCTATATATATTAGAAACATATCGATGTGCTCATATCTGGTACAATCTCAAAAAAATCACTAATGAGTTAAATCATATTGCTTTATGAAGTTTTTTCAAGAAACAATCCTCTATTTTCCTATTCATATAGAACATCAAATAAAATATTATGTTAGAGAAAATACATTTCACAAAATGATACCTTATTCATCTTCCCTCTCATGAAGACAACAACCACAAGCTTAACCTTGTCTCATACGATAACACAATCTATGAAGATATCTTTATCTTAGCTATGTACAAGAATTTCTTCCAATCATATCCCAATCTTTTTGTCGCAACATATAATTGTCATATCCAAAGCCTACTCAAACAACGCTCCAAAGAGCTTCCTTAACCAAACCACCTCACAGATAGCCATGTTAGCAACAATATAATCAACCTCAGTCGTGCTTAAAGCCACAAAAATCTATTTCCTACTTATCCAAGATGTCACAGAAGATCCCAAGCTAAAGTAGAAACCAGATGTGCTCTTATAATCAATAATGTTTCCAACCCAGTCAGCATTAGTGCATCTACGAAATCGTACATCTCCTATAGTATATCTTAGATCAAGATTGATCGTCTCATGCATATTATTTCAAAAATTTCTTGGCAACAACCGAATTTGTATGAAAAATCTCAGACATGAATTGACTCACAATGTCCATTACAAAGAATACATCCAGATGGTTGTTTAAAAGGAACATTGATCAACTCCCGATACTTAGATACAACAACATTTTTGCATAATTTCTTGGAATTCAATTCCTTTGAGGTGTCCAAGGCTTTGCATTTTCACTTTACAAATATCTCTAATAGATTCATGACATATTTTCCTTTTCTAAACTTCTAATATCATAAAGTTGTGCATAATTCCAAGATCCTTAATCCCAAAATCATAACTCAACTCCCTCTTACTTTGATCATCAGAGGCTCATTACCTGTCAAGAATAGATTGTTAACATATCAAACCAAAATCAAAGGCATACCTTGGACCACTTTGAAGTAGAGGTTCAGATTGGCATGGCTTCCAAGATTCACCATATAGTTTGTTATCACCTAGATTGACCTCAAGCTGAAGGGAGGCAAGCCAGGGTAACCACAAACCACACTTAACCTTGTAGCTAGCCCTACAAGGCAGGGAGAGGGCTCTCTCCGTAAGAAAACTCAGCCAAGGATGACTGCAAAAATGATTTTAGGCTAGGTATAGTAGCTCGAAAGGTTTTGATAGATTTTCTGGTGTTGTTTGTTGGATCAGATGGAGCTGGGTAGTTAAGTCTGGGAAATTAAATCAGAAATGCAGGGTATTCTATGGGGCAAGGTAGGCATGGACTTTAACACCTTTGGGTTTATGATTGTGAAGTGTTTAAGACTAGTGAGGAGCTGAGGAGGGCATATGAGATGAATCCTTCTCAAACAGTAGAAAGACATAAAATATTGAATGATTTCCCAAGGCAGAGCTAAGTAACAATGGATTCTATCTATCTAACTTGAAAACATTCAACAGAAATTAATGGAATGAATGATGGCATACATAACATTTAACAAATGATTACAAAAGAAGAAATTGTGCTAAAATTCCATACCACAGGTATCCCATAAAAAATAACTGCAAATCTTTATTAATTCCCTGCCAAACTAGTTATAGATATGTACAATCAAGCTCAGAGCGTCCCAGTGATTCCAACTATTTCCAACCAACTAAAAAATTACATTAAATAGACATAGCCTCAGGGGGCGAATCCGTAGAAAGAGGAGTTGTTTCACCTGCCCCCAAACCAAAACCTGAATATAGAAAAACCCAAAAATATGCCTCTGAAAGAGAGGAAACTATATATTCAACCATCTGGAAGTATAATCTATTATATTTACTCTAGCCAATGGGAAGAAAACAACTTTGGAACCCTACCCCCTCATTTATCGTTTGCTTCCGTTCCGTGGATAATGTCGTAATGATCTTTGTATTCACATTTGCTCACGGCCTTAACAGATCATTTTTTCCTTTAACCTAAAGAAAACCCTTTTAAACCCAAAAGAAATCGAATGTGCCTCATTTAACGGAGAAAATCCCTTTTTTCTTTGGAAAGAGCGGAAGGAAATGGTGGGACCGGGAATCGCAATCGCAATCGCAAGCGGAAGGAGCGAGAATACTTTGGCGGAAGAAATCGCGATATGCGATGGAGCGATGGTGCGATGGTGGATGGAGCGATGCAGCGATGGGAAATGCAGCGATGAATGAGGGCGATGGAGGATTATCGATGCGATGGAAATGGAGCGATGCGACGATGATCGCATCGGAGAAGTCGGGCGAGCGGGAGTTAAAGCACTGAAGGGATATTGCATCGGCGGAAGAATGGAAGCAGAGTTAGCACCGAAGAATTATCAATCACGAGATGCGATGAAGGACTATCGCATCGGCAGCAACGAAAGGGCGGAGTTAAGGGTTGGCGGGGAGCGATCGCGCGATGCGATGCTGCGATGAGATCACATCGGCGGAAGGGAGATGGCGGGTTCGGCACAGCGGGAATCGCGATATGCGATGCGCGATTATCGCATCGGCGAAGTCGGGAATGCGGAGTTAAGTGCTGCAGGAATGTGATGTTACGATGCGATGGTGCGATGCAATCACATCGGCAACGAGCCATCACATCGGGAATGTAGGAGACGGAAATTTCAAAAGAAAAAGGGACTTTTCGGTAAAGGGAAAAAATCATATAAAAAGGAAAAAATTGTAAATTTAAAGGGCCAGCGGAATAATGGAAAAAGGGCAGAGTTGTGCTTTTTTGAGCCATTATTCATTTGGGCATATTTTCTGATCCAGAAGCCAATTTTGGGAGTGTGATATACCGTTGGAAATATTTTTCTGAGCTCCTTCTAATGAACACATCTACAACATGTTTTGCACTGAAGATCATGTGAAAAACATCTTTGAAAACCAGGCAAAGAAAAAACCCCTTTGACCCTTGGTGACAGGCTGCGAAAGACTAACAGTGACTTTACGGAGATAGCAACTTTTGAAGTTCAACTTATTACATATAGAAACATAAAATTACATCAGAAATGATAATAAAAAACAAAGTACCCTGTTTTCACCTCAAAACATGTTTTGAGGTGAAAATTATATTAAACTTAAAAGAACAACATCTTTGACTTTTCCAGATACCATGCTTTTGAGTTTATTTGGCATCCTCATGCCCTTGCTAATATTTATTGACACTTTCATCATCAATTTTACTATGGTGGAACCCTAAAACCTAATGAGACCAAACCCTATGACCTAATAAAATGAACTGCAGAGTGAAAATGAATCATGACTGAAGACCATAAGAGGAGAACCAGCAAGTATTTTTCATGAGGGAAAACTGATGAAGTGACCCCAACCATCAGTGAATCCATGACCTAATGGAGTGATAAAAAGTTATAGTATGAGACTCCTACTATGCAAATGAAAAAGAGCATATTTTGATCACTGATGGCAGTATGAAAAGACTGACACTAACATTGGCTCCAATGGGGATGGTAGCTCTTGGAGGTGCCAAAAACACTGTAGACCTAGTAGCCTTGTCCATTGGACAATACGGTCAAAATACTTCAAAGACTGAAAACTGACACAATGCAGACTAACTCGTGACTCAAACCATGACTATAAACTAAATCAAAACCGGCAAACCTTACACATATCATTCAAGTTTTATAGCCTTCGCTTTGGGCCCCAAGCTTCAATGACTGTGTACTTGAAATATTACCAAAAAAATGAATATGGCATGTACAATGACCGTGACATAATTTCAAAGAATCATCTTAAAAGTAGTAGTGCTTCAAGAGCCTACCATTCACTGGCCCTCCTGGGCAATCTTGACCATCCATCTCTGTGAGCAGAAAATCACTTTTTCCTCTGTATGCTGAAATATTATACGGTCTTTTCCATAGGTTATCGAACTTACCATGCTTTCCTTTATCCTCATTTCGTGCATCCCATCTCAGCACCACATATTCTAACTGAAATTTCTCTGCTTTGGTTTTGCGATCATAGATTTTCTTTATTTTTTCCTGCAACCGGAAAGTGTTTTGAGAAACTTCTTCCCTTGTTTGCTGAAGGTGGATCATTTGATTGATCCTTCGCTGATTATCATCCTCTTCGCTGCCAGCTTCTTGTAGTAATCTCATGATTGGAACTATAAGTGATGTAGGAAATACTGAATCAGTGCCATAAACTAATTCAAATGGTGACATACCTATGGATTTATTGCTACTAACTCTGTCGGCCCATAATGCGTTGACAAGTTTTCGATGCCAATTCCTCTTATTCGCTTCCAACATTTTCTTAATTATATTCACCAAAGTCTTATTTGATGATTCTGCCAATCTGTTGCCCTGTGGGTAGTATGTTGTCGAATGGCCTAGTATAATATTGTACTTATTGCAGAACTCCACCATCTTCTTGGATTTAAATGCCGCTGCATTATCTGTTATGATCTTGTGAGGGCAACCAAAACGAGACAAGATATTTCATTCTAAAAATTGAATAATTACCATATCCGTGGCCTGCCTTGCTGGAATGGCCTCAATCCATTTGGTGAAATAATCAGTAGCTGTCAAGATCCATCGATGTTGTGATGATTATGTGGGATGGATTTCCCCTATGAAATCAAGTCCCCACTGCTGGAAAGGTGCATTTACTTGAACTGGTTTCAAAGGAAGAGGAAGCAGTTTCCTTTTTCCTTGAAAAACTTGACACTCATGGCAGCTCATCACTGTTTTATACAAATATGAAAATAGAGTCAGCCAATAATATCCTGCTCTTAATATCTTGTTAGTTGTTGTTTTCCAAAACAAATGACCACCACAATCGCCTTTATGAAAGTCATGCATCACTTGTTGAGCCTCATCTTCAACCAAACAATTAAGTAGAATACCTCCCAAATCTTTCCAATAAAGAGCACTATTTAAAATACAAAATTTAGCAGACTTGAGTTTTAGTGATCTACCTTTGCTTCTAGACATCCCTAGAGGTGGCGAAAGATGCTGAAGAACATAAACTATGTCTGAATGCCATGGCGATTGGAGAAAAATTTCTGAAACTGGAATAAGTGAACCATCATCCTCATCCTCCGACATTGCTGCTATGAGATTTATGTCCAGGGCATGTAGGTTTGATTGTGCCATTAGTTTTTCAAAGCCTTGTCCCTTGATTAACTTTGTGGGTTTAATCTCCAAATCATATTCCAACATTGCTGCTATCCACTTACCTCTCCTTCCCTTCGGATCAGTTTGCACTAGAACATCTTTTACTGTTGCATTAGGAACATATGCTATGGTATGTGAATGTAGAATGTACACTCTAAAATACTTTAATGCTTTTATAAGAGACAATGCTTGTTTTTCAATGATATTATACCGCAAGGCAGCATCTCGAATAGTCCTACTGAAAAAGGCAATGTGCTGTTCAATCTGATCTCTCTTTTGCATCAATACCGCAACCATGGTATGCTCCGATGCAAATGAAAATATAATGAAATATTGAGTGTAATCGGGACTAATCAAGACTGGGGCATTGGACAAAGCAAAATTTACCAGATTAAATGACTTCATAGAATCCTCGCTCCATTTGATAGTGCTGTCCTTTTTCAACATATTAGTCATTTCTCGTAAATGTTCTGCCAAATTGGGTATAAATCTATGTAAGAAGTTCATCTTACCATTGAATGCCTGAATCTCATTTTTGTTACGTGGGAAGTCTATGTGCTGAATTGCCTCCACTGTTGAAGGATCAATGCAGATACAGTCTTTAGAAATGATGTGACCAAGCAGCTTGCCCTCATCCATAGCAAACAGACTTTTCTTCGGATTTAGAGAAATACCAAACTTTTTGCATCTCTAAAATACAATCCTCAAGTGGTGCAGGTGTTCATCATCAGAACGAAAAAATACTATGAAATCATCTAAATAAACAACCAGAAAAACATCCTTCTCATTAGCAAAATCGATGTCCATTGCTCGCTGAAAAGAGGCTCTAGCATTCTTCAATCCAAATGGCATTTTTGCGTACTGAAAAGTTCCCCAAGGTGTCGTAAAATTGGTTTTGTCTTGGTCTTTTTCATGCACCAAGATCTAATTATATCCTGAGTAACCATCAAGTAGTGACATCCGCGATGCTCCAACTACTCTTTGCAGAATATGATCCATCTTCGGAAGTGGATAGTTATCCTTTAAGGATACTTTATTGAGATTTCGGAAATCTATGCACAACCTTATTTCTCACGTCTTTTTGCGTACCAGGACTAAATTCGAAATCCAATCAGAAAATCTAATTGGAACAATGATATCAGCTTTATACAATCTTTTTACCTCTTTTTCAATGGATGGAAGAAGCTTTGGATTGATCCTTCTCAGCTTTTGCCTAAATGGCTTCTGATCCGGCTTGATAGGAATAATATGCTAAATTATATTTTTGTCATATACCTTCAAATCTGAATAATCCCAAGCAAACACATCAGAAAATTCAGAAATTAATTTAACATACTGGGCCTTTACCTTAGGAGACAATGCTTTTGATAACTTCACAAACTTAGGCTTGTCATCTGTTCCAAGATTGACATCCTCAACTCCTTTATCAGTAGGCACCAAGCTTGGTTTTCTTGCAACATCATCTTGATCAAAAAGCTCCTCTAAAGGTATGAGACCTCTAGGAATAACATTATCTTTCAGCTGCAAAACGTCCATCTGATTTGCTTCAATCTCTTGTTCATCGGTACCATAATCACCATCTATGGAAGTATCCTTGAATTTTCCTTCACTCTGTAAAAAAGCATTGATTTCATTGTCATCCCAAAACACTTGCCAATACCTTAAATTATATGGAACAGCAGGCCGATGTTTGACATAAATTTCAAATTTGTTGCTGGAGTTCACTGGAATCTTCAAATTATTTGCAGTAGTGGCAAGTGATCTGCAATAAAATTCTGAATTCGGGGTACTGATGTCAAAGTATATTCAGAAAAAATTCTCAGGATGTCAAGGACCGCATTTCTGTAGGCTCTCAATCGCGGATGCTTTGCTTGATACTCTCCCTTTACCTGTTTGATTACCAACTCTGAATATCCATAGACAGAAATTCTTTTTGCATTTAACTTCTTCAAAATTTTCAGACCTGCAATCAAAGCTTCATACTCTGCTTCATTGTTAGAGCATTCAAAAGCCAACTTATAAGCACATACTCTAACATTACTAGGAACTCTGTCAGGCTGGAAAACAGGGCTCCGAATCCATATTCCTATACCATCACCGTCCTTACCAACAGCTCCGTCAAAATCCATGCTCCAAAGGCCTTCCTCTTCTTCTAGATGTTGAAATTTTGTTTCTTTCTCTACCTTACCTTGACTAATCTCTTCATTTTTCTGCTGTTCACTGACCTTTTTCTGTTGGTAGGTGGAAAGCTCAGAAAGACTTGCTACTTTTTCTTTTTCTTATTTAAGGACTTCCCTAAAATTCTCTGAAATTTCTGGTACCTCATCTACTTCTACTAACTGAACATCTTCATCATTCAAACCACTATCTGAATATAGTACAAATGATTCTAAATCTGTATGGATAGCATTAATTGGATGATTAACTGGCTTCTCTTTGCTAGTGATCATATATTTCATTTTCTTCTCCCTGTATAGCTTTCTCAATTGACTGAACACGGGAATGGTAGCATAAGAGAAATCAAGTTGTATAGTACCCTTAAGTTTTGCACCACACAATCTGGAAAAAATCATACCAAACCGTGGTGGAACATCAACAACAACCACATCCATCAAAACATTATTGGTTGGGATTTGATCTAAATATACTACCAAGTCTTTGATAAGACCAATACAACGGACCCTACCGGAGTCAAAGGAGTACAAATCATGGTATTTGCGAGTAATATCAAGACCCAACTTCTCCATAATGGCTTTAGGCATCAAATTGTGAGAAGCTCCGGAATCCAACATAGCATTGTGTAAAATGTACTCATGCAATCTAAGACTAAGGTAAAAGGGAGGGACTTCACTATCTTCAGACTGACCTTCTATGGCAGGACCAAAAATGAGTTCAGGATGATCATCTTCGACATTTACCATATCTAACATAGAGTCTATTTGCAAAATCCTAGATACCTGATGTTTATAAGTGTTGTTCTTCACCAAATTACCTAAGGGAATGGACACCTTTAGATTAGAAATTTCATTTTCTAAATTAAAAGATGAAACTTTTTCTACCTCTTTGACGGGAAGATCTTTCTTCTCCACTTGCTCCTCTGCTGCACTTGGCTGATTATTCTTCTCATTTGCAATGTTATTTGTCAAAGGTACTTTGTTGGAAGACGGATCAGCAGGTTCTTTCCCTTTCCTCTGAATATTTGAAGAGTCATTCTTTGATAGTGGCTCTTTCCTTTTCTGAATGGGATTGATTGGCACATCTCTGCTCCTCAAAGAATATTTATTCCGCTGTGCTGACAAAGTGTTCATATATCCTCGTTGATAATCATCGGACTCTTCCTCTAAAACTACGTCATTGGCCAATATGAAATCTTCATCTCTTCGAGTGTCTGGAATCACTGCATATTATTCATCTTCTGTCAGAAAAATGGGCGTACCATCAGCAGTGAAAAAATGATTAGCTTCAACTACCGGATCATCATCATCATATGTTTCCATTCCCTGAACATAATTTTGTTGCAAAGGAGTTCTGATCTACTGCTGTTGTGTTGTTTGGTCTTGTGTTTTATGTTCCCTCTGCTTGATTCGGAACTGGGGCTGCTATTGTCCTCTGAAATTTGGATTCCTGATTGGTGCTTCAGGTCTATCTGAAATAGTCAACCAGTCAACCATCTTCTCCACTATTCGGATCAAAGTATCCATCTTAGCATCTGAAGGGGATGCTTCCTCCTTTACAGTCACTCTCTTTTTAGCCCTCGTCCGTGCTCTTTTAGCCAGCAGATTTGCTTCCATGCTTATAGAGTTTTTTTGCATATCTTCAAGTGTGGTAGGATCTCATTCTCATAACTGATATTCCATGTCAGCATCGAAACCATCTGGAAATTTGAGCAAAGCTAACCCCATGGGGGGTTTCAGTTTGGCTGGAATAGCATTATACACTGCATTAAACCTCACACAATAATCTTGTACACTTTCACCCAAATTCCTTTTGATATTTTCATACTCATAAAAAATTTGAAGTGGGTTTTTCTTTACCTCCCACTGGTCTAAGAACTGTCTATGTAGCTCCGCCAAAGTGTGGATAGAGGTTGTTGGTAAGGCTCTGAACCATTTTCGAACTTCACATCCAAAGCTTTGGACAAACAATCTCACAATCACATTTTCTACCTCTACCTCATGAAGGTCAAAGAAGTCATTCATTTTATCAACATGTTGTTGCGCTGTAATGCTTTGAGTGGCATCAAAAAGAGGCATTTACTTTGGTAATCAGCAGGCATATCATTCAGGTTCTAAGGTAAAACCAGGGGTGCATACTAGGCAGCCATGACTCGAGGCAGATTTACAAAAATGTTTGAACTATTAGGATTTAAGAGAGCTGTTGATGGAGAAGTAGGGGTGATAAGTTGGAGGGGAAGGGTAGGTATAAATTGAAGTTGAGAATTGGTTTCAGAAATTGATGGTAATATTGATGAATTGAGGGTAGCGGAAGCTAGTTCTGATGATTCTGAAAGCTCAGGGATATTGGTAGCAGTGACAGATGATTGAGAATAGTTTAAGATATAATCATCAATTGATTTGTTTTCCCTTTGAACTTCAAGATCTACAAGAAACTCCGGGTCTAAAACTGTGTCATCAAGTGCAGTTTCAGATTTGGTTCTGAATAGAGAAATCTCAAAACACTCATAAAAAGGGAGGTCTTCAATGAACAACCACTCACTGGGCCAGGAATGGGATCTGAAAATAGGTCTAGGGCTTACTGAACTTTCTTGTCTTCTAATTATTCGCGGAATAAGGTTAGGATTTTCAAATATAGGAGGAGGATTTGGATCAAGATTGGCCCTTGTGTATTTCCTTGAAGCCAATGTGGTTGAATTTCGAAATTTATACTTTGCAATGTTTTATTTCAGCCTAGCAAATTCTAAAACTCATCATCCAAAGTTCAATAATTTATATGGAAGATATTACCGGGGTGATCGGTCTTTCGTTTTAGATTTTTCCCCAGTATGGTCGCCACTATGTTATCACCTAGATTGACCTTAGGCTAAAGGGAGGCAAGCCAGGGTAACCACAAACCATGCTTAACCTTGTAGCTAGCCCTACAAGGCAGGGAGAGTGCTCTCTTCATAAGAAAACGCAGTCAAGGATGACTGCAGAAATGATTTTAGGCTAGGTATAGTAGCTTGAAAGGTTTTGATAGATTTTCTGGTGTTGTTTGTTGGATCAGATGGATTTGGGCAGTTAAGTTTGGGAAATTAAATAAGAAATGCAGGGTATTCTATGGGGCAAGGTAGGCATGGACTTTAACACCTTTGGGTTTATGATTGTGAAGTGTTTAAGACTAGTGAGGAGCTGAGGAGGGCATATGAGATGAATCCTTCTCAAACAGTAGAAAGACATAAAATATTGAATGATTTCCCAAGGCAGAGCACTGTAACAATGGATTCTACCTATCTAACTTGAAAACATTCAACAGAAATGAATGGAATGAATGATGGCATACATAACATTTAATAAATGATTACAAAAGAAGAAATTGTGCTAAAATTCCATACCACAGGGATCCCATAAAAAATAGCTGCAAATCTTATTAATTCCCTGCCAAACTAGTTACAAATATGTACAATCAAGCTCAAAGCGTCCCAGTGATTCCAACTGTTTCCAACTGACTGAAAAATTACATTAAATAGACATAGCCTCAAGGGGCGAATCCGTAGAAAGAGGAGTTGTTTCACCTGCCCCCAAACCAAAACCTGAAGATAGAAAAACCCAACAATATGCCTCTGAAAGAGAGGAAACTGTATATTCAACCAGCTGGAAGTATAATTTGTTATATTTACTCCAGCCAATGGGAATAAAACAACTTTGGAACCCTGCCCCCTCATTTATCTTTTGCTTCCGTTCCGTGGTTAATGCCGTAATGATCTCTGTATTCACATTTGCTCACGGCCTTAACAGAGCGTTTTTTCCTTTAACCTGAAGAAAACCCTTTTAAACCCAAAAGAAATCGAATGTGCCTCATTTAAGGGGGAAAAGCCCTTTTTTCTTTGGAAAGAGCGGAAGGAAATGGTGGGCCCAGGAATCGCAATCGCAATAGTAAGTGGAAGGAGTGGGAATACTTTGGTGGAAGAAATCGCGATATGCAATGGAGCGATGGTGGATGGAGCAATGCAGCGATGCAACGATGAACGAGGGTGATGGAGGATTATCGATGCGATGGAAATGGAGCGATCGATGGAAATGGAGTGATGCGGTGATGATCGCATCGGATAAATCGGGCGAGCGGGAGTTAAAGCGCTGAAGGGATATCGCATCGGCGGAAGAACGGAAGTGGAGTTAGCACCAAAGAATTATCGATCGCACGATGCGATGAAGGACTATTGCATCGGCAGCAATGAAAGGGTGGAGTTAACGGCTGGCGGGGAGCGATCGCATGATGCGATGCTGCGATGAGATTGCATCGGCGGAAGAGAGATGGCGGGTTTGGCGCAGCAGGAATCGCAATATGCAATGCACAATTATCGCATCGATGGAGTCGGGAATGCGGAGTTAAGTGCTGCGGGAATGCGATGGTGTGATGCAATGGTGCAATGCGATCACATCGGCGACGAGCCATCGCATTGGGAATGTAGGAGACAGAAATTTCAAAAGAAAAAGGGACTTTGAGGTAAAGGTAAAAATTCATATAAAAAGGCAAAAATTGTAAATTTAAAGGGCCAGCGGAATAACGGAAAAAGGGCAGAGTTGTGCTTTTTTCAGCCATTATTCATTTGGGCATATTTTCTGATCCAGAAGACAATTTTGGGAGTTTGATATACCATTGGAAATATTTTTTCGAGCTCCTTCTGATGAACACGTTTACAACATGTTTTTCAATGAAGATCATGTGAAAAACACCTTTGAAAACCAGGAAGAGAAAAAACCCCTTTCACCCTTGGTGACGGGCTGCGAAAGACTAACAGTGACTTTATGGAGATAGCAGCTTCTAAAGTTCAACTTATTACATATAGAAACATAAAATTACATAAGAAATGATAATAAAAAACAAAGTACCCTGTTTTCACCTCAAAACATGTTTTGAGGTGAAAATTATATTAAGCTTAAAAGAACAACGTCTTTCACTTTTTCAAATACCATGCTTTTGAGTTTATTTGGCATCCTCATGTCCTTGCTGATATTTATTAACACTTTCATCATCAATTCGACTATGGTGGAACCCTAAAACCTAATGAGACCAAACCCTATGACCTAATAAAATGAACTGCAGAGTGAAAATGAATCATGACTGAAGATCATAGAGAGGAGAACCAGCAAATATTTTTCATGAGGGAAAACTGATGAAGTGACCCCAACCATCAGTGAATCCATGACCTAATGGAGTGATAAAAAGTTATAGTATGAGAATCCCTACTATGCAAATGCAAAAGAGCAGATTTTGATCACTAATGGCAGTATGACAAGACTGACACTAACATAGTTGTCAATGTGTACATACTAGGCTCAGGGAGCTTGATTCAAACCTACAAATATTTCTGAAAATGTAACACTGACAAAAGAAATATACCCAACCTCAAACAAATAAATATTGTGCAGTCAAATTAACCAAGTCTGCTTCTCAAGATTTAAATTCCAAACCAAAACTAATATCAAAGCCATAAAAGTTCCTTCTAGTATCATTGTTAATCTTTTCAATCCATGTCCTTGAGCACTTTTTCTATTGTCATAACAACATCTACCATTTACCAAGCAATATCAAGCCGAACTTCATCAATCCATCCACATTATTGTAATATGAATCATTTATGTCGATATTTGTAAATGCATATACCAAGGACAAGTCATATAAGTTTATTCCATCCATTCATTGTGATATTTATGCAATAGATAGAATAAAAAACATTGCATATTGTAGACCCATGCAAAAGCAAGATAAGTGAAGACATTCATATTATCTGCAACTAGTAAAAAATTATGTATATCTAACACTTCCTTAAAATTCCCTGCTCATGGAACTCTATATCATCTGCTTCATGTCTGTAGGTTTGTCATACTCCCAGTGTGCTCCTGGTTTCGTGCATAGGTTTTCAGTTTTTGTATCATGTAGGCTCAGCCGCACCCATAGGCCTTCTTCATTGTGACTGGGAGGCATGTAGACGCACCTTTAATCCTTTCTCCCAGAGGTTGGGGCTTGGACTAGGAGAAACCCTTTCTTCTCAGATCAAAATTTTCCAAAACTTTTTCCTTCATCAAGATCATCTATTCATGTTCATAAACCTTTCTTTAATAATCAAGTGTCTTCTATTCATTTACTGAAAATAATAATAGGTGTTGGGATCCTATGGATATTTTCTCCCTCTAAATGGACAACCTCTTCAATCATCATCATTCATGACATCAACTTGTCTAGCATAATACTTGTAATATTCAGATAGCTTTGCAATTTTTAGCGCTTATTTGTCAGTTGTAGTACTTGCATATTTTAATTTTTGGATGCCACTTTGAAAAATTTCAAAAACTTTCCCCATTTTTCCAACACTAGTTCTTCTCTTCCTACGCTAGCTCTTTTTTCCTGTAACTTAGATGATCCTCAAGAAGTATTTTCTTATCACATCTCATCTAGAGGTTAGAAATATTCAAATACTCAAATATGCAAGAAGAATAAGCAATAATCAAACAATAAATCTAAACAAGAATAATGTCATGAATACATAAATCTAAAAGGTACTTATCTTTAACTATAAGTGGCCATCTCCCTCTGGAACTAACCTTCAAGAGCTAGTAATATCAATTATCCATGTAAAAATGTTTCCTTCAATATTTCCATCGGCTTCATCAACAATCGAGCCTAATTGAGACTAGCCCATCTAGGGTTACGTTGAATCTGTCACAAGTGCTAGGACAACTTCTCATTAATCATGCTAGGGTTTCAAGACTGCATATCTCAAATATTTGTCATATTCCAAGATTTCTTACAAACCCTAACCTAATGTTGTCCATCAAATGGGATAACCAGGTTGCCTAAGGTTTCCCTTCAAACCCTAGCATTATTTTAGGTATCCTCCATCTTCTCTTGCTTCCATTAATGGTGTCTTCACATGAGTGATATTTACTAACTTTTCTTCATCCCAACTATGATATTATGTTAATTTTTCTTTAGGCTATATTTTTCTTTGATTTAGATAATTCATTTCATCATTTATATATTGAATTCATCTCACAACATTATAGATTCATTTACATCATATGCAATTATGTAGAAAGAAAAATATCATCAACAATGTAGCAGAACATAAAGGACTAATAGAATAAAAACATTCACACATAGAGACATTAGGATTGTTCAAAGACCGGGGAAAAAACCCACAAGGGGGAAAACACTTTAAAATTCTTCTTCTTATTATATTTTCATAAAATTTTCAACAAAGAGAGAGTATAATGATCCAAATCTACAAACACAAAACTATCTAGAAAAATCAACCAAACAATATCCAAAAGATGAACCCACCAACACTACTAATAAAAATCATGATTCAGAAGCCTGCGGTTAATTGTTAACATATGTGGTCAACTATTGGAATCTATGTTCAACTGTCACCTAAAACCCTAAGTCTCGGCCGCACGAAGCAAGTGCTCATGTGTGAATTTGAAGCGTTATGGCCACACGAAGAGGCTTTTGTGTTTGCTGCTACAACCAAAAATTTCATGTCACAACCATGTAGTTGTAAACCAAAAACCCTAATTCACACATGTGAGCTTCTAACCCTGGTATCTCGGACCTATACGAACCAATCTCCACGAACCAACTTCGGACCTGTGTCAGCCAAACCAAAAGAAGAGAGAAGAAGAAAAGGTTTGATGATGATATCCAAATGAGGGTCACTTGACTTGTATTTATAACCATCCAAGGGTGTCCAATTTCCTTTTAGGTTTGACCTGTCATTTTGTGCACATGTGGGGTTTCCATAATAAAATTATATTTTTTCTTTAACTAAATTAAATTATTCCAAGGGATAGGAGGGGTCTTTCTTGATGAAGAATATTTTCCAAAGAAGGGAATTTGTCCCTAAGATGCCAAATTAAAAATAGCCAACAGTAAAGGTATGTGACATACAAAGTATTCTGAGGAAGTGAGTGAGGATAATCCATGTCATCTATGAGGACAACAAAGGATCTATTCTGATACAATGAAGAAATCCATCTCTAAGGTCAACAAAGAGCATATTCTAATCCACGAAAGTGTCATATACAAGGACCAGTGAAGCAGCATTTCTGAGGCAAGATCAGAGTTCTATGGGTAGAGGACTTGACTAGCAGAATGGACCAAGATTGACCTATTTATTGACTAAGATGTATCTTTGTTGAATTGAATATTTCTATATTGAAAATCTTGTTGGGTTTTCCCCCACGTGTGTTTTCCCAATGTAAATTCTCGTGTTCTTAATGTGGTTGTCTCTTTATATTCCAATTGTATTAAATATTGTTGATTTCTTCTATGTAATTTCCTTAATGATGAAATCATGGAAAATAATGTGTAAAAGAATAAAGCCATCAAAAGAAAATATCGGTGTAAAATACACACACACACACAGATATATATATATATATATCTGTGTGTGTGTGTCAACATGGTGTCACAGCTTGGTGTAAGAGCAGCCTCTATAGGAAGTCATTCAAGTCATCATTTAGGGTTATATCTGTCAACTAGCCCAAGACTTATCCTTCTACTTAAAGAAGAGTTACATTGTTATTTCCCAAATACAAGGACAAAAGTCTGGTGTAAATTTTGAAGCCCTAACATCTCAAAAAATCATAGAATAAGAAGATTCCAAAAAGGTTGAAATCCTATAACTCCAAATATTATCTTAGGATATTTGTTATGGAAGGTTAATCTATGATCCAAGAACTAATATTTTAAATCACCAAATATTAGGACCTCTATCATGATCAAGTAGCCTCATGAGGTCCGAAAAAATTCAGACTGTATCTTAAAGTCTGCCTACATTTCTTGCCTTACACCTAGGTCATTGTTTATATTTAAATTTAATTTTGAGGGCACAAACTTGTGATTAAATTCCAAGCCTTTATGTATATGAAAAAAATCCCATATATAATACAATGGTGGAAATACCTTAGATCAAATCTGAGTAAAATGAATCGAAAACCCTCAGTCTTATGGCAAAAAGGGTTGAATGAATTCACTAGTGCAATTCGTTGAGATTTTTCTAGTGGGCCAAAAGAAAGATTTATTAAATCATATATTGATATACCGAGCAAGAACAAAGGAGCCAAAATTATTTGGTCTTCTACAAGACCGAAAAGCCTTCAGAGAAAAGGTTTCAAGACCAAGTTAATAGACTCAACTAAATTTTTATTGCATGGTACACATTGTCTCGAAACTTTTGTTTTACGTCAAATTTCTTTTAAAATTGAAAGTTTATTTTCATCAATATTAAGTTCAAGTGAGTTTGGAAATATACCTCAAAGAAATAATATGATATCATTTGGAAATGCATAAGTAGAGATGGGTCCTTGTGAAGTTCTCTAACTATATTTGAAGACTTTGTGTGAAAAAAATGATTGAACATCTATCAACATGCAAATCATCCTGAGATTCATGAATGATAAGCCTAAAAAGCAGAGTATGACTCAAATGAAATTATGAAGCCAAAATTTTGTATAGAATACATTCTCTTATGTTTCGAATGTCCAAAGGAAGCAAATTTACTTGTTGGTATTGAAAATTATTTGATGTTGTCAATAAAGTTTGTGTAGATATTCTGGTATTATAATGAAGAAGAGGTTGAGCTTCTCTTTAAATAGAAGTACAAAGTCATCTCAAGGCATATGTGTAATTTGCAGAACATGATGTGCTTAGGTTACTTGGGTTGAAAGGATCAAATGTAATAGTTGAATTGGTAATGACTGAAGAAAGATGGGTTGATTTCAACAAAGTTATCTCAAAAAATATTGTTTCTAAATATATATAGTACAGAACATTTGAAGATATTACCATAGGTTGGGGTGTTGAAGAAGATTGCAAAGAATTTTGTTGCCATGAATCTTGTTATGGAAATATGGATGTCTAGTCCTGAAGAACTAAATTTAAATATCATTTTCACCATCATACTCTTGATGAAACAAGTTCTTCCGACGTGAAAAGATCATGAGGTTGAGTCCCTCTTCAAGTTTAAATATCATAGTCATTTGCATATCTAGTATTGTCACATCATAATAGACCAAGAGCACTGGATGAACATATTTTTGTCAAGATTTTAAATCATTCATGACACATGTGCTAACCTTTCATATACTAATGATATTGGTAATTGGACTCATTTATTGCACATTCAAATCAATATCCATTTTTTTTGCTAAAATGAGAAATAAAAATTACATGGACCAAGGACAATATATATATGAAACAATGATGAAGACTCAAATGATTCTAGGGTTCTGGCATTTGATTATGAAATTGAAAATATAGGGTTTGTAAACCCTAGTAAGTAATAAGGCTTGGATAAGAAAAACCCTAGGGTTTAGGGACAAAACCATAGAATTGGACATTTCCACTAAAAGAAGATACCTTAAGGGGAGAATAACACCATGATTATGATGTGGAAAAGGTTTATTTGTATGTTTAATGTAAGAAGGCTAAAGAGAGATGGCATATTCTCAAAATATAAGTATTTGATATATCTCTTTCTTGATTATTATTATTGTTTTTACTTTTACTATTAGTCTTTTGTCCTTATATATTTGGCCTTGTTGTAATCATTCTTCCATGGCCTCCTAGTGAGTGTAACACCCTCTTCCCGTATCTACCCAAGTAACCAGCCAACCAGGGTGAACATGTGACAAGAGGCTACTATATGGGATTCAACCTCCTAGGTGACCTTAAGCAAGTGGAACCAAAAGAAACACAACATACAGACCATGTACATCATCAATGACACCCCCAGGAATTAACCCAACCTTTCAGGCCGCTTAACCCTTGGTAACACTCACATTTTGGCCTCTTTTGAGACATTTCCACAGGCATAAAACTACATGCCAGTGACTGGGAGGCTATAGCTGCAGGCATAACACTGCATTCTAGCAACTAGGGCCCCAAATTCTTAGTTTTGTGCCTGTGGCTCCGAGATTTGGGCCACCTTTTTAGGCCCAGAGCCTAGGTCACTGCCCAGAACTTCATGAAAAGTTTATATATGATAAATAACAACAGGACAATGATTTAGAAGCAAACATATCATCAAGGACTCAACCAGACCCCTACTAGCCATGACAGGAATTTTGTCAATCATGTCACAAACATTGAATATAGAGGTGTAAATAATAGATTTAAACATAGGGGTCTCATACTTATCTGAGAATCACTAAGAATCATTTCTCCCTTACATCATTATCTTCAATACAAATTATTTGACCATAGATATATTATGCATTTATTTACAAGTAAAAACATGGATAGAGCCATCCATCATCACTGATCAAATACATGCTTATAATCAGCACAATAACCACAAAAATACATGGATACAGCAACGATATAATCCACATATAAACCAGTACATTTGCATGACAAATACCAAGGGACTGAATTTCTCATTACTGAATGTAGAAACTAACTGGAGATGGGACTTCCACTTTCCACCCGACCATAGATTGGCTGAGCCAAGTCTCATTTCAGCCAATCACCCCCATGCCATATTCCAAGCATGAATGTGAGATCTTATCAAACACATCAATCACAATCAATCCAGGGCTTCCATAGGCCAAACCACCTCAACCCCCAACCAATGATTCCATCTCACGGTCGAACTTCACAACCATAATGGATTGGTCTCTATCCAAGTTGTTTCAGGGTTGTAGAGTGTTTATTCCAACCAAGGCTTACATGACTAGTAACTCAACCCCAATTTTTATAAGGATTCCAGAGCATTTTTCCAACTAGGGCTTCCGATAATAGTAACTCAACCCACCTAGGGCTTCCAGAGCATTTTTTTCAATCAAGGCTTACAGGACTAGTAACTCAACCCACAGTTGTCTATCAGGATTCCAGAGCATTTTTCCAACCAAGGCTTCCAATAACTAATAACTCAACCCACAGCTAAAGGAATCATGAGAAGAAATTAGAAAATAACCAATGGAAATAAACCCAAAACACCATGGTTATCCAAGAAATAGCAAGGCTAGGCAAATCCACATGCATACACCATGCATTCCAAAACTGATGAGGAAAAAAAACATGCAACTTGGTACCTGCAATCAAAACCCATTGTAGTTGTTCATATTGATGTTTACATGCTCCTTCATGCTCTTCCTTTGCCTTCTTGCTCCAAATTACCAAGTATCCACACTCTCCAAGAGTGCTCCAAGAAAAATCTAAGTATCCAAAGTATGAGAGAGAGAGAGAAGAATTAGAGAGCTCCAAAAATCCACCGACAAAAGGTGCCAACTGATCCTCATAAGCCTTTTTTATAGAAGAGGCCTCTATTTTCTTCATTTTCCATTATTTTCCTTCATTTTGACCCTCACATGCAACATGTTACCTTTCATCTCCCTTTTCTCCTCGTTTCCATTATTTTCATAAATAAAATGCCAATTAATGCCTCGTGCCTTTCCAATTCCTTTTCCATTTCCTTTAGCCATAATAACTTAAATGAACACCTGATAGGATGTTTTTCCCACCATTCATCTTGGAATAAGTGTCCCATCAATCGTGGTTATTATTTTTAACTTTTATTAAATGGAATTTTCACCAGGGCTGTTACAGAACCCTCCCCCTTGGGGAACACTGTCCTCAGTGTTCAAACACACATATACCTTATCAAAACCACTAAAAAGAAAACATACTTCACATGGAGCTTTATAACTTAGCTCGTTGTAGTATTTACAATGAATAACCTGCTGAAACATGAAAATCATACTGTTTACTGGAGCTTTATAACATAGCTCATTAGAGTATTTACAATGATATACACATATACACATTTTCTCAACCAACAAATAAAAGGATGATGCATGTATAAGAAAAAAGGGAATCTAGAGGCTCACACCTCCACCCTTAAAGTAATACCAGGATTCACTTCCTTCCTATGAATTCTAGAATCCACTGCCAAAGTCAAAGTTGCATCCAATGTCCAACGCTACAATCATGTGCTACTGTACCCTCAGTGAATATTTATTGGCTCATTGTTCCAGGGGGCACTCCTAATGTGCATCTAATTCCATATGGCAATGCTAATGACCAAAACAAATCCATCCCCTCCCTTACCTTCAACACAGCCCCTCGGGAAATCCGGTCACCACCTTTTGTGCAATCACACACCTTCCAAGTTCTACTCGCACCCCCATCCCGGACAGTCCATACCTTGGAAAGGACTCCTCGCATAGGAATTTCAAACAACCAAGGCATATAACTGCCTCAAAACCATCACACCAGTCATAGCATGCTCATGGAAATCAATGGACACTATTGGGTACCAATGTCCCACAATGGCCCTGCTCTTGAATTCTTTACCAGCATATTGTTGCATCTTCCAATTCCTTTTGCTGACGCTATTGGTTCTTGCAGTCGGTTTCAACCATCCCAAACTAGTAATTAGATGATTTTGTGTACCAAGCACATAAATTCCATTAGATTCAAAATAAATTGAAATAAACTCAAATCATACCTCATTGGTAGCTCGTCAATAAGGTACACCTACAATCCTATTTACTTCCTGTTACAACAAGTCAAATTGGTTGTTTGATCAAATCATCATGTATAAACATACCACATCTAGTTTTCTCAAAACACAACCATCATAGGTCAAAATAATGAATCACATGCAATAATCGTAAACCATAATCATAAATCACATGTAACCATCATAATTCAGAATCACATATTACATGCATAACAAGACTGAAATAGAATATAAATACTTATCCTTCATTGGTCCTTTCTTTTTCCTTTGTTCTTTCTGTACACACATCGTATCGGTTGCCACACCCGACAAGCACCCAATTCCTTCTCTTGAACAACATACACATACACATAGTGTACAACACGTACATCCACACAAGGTATACAAAACCACACAATACATAAACCCACACTAGCATACGACACATACACCTGCACTTGGTGTACAACAAAACACAATACATATTCCTACACCAGCATACAACACATACACCTACACCTAACGTACACACAACACATACACCTACACCTAGTGCACAATACAACACAATGCATATACATATATGAGGTGCAACACAATGAATACACATGTCACGATACCACGACTACACCATGCACATACATAGTCCCTCATGCCCGCAAGACAACATGTACAACGTGCACACAATACCACATGTATACCAGTACCCTATGCATAACATGTACATAGTACCACCTATACATAACACTATCTGGACAACGTGTACATGACACCACATGTACATAGCACTACATGCACGACATGTACATGGCACTACCTGCACACAACACCACTTGTACAATATGTACACAGCACCACATGCACACAACACCACATGTACAATCATGCACACAAAACCAAATGTACATAGCATCGATGTACATCACGCACACAACACCATATGTACATAGAACCATACGTACACAACACTGCATATCCAACATGTACATAGGACCATCTATACCTAGCACTGCATATGCAATATATACACAACGCCATATATATACAACATCATATGTACAAAACACTACATATGTTACATGTACACATCACCATAGGTACAATCACTGAATGTACAACAAGCCCAACATAAACACAAAAATAGTACTGCACATCCATATACCACACACTTACCCCCATAAGAAACCTTGATTCTAGTGTCTTTCCACTATCCATGCTTATCATAACATGTTGAAAATCACACTAGTTTCACTTCTTTGATGTACCCCTCAGCATTACTTGTCCATAACATAAACATAGGCATAGTACAATCATATAATATCAATTCATGTCCACATGATATTGACCTCGTAGATCTGTTAGGGTTACTCTTCCCACTTGATTCCTCATAAGCCAAGAATCTCTTCATGCCATTCACATGCATAAGCAATCATTCCTCCACAAGAACTATCCTTGAAAACCCTATCATACAGTGACATAGATACATACATTCATACATATATATAATCATTAGCATAATACAATCATCATCATGTCAGGCAATGGCATACATGCACACATCTATGCATATAATCATTTAGCATCAAACAACCATGATCCATGACGACCCTATCAAACACAACATACATAAATACATACATACATGTATACATATATAAACATCAACATAATCATGATCAAAACACAATTTCTAGATATCATAAGGTCTAACTTAAGAGAAATTCCTTTATTCATGCACAACGTTGAGAACAATATTTCCCAACATAGCCAACGCATATAACATCTAATATCCATTCACTTTACCTTCCATGTTACCTTTCTCGTGACTACTTTACCACTGCACGTTTACCTCAATGGACCCAACCAATCCAACTAGTTGTCATATTCTTACCTTTAGATGCCCTTATACATGCACCGATCTTCATCTGATTCTTATATCACCTGTTTGGTACCACATATCTCTTCCCAAGCTCCATTAACTTTCCTCTTTCCAAACCAATCCCCAAGACTCTCAAAATATTAAAGGAAAGAACAATAAAAAAATAGGAAGACCATGAAAAACCAAAAGCAATACGACATCACAATAATGTGGCAAGGCCATGCACCAGACATAAACAAACCTGCAAATCAAGCTTTAAAAATGACAAAATACCAAAAGAAAAAGACTAGAAACAAACACCATGACCCAATCCCGATGGTTCCCAATGCTTCCAAAGGAAATATCAACCCGACCCTTCTTCAATATTTAATGGAGGTCTCTTGCCATGTAATCCCCTGCATCATACTCCCATAAGCACATAGTTGTTAGTGCATAAATAAACATAACAACAAGCTACTTACCTTACCTTGTTGTGCCAATCGTGCTTCCTTGTAACTAAACACACACATGCCAGCCATATGTATCAACATCAAGAAAACATATCTATCAATTCAAAATCAACATTTACCATTGTTACATAGCATTTTGTCATTGTCCCTACAATCCCCATCTCACCCATTGAAGGGTCATTTCTGTGACCAATAAGCAGTGTCATGCCTTGCAAAAACCATCATTGTGTCCCTTTACATGAGAGTAACATTCCTCCTATTAAAACTGGAAAATCGTACAGCAGAAGATGGCATTATTTAATGTCAAGCCTAAGGATTTACAGGGTAGGAACACATTATGGAATCAAGAAAGTATTTAAAATATCTAAGGTTTTGAGAAAATCATATTTGAACTTGTCATAAATGCTGGATTACACGCTTAATCCTTCGAGAAGAGCGCCTTCTACTCGCCTTTTTTTCTCGATAAGCGCGCATTCCTGGAAATGGAAAAAATTCGCTTTCTAGGACCACACCAAGCAAAGGATAGTTACTCCTTGTATGAAGCTTCCTAAGCACAGCCACCGGCGCCTCCCTATACATCATGTAAGCACACAAAGGAATATGTGAAGCACACAATGGAATCATACCTCTCCCTTGGGTCACCATCCATCATGTACCAAGGGAGGGAAGGAGGATTTGAAACTCCCCTATATAAAGCCACCAAGAGATGAAGAAATGGTGATCACATTGTTATGCTGGCCAAAGTTGCCCAAGCAACACTAGCAGTGTGTGACCCGAAGCTGGAGCTGAAGAGGACTCAATCATTGGCCACCCAACAATCCTAGTCCACCATGCCAGAGAGAGAGAGGGATACTGCATCAGAGGTAGAGCTTGGAAGGCAACACCCTTGCATCGGGACCTAGAGCCATTGCCTAGGTATCCTTTGGCAAGTGGGTAAAATTTCTTCTCCATTTCAAACATTTAATAAGAAGAGGCCTTTGAGCCGTCGCTGGTATTATTATTGTTTTGAATCTCTTTGACAGCTTCTGTATATTTGTGTTTTAGTTTTAGTTTAACCAGAGCATACTTTAGCATACTATTTCCACTAAATTTTATGCTTTTGAGCTCCACCACTTTCTTCCTGTTACCAATAGTTTAAAGAGTAGACCACACTCTTTAAACTGGTGCGATTTCGTACGCCCATGCGACAAATCCACCACTACAGGATTGGCGACTCCACTGACGTGTTCCAAGTTTATGTGGCTGTGCCATCTTTTGCAGGAGACCCTTTTTCTATGCTAGAGTGGAGCTGACGGTCCTCTGACCCATCTTACAGTCCCTAGATTCACTGGAGTGATAGACTGAAGAAGGCAGCTCCTAATTTTTTTTACTTGTAGGATTTTTGCGCGCAGTTTCTTCTCACAAACGCGCAGTGTGCGCATTCAGGACTCACCCCGCGCGTAGGAAAGCGCACCTGTCAGAGCCTTTTCTGCGCAAATTATAGAATGATATTTTTTTTCTATATTTTGAATTTTTCTGCTTGTAACTATGCTGGGCAGCCCCTAATGTATCTGCCAGCACCTGTGTTGATACCCCACAGCTTCTGAGAACTCACTTTTTGCTGCTTTCTGTAGGCATAGAGTTAGTTTTCATTTAAGTTGGTTTTTTGCAAAAAATCTTCACATAATTTAAGTAGGGGGCGAATTAACCATTGCTTTCAGAACGATTTATGTTTTGCAAATTCTGGTACGCACACTTAGTTTAACTAGTCCAAGTAAGCTAGTTTTATTTTCTAGTGTAGAGATTGTTTAGCTTAATTCAATTTTTGCATTTAGGAAATTGCGGTACTAGGTTTGAATCACCAATTAGAGAAGGTAATCTATGTTGCCTTTGCACCCTTCGGGGATCCTAGACAACAATATGAACGATCTATTTTTTCGATTCGCCATCTCCCTTTAATTAGTCACATAGATTAACTAGGAATATTTCAAAGCGGCCCATTATCCGCACACATTTTCCATTTTGAGCCAGGAACAAGATAATGTAGTTTAACTAGGGGTTTTTTTGTAAAGGATCACTTATATCCAAATGTTTAAACTATGAGCTTTTTCACCTTATGCTCACACACACTCACCCACTAAGCAAAGAAAGCCACCTAAAACTAACTGAAACCAACTCACTAAATTCTCCCCACAGGGGCCACAAAATAATTTATAGATTAAGTTAGGATCAAGGGGGTAGGCATCCAATAAGCCGCCTTGATCACACTTCATATTGAAACATAGAATTTGTGTTTTTAGGGAGCTTCAAAATCCACCTATCAGCCCATGGAAAAGAAAACCCGAGCGTGGCAGAGACCCGATTCAGAGGGGGTTAGGCTTAGGCGTAGTGCGTGTGGTATTAGTTGGCGCTACCTGACCCGGCTGATACTCGGTACTGTTAGCTGACTACCAAGAAGCCCAAGACTCGAACGCTCACGTGGGATGCTGGTTCTTAGTGGCCAAAAACTAGGGCATCCTTTACCCTATAGGTGACGGTGCAGGCAAGCGCTAGACCCTCTACCCTTACCTTGGTGGATTCTCTTCGGTTGACTGGGGGCGTCACCAACTCTTACGGGACATTGTGCCAGCACTCGCAAGAAATATTCTCAAGGCCCAGTTACTTTTGAGTGTGTGAGGACGCATAGGTCTTCTACGATTTTGTGTCTCATGAGCAAAACGAAAAAAAACCATATTTTTACTTGATTTATCACATAGATTAAAGTTAAATGGAAAATCATTTTAGTTTCACTTTGTTTTATGTATGTGGCCATAATTTTTCTTTGACATAGACTCTTTCCCTTCAAATTTTTCCAAAAACTAGGGTGGTCGACACCCAAACAGTCCCAACGAAACCTCATCGATCTAGGCGTCTTTTGGACCTCCCCCCATTACAGGGACGAGTTCCAGGTCTTTCGCCATTTAGGCGTAAAAGCCGAAACGCTGCCACTGTCATTCGTTCATCCTTCATTGGAGAAACCATAGTTGGGAACCCTAGTCAGTCTCCCAACACCACACCACACACCACTCCCCCCTCAACCCCTAGGGGGCAGAGGAGCACGTCCCATTCAGAAAGCCAGTTGAACACACATCAGGGTATGTCACAGACTAACCCTCGTTCTAACTAGAACTTCGTGTCTTCACACATTGCCATGGCATCAACATCCCAGTCACCCTGCTTAGCTGCATTGAATCTACATGATTTAACCAAGCTCACAAATGACTCCACCGCACATGATCCTTCATGGCCTCCCATGCCCACAAAGCTCCCTTTGGATATACCAAAGTTCGAAGGTAAGCAAGCAGAAGACCCAGGTAATCATATAATGATGTTTCACCTATGGTGCTCATCGAATAGTATCATCGACGACACTATTCAATTGAGGCTATTTCAACGCACTCTTACGGGAGTGGCTGCGAAATGGTACGTGGAGAAACCTCCTGCTTCACATGGAACCTTTAGCGCCCTCGCTACAACATTCCTCACTTATTTTTAGATACCCATTCACCATGATTCGAGAATGGAGTTACTGACTCCTTTTAGACAAACCCCCGCCATCCATATCTCTGACCATATTCATGAGTGGATGCGACGTCACAGTTTATGCAAAGCTAAACTCGACGATCGGGTCCTCTTAGATTTATTCTTGAAAACTCTAATGGTGGAGATTTCAAAGGATGTGGCGCAGCAATACCCCACATCTGAAGAGAACGCAATCAGTAAATCCCAGAAGCTTGAACTGATTTATACGCAGTCAGGATACATTTACAATATTCTGCCTAATGCCCCACGCCTGCAAACTTATCAAGAATTGCAAGGCGCGTCAAACTCTACAGACGAACTAATTGGGTCAATGACCCAAGGGTACCTAGGCAGAAATAGTTCCAATCTCGGTTATGCACGGAACATGTCTCAACCCGGATTTCAAAGTCATCACATGCCTCAACAAGATGTCACTAGTAGGGCGCAAGCATATCACTAGGGAGGACCCTATCCTCCGGCTGAGGGGACCCAGTATGCAGGAAGAAACACTGACGGAAGAGCTCCCTCCCAACAGCTAGGTGCAAAAAAGAGACAGCATTATGCTCAGTCCCAAGCACACGAAACACCTATGAAAACGAATGCACAGGTGAACTTTGTGCAGTCGTCCTAGAATCAACCACACCAGTATAACCAGGAGAACTACCCTCCTAATGTGGTTAAGAAAAAATAAAAAAACAAGCCCAAAGGGAACCTTGGACAGGGGGGCAGTAACCAACAGCGCCCACCGCGATCCCAGGCTGGAGGTACCTCCAACCGAAATCAAAACCAAAGCCAAGTAATGCCCAACAGCAAGGAAAAAGTCCACCTCTGCGAACAAACCATTCTTGTTCAATATGTGGTGCGTACAAGCACTATACTCACCACTATCCTGATCTCCCTGAGCTAAAAAAGCTTCAGAGTAACCGAGGACAAGGAGGATCTTCCCAGCAACCCGTTGTTATGCAATAACCTTTCCCCCACCAAGGGACGGTCAGCACCCAACAACAAAACCCAGAATATTCCCAGAAAAATAACCATGAAATCTACATGACTGGGGAAGAAATTTTTTTCCAAACACGGAATCGCAGTTATGACACCCCACCAGACTCCACCACGTCAGGGGCTAGTACTAGTGTGCCGACTGCACCTTTTTCCATTTCAAATATGCCTATAGAACCATTGCCAAAGATGGAAAAGGGACCTAATATACGAGCAGGTAACTACTCCAAAGCGGTCCATAATTATAGCATCGTGGACGATTTAGCTCAATCACCTGCTGCTATGTTCACATTGGAGGTACTGCAGTTGTGCCCAAAGAAATGGAAAGCCCTACTTTACGCCTTAGGCGCTATCGACCCTGCCGATACGCGCATGATGGCTTTTGACTTAGACAAAGCCACCCCTTCCATGGTCGCATTCCAGATACCAGTATTGGTACAGAATATCACTATTCACCAATGTGTCATTGACGAGGGTGCATCGACATGCATCATGTCAAAAAATGTTTGGCAGAAGTTGGGTTCTCTCGAACTAAAACCCTTAGTCATAACTCTTCGAGCCTACAACAGTCATCCCTCGACACCCGTCGGCCTCTACCAAAATGTCCTGGTCTATTTAGCCAGCAAGACGATCCACATAGACATTGAAGTCTTGGACACTCACTTGGATTACAATATACTCCTTGGGCGGAGTTCTATGTATGTCATGTCTACCATAGCCTCCTCTGTCTTTTGCAGTATGATGTTCCCCCATGAGGATCGCATCGTTACTGTAGACCAGCTGACACACAGTGAGAAGCGTCCCCTAAACAACATGGATGTAATTCTACCCTATGTATATACAGCCGCAAACGGTCTCTCATGGTACCAAGAATCTAGCCCTGGCTAATTCAAACCATCGTCCGTCGGGTCATTCCTAGGAGATCCTCCCATTATCCCTGAGGTGTCACCCGACGCCACAGGGGCCTCGGTGTGCATGATGTCCACATCAAGCACCGAAGTCAGTTAGGATACGGACTCAAGTAGTAATGACACTGAGGCATCGGTCATGACAGCCTCTCTAGCCTACGCCGCCTCCCAAACCCCTTTCCTCTATCCCCCAGCTGGCTTCGTCTCCCAACAGGTTTAGGAAACACTAATGTTACCCAACATATTGTTGGCATTCCCAGTTTGGTACCTGGTTCCCCCTTCTGGAATAGGAGCCACCAACGTTACTGCCACAGGGTTGAAGCCCCTTAGCCCCGAGGAGCCCCAACCAACCCAAGAAATGGTCGAGACCGCCCCCGCAAAGGAAGTTCCCATTGCGAAGCCGGTCATCACGACCAAGAAAACCATAAACAAAGGAAAGAATATGGTGACCCCAAACATTCAAAGGGAATCACCATTCTGCGCCATATGCGATGTCATAGGCCATCCAACCCACATATGTCCAGAGCTGGACGAGTTAAAACCACTCCTTGGCTCTAAAGTAGACGTTTCGACGCCGCGTTCCCGTAAAAAGGAACCTACCTCAAAAGGTAAAGACAAGTTGTTGCGTACCAATCACGCATGCTCTCTTTGTGGCACCTATGGGCACTATACCCACCATTGTCTAGAGATACCATGGTATAGGGACGCCTTACATGCGGTCGAACGATCCTATCAAGAGGATCCCTCCACCAAGTCGGTTAACGACAAACCTCACACCATTCTATACTTACAAGAGGAACATAGGATTGTAGAACGGCCCCCAGTAATGCCCATTATACATTGTACGTTATGCGATGAACATGACCACTACCTTGAAGAATGCGTAGCCTTGGAACTCATTCACAGATGGTATCCAATCGAAAGGGTTTACTATGTAGGGCTACGATCGGCGCAATTCACATGCCCGTTATGCGCCGACAATCACCTTTTGGAAAATTGTCACTACATACCTCATTTGCGGCTAGCCCTTGCTAGCCTCCGCTCAGCCACAGTTCGCCTTTCCTAAGAAGACGATATGGACGCCAAGTCCACCAACAGCTCCATGACCCAAGCAGATGAGATGAGCGGATTTATTATGTTTTTGACAGCCAAAGAACGGCCTAGCAAGGAACCCCTCGATACCCCAAATGGCACCTCACAGCAATGACCATCGTGTTCGTTATGCAAAAACATGGACCATGTAGTTTTCCATTGCCCCGATTTAGCAGCCTTCCGGCTCTGGTTCCCCATCAGACCTCGAACTGAAGTCAATGGAACTTTCATATCAAGGATATTCTGACTGATATGTCAAGGTAATCATTACGAGCGACATTGTACTTATGCCTCGCAGATTCATCCCACTATTGACATGATTAATGCCATAGAGAAGAGACAAGACGATCTTTGATAACGGCATAAAAATTACATCGCCAGATCAATGTCCCCACCCCCGCAATGGTGTGTCAAGTCGGACAAGACAGCACACCACCAAAGGGTAACCCCGGCCAAGCTTAGGATAAAATGCGGCCTATGTGATCTAAACGACCATCGATTCAACCAATGTAGAGAACTCAAGCCCCTAGCAAACAGTCTCTGCATAGTCTCTTCTCTCCCCCAGAAACTTCTCTCCAATTAAGAGAAGATCACGCGCACTTACTGCCAAATTTGCTCACACTTTCACCATAGATTTAAGTGTATACATCTCCCCAAGGTGAGAGCAGCATGAGTTGCGTTGAGTCTACACTCCACTAAAGAGGAAGAAAAGTATAAGCCAACAATATGGAAATGGAGACAGAAGACAACCTCATCTACGTCTGACCATTTCCAAGCATCCACATTAGGAACAACGAGTAGCATAGAATCACACACTATCTACTCCGTTGGCTCAGTAACACCATGCACCATCTACACTGGCCTGAATCACGCACCAGAGACATGCACGTTAATGGAAACATTTAGGCACCTCTGTGGCAGGAAAAATTTCCACCTACCAGAAATTGACTATCCTAAGGGGGAACCTAACTTTGAGCCCATATAGAACCCCATTACGGAGAATCTTCCCCCACCAAATGCTGATCAATCCACCATATATGATTTGTATCCACTCATATCGGTGAAATATTTACTTCCTCAACCCTGCCCCAAGATTTCCATCATAATCCTATCACGAAAAACCAAGGCACCGTGCGCTTTTGCATCAATTTCCGCAAAATCAAAAACCTGCATGCCACTATCGAACTCCTTGATGACACCCAGCCTCTAGAACAACGTCTAGTACAACTAGAGCTAGTTGACGAAAGTCAGCGAAAATTGCTGCAACACAATGAGGCCCATAAGAAAAGGGTGAAAGCATCATTCGACCGCCACATCAACCCTCGCTCATTTACTGAGGGAGAATTAGTCCTTCGCTACGATGTTGCAAAAGAGGCCTTATGGCTAGGAAAGTTTGAAACCCTATAGAAAGCACCCTACATCGTCAAACACTGCCTCTAACAGGGGGCATACATCTTGACGGAACCAGATGGGACTGGCCTCACTAACCCCATCAATGGCCTTTACCTCAAGAAGTTCACCCATAAGGGCCCCAAAGGCCCCTCCCCTAGAGTGAAAGTACACAAAACCCATCACCAAAATATTTTTGACCCGAAAACATGCTCAAAGTTCCAACATGGATCACCAAAATGAACCATACTTCAGATTTGCTGATGGAGCATCGCGATGGTCTCAAAACTTAGCTGCAACCGCCTGGGTCATCTACCACCCCGATTGATCACCACTGTGTTCAAACAGTGTGTGCATCATATCAGCAACAAACAATCAAGCAGAATATGACACCGTCATTGGACTTATGTGTGACGCCCTCCATCGAGGCATTCATCGTATGCATATCTACGTCGATTCCCAGTTAGTGGTATCGCATCTAAACCGAACATTTGAGACGAGAGACATACACCTGTTTAGAAAATATTTACGTGCCAAAAGATTAAGCAGACAATTTGATCACATCACATTTTCACATGTATCAAGGGATCAAAAGCAAACAGTTGACAGCATAGCTAACAATATCCTAGACTGGAATGTATCTCGAATAAACCATCATCCATAAAAAACAAAAACATAGATATCCATCAACATAACAAAAAATATATAAACCGAAGTAAATAGCACATCATGTAGAGCCGCAAAAAATATCTCTCATATATATATATATATATATATATATATATATATATATATATATATATCTGTGTGTGTACCTGAGTACAAAAAATAGTATCGCTGGCCCACTGGCCAGCCCAAAGATACAAAAGTCATCAAAAATAAGGGAAGCATCCTCATAACAGGTGCTTTCCCTGTGTACAAAACTACTCTAGGGGGGTGTCGCCTCAAGAGGAGCACCTGGACGCACCACCACTCTTGGTGCCACCACCGGAGCTGCCATCGCCACTGCGATCGTGACCCAACGTAGAGTGGGCAGATAATCCCTCTCACGGGCCATCACTGTCTCTAGCCAAACCTCCTCGAAATCATCCATAAAGTCTTGAGAAGGGATACCCTGGGTCAAGCGGTCCACTCAACCCCATAAGTCCTCAAGAGCGGTCACCTGAGCTGTAAGTACTGCAATGCACACCTCAATCGCATCTGCACGAGCTCACTCGACTGCAACCTTTGCTGCAGCCAAGCTACTGCCCTCACCAGAAGGGCCAGCGCCATCTCCACCAGGTCCACTGGCACCACCACCCAGTCCACCTGCATCACCTCTGCCTTGACCACCTCGAGGTCATAGCAGAGGGTCGTGACCCACCGGTCGGGCCATTGGGCGACCTACCTCGCCTATATCGCACGAGTAACCAAAATAATGTCAGTGTCAAGAACAAAACACATAAGAACATAAATACTCAAACAAATGCAGAAGAAATATAACACATACCTGCAGGCCCCCAAACATAACCAAAAGGGAGACCCATGTCTGGGTCACCCTGGAAGTCCATCCCTGCATAAGGGTATGGCAGGAACATTTGTGGGTTTGCCTCAAACTAGGCCTCAGTCGTGGCGTTCCATTAATGCCCCACCATGCCACCATCACCCCGCGACATCACTGGAGCCCACCTCCTCATCCGTGGTTCCCGTGGCCCCCCAGTGGGCATCGCCACCACCGGCCTCAGCAGCAGCACCCTCTCGTACATAATGCTGCATAGGATGCTAGCGTACGCAAATAACTTAGATCCACATTGGACCTTGTTCAATTTCGACACCATCCCATCAAAAAAAAAGTTGGCGAAATCGAAAAAGTGTCCACCTCACAGTCGGCGTAAAACTCCAACCTATGGGCCAGATGCCCGACGTGGAGCAAACGACCCCGTCAGTTGCACAATCACTGCTAGAGCACACCGCTCTGCCACATCTGTCACTGATGCAATGTTGATGCACCCCTCAGTAAGAGGCACACCACCGCAATGTCGTCTCCGGAATATTTCTAGGTTCTCTCTTCCAGCAAAGAGTGGGTACCTCAGAGCCTCACCCTGAGGCAGTAAATCGGTCACAAAGTAAATATCTATCTTAGGATGGATCACTAGGTACATCCCCTGCAGTACGAACATGTTTCACCTCTGACGCCAGTGTTGTATACGGTAACACAGCAGTCGGTCCTGAGACCGAAGGAACTTGTTCTCAGCGAACTTCAGAAGGCCCCATGCGGCCAACTGACGAGGTGCCCCAACATTAGCAGCTATAGCAGTCCGGATCTGAGGCCAATCCCACTCTCTCCACACTAACCTGCCAAGCAACACAGGCACCCATTAGTACAGAGAAAAACATCAAAAACAAACAAGAAACCAAAAATTTCCTATCACTATGGCCTTTTCCCTCGTGCGCTTGTTTCCTTTATAGGTGCGCCTTTGTGCGCAATAAGTAGGGAACAATGCACCCTCGTGCGCCTGTCCCTTAGAATTGTGCACAAGAAAGGTGTGCTCTTGCCTAGATCGCCCGTGCAATCTAGGGAAAAATTTACTCAGAGGTCGTACAAACCTAATTTGTACCACCCCCGACACCATCAAGCTTAAGAAATTACAATGCAGGACGTCATGAAAGTTACCTCGGCATAGTATTGCTAGTACACAGGCTGACTGCAATGGCAAGAAAGGCTTTGTAAGCACCTCTGATCTCCCAAAACTCAATAAGTACAAATGAATAGAATTAGGACCATAATCCCATATTTATTGCCCTTTTCCAGAACTTCGAAGGTCCATAACAGGAGATCAGAAGGTCCATTCCACAAACCGTAAGTTGCACCATCATCAGTATGCCATGACGAACGAAAGCGATGCCACACATTCGCTTTCCAAGAAAAATATTTTTTCCATGCCGGTAGGTATGCCCTCTCCCATCTTCTTTTTTAAAGCTCCTGTATTTCAAATAATATTTGACGAAAATAAGATGCTTTCACTTGAGGTAGTTTTTTTTGCAAGAAGAACCTGCAGCCCGCTTACAACACCATCCGCTGAAAATCTCGGAGCACGTATCATTCTACCCCCGGCATGATAGAGTCCCAGAAAAATCTGCATATCCTAACATCATTTCTCCATCAAAAATAAACCATAGGGTCCTCATACCCGACCACGTTTATCATCACCTCACCCTGTACATGATAAATGTTCGCGTTAGTCGGTAGAGCCTCCCCTCCATGGCACTCGTTACCCAAAGTAGACCATATATTGCAGCACAAGTGACGCCATGGCCATACCACTTCAGTCCGGGAAGCACCTCGTGCCCATCCGTTCATCATGCATAAGGTCAAGTTTACCATTCAAACTCAAACCCCCTTCCCGGACAATCAAGTTGTACAAGCATATTGAAAGCGCACCTCCACACATCGCATTTGGCCCACCATACCTCCATCAACATAATCCCATCTGTGACCCTTCTTCATCCGCTTCATCAACCCCGCACATGAGACCAACCAATGGGACCCCCACCCCCATCAAAACACCGTCCTCACACCTTCAGTGAGTGTACCCTTTCATGTTTTTTGGGGTACCTGTCACTGTGTTTTTTACAAACCAAACCTCATTATTTTATTCTTTTGGTAAGTGTACAAAGACCGCCAACGATGCCCTTCACCTCTTCGCCCTCATATGTCATCTTTTCCCCCATGGAAGCAATCCCTCATCCCTATTGGTCAGAGTATTTCACCCCCACGCACGCACCATCACGACATTCATAGTCGGTTCACACCCGCCCTGGAAGTCCTACCGACTCCAGGTATCTTCCCTTCAGAAATACCTATGACTGCCACCAAGCTGCTAAAAGTATACTCTGACCTTGGGCCACTAAATCCCCATCATCCATTTTCAGTCACCTCTCACCAACATGCCTACATTAAACCCATCACATCTAGGCCCCTGACCCCTCAGGTCGGCGACCCATGGTTTGGTTAAAGCTTCCTTTTTGTCGACCTCGACACCTCTTTTCTGAAAAGGAAGCGGTACCTTGGATCACCCCTCCCCATGCAAAGGGGTATCCTCCGATGGCACTGTGGGAGACATCATTGTCCACATATGTCATCAATCCTCCTGACATTCGACTACAGCAAAAGCTTTCATGTCACGATGGTATCGTACCATTCAACCATTGCACTTTGATCGGATCCGTTGAAGACCCGTACCTCCATAAGTGTCTCTGTCAACAATGCTTACACGGGAAGGTCCCAACCAGTACATATGGGTACCACATTCCACCTATTGTCAAAGAAAAAACGCCCCTGAGGGCATCAGCAGTGGTCGTCAACAACCGCCAACATCACTACCACAGTAGTGAGACCAACAGCATATCTATCTGTCAATTTTGTTTAACTAGCCATAGCATCACGACAATGGGACATGCCTACCTCGTTGAAATTTTGTATATATGTTTTATATTTTGTTTTCTTGTAGGGGCCCCTTAGGCCATGGTCATTTAGGAAACGGTGCAAGGTGTTGTCAATTCCAAGATTCACGCAGGCCTCTCTCTATTTCTGCGCACGATACAGAAAAGAAACTATAATGTATTTCGGCTATACAGTTTTTCCTAGACCTCACACATTAGGGCGCAACTGTTAACACTAGAAAATTGTACAGTAGAAGATGACATTATTTAATGTCAAGCCTAAGGATTTACAGGGCAGGAACACATTATGGAATCAAGAAAGTATTTAAAATCTTTAAGGTTTTGAGAAAATCAGATTTGAACTAGTCATAAATGTTGAATTGCGTGCTTAATCCTTCGAGAAGAGCACCTTATTGCGCGCATTTTTCCCGATAAGCACGCATTCCTAGAAATGGAAAAAAATTTCTTTCCCGGACCACGCCAAGCAAAGGACAGTTACTCCTTATATGAAGTCGCCTAAGGAGAGCCACCAGCGCCTCCCTAGACATCATTTGAGCACACAAAGGAGTATGTGAAGCACACAATGGAATCATACCTCTCCCTTGGGTCACCATCCATCATGTACCAAGGGAGGGAAGTAGGATTTGAAACTCCCCTATATAAATCCACCAAGAGATGAAGAAAAGGTGATCACATTGTTATGCTGGCCAAAGTTTCCCAAGCAACACCAACAGTGTGTGACCCGAAGATGGAGCTGAAGAGGACTCGATCATTGGCCACCCAACAATCCTATTCCACCACGCCAGAGAGAGAGAGGGAGACTGCATCAGAGGCAGAGCTTGGAAGGGAACATCCTTGCATCGGGACCTAGAGCCATTGCCTAGGTATCATTTGGCAAGTGGGTAAAATTTCTTCTCAATTTCAAACATTTAATAAGAAGAGGCCTTTGAGTCGTCATTGGTATTATTATCGTTTTGAATCTCTTTGATAGCTTCTGTATATTTGTGTTTTAGTTTTAGTTTAACCAGAGCATACTTTAGCATACTGTTTCCACTAAATTTTATGCTTTTGAGCTCCACCACTTTCTGCCTGTTACCAATAGTTTAAAGAGTAGACCACACTCTTTAAACTAGTGCAATTTCATACACCCATGCGACAAATCCACCACTACACTTCCTATTGACAATTCCCTCAGCAGAGACTCAAAAACCCTTGTTTTTTCCTTGGCGCGGGTAATTAGTTATGCCCTCGCACCAAAGAGGAAGATTAACACTAGGCCCTGCACCAGCTGGCGCTATGTCCTAGTTTTCCACCTGTGCCAAGCTATTTATGGAATGTTTGTTAAAAATAGAGGCAAATATTCCACTCCAACCACCTCGAGGATGAGTCATTGGGAGTGGTTGAACTGATAAGCCACGGACTACCTCCTTTAGGTTTATGGTTTCCACCTCTTATGGGAACTCCCTAAAGGATAGGCCTCCATCCCACCCTTGTAGGGATCCTAACCTCCTCCTTTGCCTCTATAAAAGAATCTATCTCTCTTACAACAAGCTAGCTGAACTTGGAGAATTAGACATACTATAGCTAAATGACTACAGAAGATAGAATAAGAAGGAATTACGTTGAGGAAGCTTGAGTCCATGACTTCTAAAAGAGCATGAGTCCATGCCTTCATCCCATCCAAATTCCCTGACGAGCATTTGAGACGCGCTTCGCCTGGACCCCGCTGGAGGAGATTGCGACATCAAAGCATCGGTTGTAACTATTTCTTCTATTCATTTATATACATGACTATTGTTTGGTTCCACTGTTCTGTTATGATGTTTTTTTAACGCAATATGTTTAGCCCTCTTTGACTGGTTAATAGTTATGAATGAAATGTTGTTAGCTTGTATGTTGTTCTTGTTTCTTGTTTTATGTGCAGGTATCCAAGCGTAATGGCGAAAGGATTGTGACTTGTCGAGGCAAGAGCGAGAGGCCACCACTACTACAGCAACAACAACAGCGTTGGATCCTAGGTAGGTCGATCTACCATGTCCCTTGTTCATTCAATAATTAGGAAGCAACACTTTAGCGTGTCCCTTTGTTTCTAGACCCACTCTAGGGCTAGAGGGATTGTCTCTGTCTGTAGAGAGGATTTACCTGCATAAAAAATTGGCAATTCCACTGGGGACCAGTGCGAGTTTTTCGTTTCATATTGTTGGGTCAGTTTCAATTATCGCTTTATTTATCTGTCTTTTTTGGTTTGCTTGCTTAGTTTTCATCCTCTGTTCAGCTCTAGAGTGTCAAGATTGACCTCTGCTCATTAGGTTTTGGTTTTTCCTCTTTTTCCTATAGCTATCTGGCTTGGCGCAGTTTTTCTCTGAACAGTCGCGCAATTTTCTCTTTTTGTAGTCGTGCCAACCCCTGTATGGTGCGGATTACAACCTTACAGTCACACCAACCCCTGTAGGAATTGGTTTGACCTCCTTGATGAGTCTTTTGGTCAATTGTGCTTTCTTCTGGGTTATTTTTTATGCATAATTATGCCTTTAGGATTGTTTTAATTGATGTCGACTTGCTTTTCTCAGTTGTTTGTCCATCTTCTTATCAGTTTCATTTGAGGCCTTAGGGTTTCTAGGTGTCCTAGTGCACTAAGCCTTCTATTAAAAAATCGAGTCAGTTTGATTGTTGTCAGTCCCATTTGTGGCTTGATTGCACTTAGTTTTCTTAATATTTTGAGTGATTTCCTTGGTTGCAGAGTCATTTCATTTTCTCGATTGGTTCTTCTCCTTATTTCTCCATGCATAGATTACATTGCTTGTTTTGGATTATTTTGAAAATTGTCTCTTGGTTTGAAAGATTGCGACATTAGTTTGAGTGATTTATTTTGTTTGTTTCGCATTTTATTGAGTCATTCAATTTTGATTCCTACGCAACACTTAAGCTAGTGTTTTTTTTTTCATTTTTCATGTAATTAGTGCATCATGTACTTCTTTTCATGGAAAAAAAAAAAATAAACATATTTTGCATTATTTTTTTGCATTGAAAGTGAAATACTCTTTTGCAAAACTAGCGTCTGATTATCTAGGAAGAGTTTCATTTTCGTTATATTCTTTTAGATGCATTAGTGGATTTCTTCGCATAGTCTCATTGTTTGCTTTTGTTTGAAAGATCTCTATCCTTCTCATAACTAGCATTCATTGAATCGGAAATGATGTTCATTTGCATATAGCTTGCATTTAGGGATTTTTGAGATCCAAAATCGATAGGATCATAAAACTGAAACATAATCCAAGATCAACTTTAAAACTTATTTAATTAATCTAAGGAAGCATTGAAACCTAACGAAACATTTTTAGTGGTCTAGGCTAGAGAGGTGTTCCGGTGTATTAAAACCTAGTAGTTGTTGTTCTCCATTTGTCTTTAGACAGCACTAGTACAGACTTGTGTTCCCCGTACCATCGAGTATATAAATGGAGACCCTTCTAGGTTGCAATCCTTTTATCCATAGAAAGCCGAGTCTACCGCCTTGTAATCGTGATACACCGAACACGGCATTCGGGGAGACTACCTGCACGTACGTCAAGTCCTTGGTCATTTCTGTTTCATTTGATCACCAAGGTCTATATGGCAGTTCACGGAAACATGGTATACTCTCTTGCTTAGTATTCCAGAGTAGTCATTTTGATATTTTCATGACTCTTTAAAAAGAGAAGAGATCGTTGAGCACTTTTCCTTTCACGCTCGTTTAAAATTGAAAGCGACTAGAGTCATCTTTGGCATGTTTCTCGACTCTTTAAAGATGAAACAGCAAAATATGGTGTCAGTGTCATAAAATTAATCACCTACGATCACACGCCCATTAAAGTTTTATTACTTGGCTTGTTGTTTTTCCTTGGTTTTGATCTTGGAGTCCTCGATTGGTTTTATTTTTTCCTTTCTGTTTTGATTTACGATCACGGTGGCAGAACCACCGGTTTCGTCGTCCTCACTGCCTCCTATTGGTAGTTCTTTCCCGGACGTTTCTTTTGAAACTCCTCAGTCCACTAGGTTTGTCGAGATCTTGCAGCCTATTCTCTCGTCTATCCTGCCTCTTGCTACTCGATCTCCTCCTGAACAGCCAGTTGAGTTCAATTGGCCTTCTTCTGGTGCTTGGTCTGGTTTTGGGGAAGAAGGAGATTTTCCTCCTCTTACGTCGGGCTCGCCATTTTTTGATGTTGTTGTGCCTCCTAGTCCATGTAGTATTTTTGAAGATCTTAAGCAGGAGTCAGACATGGACTTCTCTACTCCTGTTGGTAGTGAAGGAATGCATGTTTCTACAGGAGAATATCATCTTTTCCTAGAAGATGTCCCTCATGTTTCTACTTATTCTTCTCCACCATCGGTGTCACTTCCGCCTGGCTATCGGTCCTTGAGTCAGATTATGTCTGGTGTTTCCTCCATTACACAATCCAGTACAGTAACTCCTCCTCAGAGTTCGGTCTTACCTTCATTAGGACTATCGCCTTCGACACCTGGTTCGTCGGTTACTGTTACATCTGTTCCAGTTTGACCGACAGTCTGTGTGGCTTCATCCACACCTATTGTTACCCATCAGTCGTTAGGATATTTTCACACCCGCAGGTCTATTTTTCTTAACCCTACGTGGCCTGTTAATCCCAGCCCAGGTAGCTCACAAACCTGTGCCATGGAAACCCCGTCTACCTCGACCACGCCTATGGTTTCTACCTATGTGTTTGATGAGAAGATGTTGGATATTCACCGATGTTATGCTCCTTCGATGGAGGCCACGCCTGCTTCTAGTGTTATTTCCACTACCCCTGTGATTGCTGGCGGTCTTACTTTTGAAGAGTATCTATTAGTTGTTCAACAACGGAGCTCTCAGGGTTCTCAGCAGCCTCAAGCTCCTTGTAATCCTCTTTTTCGTCATTATGATGCTGTCGGTAATCCTGTTTATTCATATATGCTTCATTATGATGAGCATGGTAATCCGGTCTATTTGCCTCCTTGTTACATAGCATTTTGTCACTGTCCTTGCAATCCCCATCTCACCCATTGGAGGGTCGTTTTTGTGACCAATAAGTAGTTTCATGCCTGGAAAAAACCATCACTGCATTCCTTTGCATGAGAGTAACATTCCTCTTGTTGACAATTCCCTGAGCAGAATTGTAAAAACCTTTGTTTTTGCCTTGGCATGAGTAGCTAGTTACACTCCCGTGCCGAGCTGGAAAATTAACACTGAGCCTGTGCCAGTTGGTGCTCTGTCCTAGTTAAGCGCTCACCCCAAGTTGTTTATGGAATTTTTTTTTAAAATAGAGACAGAGGTTCTATTCCAACCACCTCGAGGATGAGTCATTGGGAGTGGTTGAACTGAAACAACCACGGACTCCCTCCTTTAGTTAGTAGTTTCCACCTCCCTTGGAACTTTCCAAAATGATAGGACTCCCTCCCACCTTTGTAGGGATCCCAACCTCCTCCTTTACCTCTATAAAAGAAGCTATCCCTCTTAGTACAAACTAGTTGAATGGTTGAATAGCTGAACTTGGCGAGTTGATACTATAGTTGAATGACTAGAGAAGATAGATAGAAGGAATCACGTTGAGGGGAGTTTGAATCCATGTCCTCATTATGTCTGAATCCCTCGACAGGTACTAAGACGCGCTTCGGCTGAACCCCGCTCGAGGAGACTGCGACATCAAAGCATCAGTTGTACCTCTTCCTTCTACTTATATATACATGGCTACTATTTGGTTCCACTATTGTGTTATGATGTTTCTATAATGCGATAGCTTTAGCCCTCTTTGACTGGTTAATAGTTGTGAATCAAACTATCATGTCGTATGTTGTTCTCGTTTCTTGTTACATGTGCAGGTATCCGAGCGTAACAGCGAACAAATTGTGATTTGCCAAGACAGGAGCGAGAGGCTGCTACTCTTTCTGCAACGACGACAGCATTGGATTCTAGGTAGGTCGATCTACTGTGTATTTCGTTCATTCATTAACTAGGAAGCAACACTTTAGCGTGTCCTTTTGTTTCTAGACCCACCCTAGGGATAGAGGGATCGTCTCTACCCGCAGAGAGGATTTACCTACGTAACAAATTAGCGACCATACTGGGGATCAGTGCAATTTTGTCGTTTCTTCCTGTTGAGCCAATTTCAATTATCGATTTCATTTTCTATATTTTTCTGGTTTGTTTACTTAATTTCTATCCTTTGTTCAACTCCAGAGTGTCAAGGTTGGCCTCTGCTCGTTAAGTTTTGGTTTTTCCTCTTTTTCCATAGGTATCTAGTTTGGCGCGGTTTTTGTCTGAATAGTTACGCCGATTGGGGCAGGTTGTTCTCTTTGCACTCGCACCAACCCCTGTATGGCGCGGATTACAGCCTTACAGTCATTCCAACCCCTGTAGGTTTTGGTTTGACCTCCTTAAAGAGTCTTTTGGTCAATTGTGCTTGCTTCTAGGTTATTTTATGGGTGTGATCTAGCCTTTGGAACTGTGTTGACTACTGTAGGCTTCTTTCTTTCAGTTGTTTGTCCATTTTCCTATCAGTGTCATCTAAAGGCCTTAGGGTTTCTGAGTGTTCTTGTACACTGATCCTTATGTTTTAAATGCAAGTCTCTTTCATTGTTGTCAGCCTCGTTTCGTTTTGTGCTATTACACTGAGTTTTCCTTGATCCTTTTGAGTGTTTTAGTTGAATGGTTTTTTTTGTTTCATCGATTGATCTTTCCCCTTATTGCTCCAGGCATCGATTACATTGCTTGTGTTGGGTCGATTTGGGAAATTCTGTCTATTTGATTGAAAGTTTGTTGCATTAGTTTGAATGTTTTTGTGTTTGTTTCGCTTCGGTTGAATCATTCAATTTTAGATCCCCACATTCGCAAAATTCAAACTAGTGTTTATTGTGTTTTCCATTTGAATTAGTATATTGTGTGTTGTTTTCATTGAAAAAAAATATATATGTTTTTCATTCTTTCGTTGCATCAAAATTGAAACATTCCTTTGCATAACTAGCCTTTTTCATCTAGGAAGGAATTTCGTTTTCAATTTTTTGCATTAGAGGCATTAGAATTTTCTTCGTATACTTTCTTTGTTTGTTGTTGTTTGAAATATTTCTATCCTTCTTATAACTAGCATTCATCAAACTGAAATGATGTTCATTTTCATATAGTTTGTATTTACGAAGTTGAGCTCCAAATTCGTTAGGGCCTGGAAATTGAAACCTAATTGAAGATTAAATTTAAAATTTACTCAATGAACCTAAGGCAACATTGAAACCTAACGCAATATTTCTAGTGGTCTAGGCTAGAGACGTGTTCCGGTGTCTTAAAACCTAGTAACTATCACTCGCTTGTTGGCTTCATACAGCACTAGTATGGACTTGTGCTCCCCGTACCGTCGCGTATATAAAAGGAGACCCCTCTAGGTTGTAATCCTTTTATCCATAGGAAGACGAGTCTACATCCTTGTAACCGTGATACACTGAACACAGCATTCGGGGAGACTACCTGCACATACGTCAAGTCCTTGGTCATTTCTGTTTCATTTGATCACCAAGGTGTATATGGCAGTTCACGGAAACCTGGTACACCCTCTTGCATAGAATTCCTGAGAATTCATTTCGATATTTTCGTGACTCTTTCAACAATAGAAGATATCATCGAGCACTTGTCCTTTCGGGCTCGTTTCAAATTTAAAGTGACTAGAGTCATCTTTTTCCTATTTCTCGACTCGTAAAATATGAAATAGTGAATTTTGGTTTCTGTGTTATAAAATTAATCACCTACGATCACACACCTATTAAAAGTTTCGTACTTGGCCTGATTGATTTCTTTGGTTCTTGTTTTGGCACCTTGGATTGGTTATCTCTTTTCCTTCCTGTTATGATATACAGTCAAAGTGGCAGAACATCCAGTTTCGTCATCCTCACTGCCTCCTAGTGGTGATTCTTTTCTGAACTTTTCTTTTGAAACCCCTCAATCCAGTAGGTCTGTCGAGTTCTTGCAGCCTATTCTTCCATTTGTCCAACCCCTTGCTACTCAATCTCCACTTGACGAACCATTTGAATTCAATTGGCCTCCTTCAAGTGCTTGGTCTGGTTTTGGGGAAGAAGGATAATTTCCTCCTCTTACGTCAGGATCACCCTTTGTTGTTGCTGCGGTACCTCCTAGTCCCCGTATTCTTTTCCAATATCTTACGTTGGACTCAGATATGGATTCCTCCAGTCCTGTTGGCAGTGAAGGAATGCCTGTTTCCAAAGGAGAATATCAACTCTTTCCTGAAGATCTCTCTTGTGCCTCCATCCAATCTTCACCACCGTTGGTCTCACTTCTGCTTGGATATAGATCCTTGAGTCAGATCATATCTGGTGTTACCTCCATTGCGCAATCCAGTACAGTAACTCCTCCTCAGATTTCGGTCCTACCTTCATTAGGGCTATCACCTTCGACTCCTGGTTCGTCAATTACTGTCACATCTATTCCAGTTGAACCAATGGTTTGTGTGGCTTCTAGTTCAGTTTCCACTCCTCCTATGATTCCTGGCGGTCTTACTTTTGAAGAATATCTATTGGTTGTTCAGCAGAAGAGTTCTAAGGGTTCTCAGTAGTCTCAGGCTCCTGCTAATCCTCGATTCCATCACTATGATGTTGTTGGAAATCCCATATATATCTATCCTGATCATTATGATGTGTATGGTAATCCGGTCTATTTACCTCGTATTGATCCTTATCAGGTTGTTTATGATCCTTATCATACTGTTACTCATTTGGGACCTACTTTTCCTACGCAACCCTCTGGCTTCCAAGGACAACCTTTAGCTCAGCAGGGCCCTACTTCTAGTCCATAGGGACAACCATACGGTCCACAAGGCCAACCTTCATAAGGTCAGCCTTCGGCCCAACATGGACAACCCTCCAGTATTTCGGGTCAACCTTTGAATCAACCAGAATCATCTTTTGGTCCTGGGGGGGAAAATTATCCGTCTCAGGGACAACCTATTACACCTCAATCACAGCTGCACGTTCATTATGGCCCAAATATTGTGTAACCAGGACAAAACTTTGGTCCGTCGCAACCATCAGGCCAAACTTTCCCACAAGGACAACCTGTTGGTCCCCAAAAACAGTTTCAATAGCCGGTTCAACCTGCCCACCAGCAGATTCCTTCGGTTCCGCAGCCGGTTCTACCTGTTTACCCTGCTCAGCAGCCTACTAAACCTGCTTCGCAAGGTCAACTTTCTCAACCACAGGGCGCTTACTACCCTCAAGTTTCATATCAACCGGTATATAGCATGCCTCAGATTCCTTACCCTCAAAATCCACCTTTGTATCATCAACCTCAAAGCCATGCTTACATTCCACAGCAGAATCCTTATACTGCTTAGCAAGGACCTCAGTGGTCTACTTCGACTCCATATCCTGGTCTTTAATCCGAGTATCAACCGAATTATCCTACTTCTAATCCCTATGATCCAAATCTTTTGGGACAAAAAGTATAGGGACAGAATCCCGCTCGGACTGGGTGGAATGTACACACGGGTCCTTGTCAAAGACCTCCAATGAATTTTAATACCTAATTACCATTTCTTTCTATGTTGGAATTACCTTATGTGTCAAAATTGACAAATGATCCCATTCTTCATAATCCGTATTGGCCTCCGGTTCCGACCAAGATTCTTAGTGATTTTCCTAAATTTGAGGGTAAACCTGGTGAAGACCCCCAAATGCATGTTATGACTTACCACTTGTGGTGTTCCTCTAACTCTTGGGTTTACGATTCTATTCGGCTCTGTCTTTTCCTGCGAACTCTTACTGGTGCCACTGCAAAGTGGTACATTGAGTTGTCTCGTGGAGTTTTTCAAGATTTCAATTCCTTAGCTATGGAATTCCTTACACATTTCCAGTTTCCAGTCCACTATGAGACTAGGATGCACCTCCTCACTTCATTGAAACATGATCGAGCTACTCATATCTTGGATCATATTCATGAGTGGAGGCAACGTCGTCACATGATCAAGTTTGAAATTCCTGATCAACTTCTAACTCCTTGGTTCACTACCTCCTTTGTTAATCAGATCGCCAAAGACATAGCTATGGGGGCATGTGTAACCGAGGAAAAAGCCATTGCTTATGCCCAGTACCTCGATCTTGTGTACTCTCAATCCGGCGCTTTATATGATATCTCGCCTTATGCTCCTCGACCTGAAACTTCTAAACCTCCAGTGACTCCATCCATTGACGGTATTATTGGTTCCCATTAGGGGAATTTTGAGGTCTAAAATGGGCCTCCTCAGGAAATAATAAAATAATAGCTAAACCAATAAAATGATATTTATGAATTTTCAATTCACTTTTTGCACCACAATCCATGTAACCATAGTTAAATTCAATTCAAAAGTTGTACCAAAATAAAATTAATAAAAAAATTGTATCGATGTGACTATAAATAAGAAAAAGTTTTTCAAGTAAAAGTCATTATCATTGAACAACTAATGCATTTGTCCTTTGTACTTAAATAACTTAAAATAAAATATAAATATAAATTTATAAATTCTTAATTATAGTATATGCTATTAATTAAAATTTATATTATTTAAATTGTATAATAACATGTAATTAATATACTGTATAAATATAATATAATATAATATAATATAATAAATGTATATGGATATGCATTGTTTCTTTCAAGAAATATGAAATGATAATAATATATTTTTATTCAAAAAGTGTGAAATGACATTTATAATGAGTACTTTACTTTGACTTTAAAAGTACTTAGAGCACTACCATGTTTAACCATGAGTTTTTATCCACCATTGAGAATATGACAAGTAAGTACCTTTAACTCAATCAATGCCACCTCAACCATTAGGGATGATTTCGTCCCCTAAAATATGATTGGTTCTCATAAAGTGAATTTTGATTGTACATTTTCCTTAGGAGGCCTATTTTAGACCTTAAAATTCCCCTAATGCATATCTCAGACTTCTCAAAAGTCTCCATCTAATTCTGGGAAGCAGAAGTCTACTTCTTCCAATAATGTTGCTTCTCAACCAAATCCAAATTATGTCAAACCCGCAGAAGTGAATTTCGTTCAAGCCAATCCTACGGATAATGCTTCTAAAGGTAAGAATAAGGGTAAAGGTAAGGCTAAAGCCGATACCCCGAAACAGGATTCATTGAAACCTCGTTCTGCTGATAATTCTCAACGCAAACCGAAGTATCCTTGTTTAATTTGTGACGAAGAGAACTTCACCAAAGAGTGTCCTCGATGGTCCGAAGTGATCAGATTACTCAAAGGCACTCAAGGAGCTCTGGTTGTTCTTAAATAAACTTTTCCTACTCAGCAAACTCAGATGGTAGAGAAACCTCAGTCCTCCACCCCATTTGGTTCTCAGGTTTTTATGATGAACGGTTCTGCACCAGTTTCTATTACTACTCGATTGAAAGATTATTCTGGTTCACGTCAGGCAACTGAGAAGGAGATCGCTGATGGTCCTCCTCCTCCTCCACCTATTTCTAGCCCTCTTGAGATTGAATGGCCTAATACTAAATCCGTTGTGCGACCACCTTCCAAAGGTGTGCTCCACAAGTCTTCATACAATCCTAATGCCCAAGCTGCTCATCATTGCAGTATTGTTGAGGATTTGGCTCAGGCACCATCTGCAATGTTTGCGTTAGAATTACTTCAAAGTTGTCCGTCACAATGGAAAGCGTTGTTATCTGCAATAGGTGGGGTTGATCCTGCCGATACTAGCTTGCTTGCTTTCGATTTAGAGAATTTCGTCCCGCGACTCCCGCACCAAATTGCGCTCATCATTCAAGTTGGTATAAAAGGTTTGAACATTCACCAAGCAGTCATGGATGAGGGTGCATCTAACTGTGTTATGTCATCTACTTGTTGGAAAGCCATTGGTTCTCCAGCTCTCACCTCGTCACCCAATTCCCTTGAAGCATTTGATGGAAGAGAGTCTAAACCTCTTAGTGTTCTCGCTAGTTTACTGATCACATTAGAAGGGAAGACAGTCAATGTCGAAGTTGAATTCATTGATGCTAAACTCAATTATAATCTTCTCCTCGGTCGCAGTTTGACTCACGCAATGCTATGTGTTCCGTCCACTCTCTTTCGTGTTTTGAAATTCATGCATGAAGGAAAGATTGTTATTGTCGATCAATTGTCTTTTTTCACTTCTTCTTCCAAGAACAATGTTCCGTATGTGGATAAGATTCCTACTCCCTACGAGAGCGTAGGGCCAGGCCTTTTCAAGGATCCTGCCCTCATGGGTATTTTTCCTCTTCCACCACCAAATACTATTCAGGTCAACATGATTTCTCGCACTGATGAACCATGGGTTATCCCTTCCCCTGAACATATTGATTCTTTCGGAGATTCTATGTCATTGAGTCCGATTGAAATTTATTATTGTGAACTCATCATCACATCAGATACTTCGTCCCCTGATTCTTCTCCTTCGAGCATGTCCCTTGACATTTATTCTCAATTCCCTTGGCTTGGTAATTTTGATTCACCCGATCCTTTGAAGGACGTGTTCACCTCCAATGCGGCCATCGTGGAAACCATGTCTCTCGAAGATCCCCCGTGGGACGATAATCATCATCGTTCCTCGTTTCTCCCAAGTCTCGGGGCCATGTCTACTTGTCTTGAGCGTTTTGCTTCTCAGGTTCCCTCTCCTCCGCTTCAAACATCTGTTCAGATTCATGAATTTTTTTCGGAAGGTAATTTGAGTAACATTACACAGACGATGCCTATTGACATTTCTGTTAAACCGGGAATTGTCGAGAACATCCATATCTGGGTCACTTGTTCTTCCGATGAAGTACAAGTCCATACTAGACTTTTTCGCAAATTCTGTGATGTCTTTGGGTGGTCCTATGAATAAATGCCTGGCATTGATCCTAGCATTATGGTACATGCAATTCCTACTTACCCCAGTTCGAAACTTGTTCACTAGCATCTTCATCTGGTTCATCCTCGGAAAGCTGTTGCCATTAAAGCTGAAGTGGAAAAGCTTCTCAAAGCTGGTTTCATTGATCCGATTCCCTTAACAGAGTGGGTCTCTAATATTGTTCCTGTAGATAAGAAACAATGCACTATTCGTGTTTGTGTTGACTATCCTTATATCAATCGAGCTTGTCCTAAGGATAATTATCCTACTCCCTTCTTTGATCAGATTATTGACGACTGTGTCAGGAGCGAGATTTTTTCCCTTATTGATAGTTTTTCTAGTTATAATCATATAAGCATTCTCCCGACTGATCAACACAAGACTGCCTTCATCTGTTCTTGGGGTACCTTTACATATAAGAAGCTTCCGTTTGGTTTAAAGAATGCTGGGGCCACATTTCAACTCTCCATGTCCTATGCCTTTCATGATATTTTTCACATCGTGCAACCTTATCTCGATGACCTTCCGGCTCATTCGGCTAAGCGTTATGCTACTGCTCAAAAAATTCTTCGTGCTAGTTATTTTTGGCCCTCTATTTTCAAAGACTGCATTGTCGCGGTTCGTAAATGCCATGATTGCCATATTTACCAACGCAAGATGTGCGCACCACCCGTTCCTCTTCATCCTGTCATTACCATTGGTCCCTTTGTGAAGTGGGGCATTGATTTTATGACGTGTAACCCTCACTCGACTGGGAGGCATGCTTATATTATCGTAGCCATGGACTACTTCACCAAATGGGCCAAAGCAATGCCTACACTTGCCGCCGACGGTAAGACAGCTTCTCAGTTCATATTCAATCACATTATTGCTAGGTTTGGTGTCTCGTAAGCCATCGTTACTGATCATGGTTCCCATTTTCAGTATTATATGGTGACGGAGTTGACTTCTAAGTTGGGTCTACGTCACGACAGCTCAACACCGTACTACACTCAAGCCAATGGCCAGGTTGAGGCTGTGAACAAGGTCCTTGTCACTATGCTTCAACATACAATTGGGATCCATAAATCAAATTGGCATCTCATTTTATATTCGGCTCTTTGGTCGTACCGAACCTCAGTTAAGAATGCAACCAGGTTCACTCCTTTCCAATTGGTCTATGGCTTGGAAGCTACTCCCCCGATTGAATGTGAAATACCTTCGCTCAAGTTAGCTGTTGAATTACTACCTAATACTTCGCCAGAGGAAGAACGTCTCCTTTATTTAGAAAGGCTGGATGAAACTCGCCGCTTTGCTGCTTTGGTTATTGAAGCACAGAAAAAGTGGGTCAAGGCTCATTTTGACCAATCAGTTTCCCCTCATTCTTTCGTTGAAGGAGATCTCGTCCTCCTGTATGACCAAGCTCATGATAAGCTGGGGGTAGGTAAATTTTGACCTATGTGGCATGGGCCCTACATCATTAAACATGTATTGCAGAATGGGGCCTATGACCTTATTGATTACAAAGGTCATCCTCTTGAACAGCCTAGAAATGGGTTGTATCTCAAAAATATTATGCATGAGTTATCCATGTGTAATAGGTGTACATAGGTGTCATTTTCATTTTTTGTACATATTTTGGTTTGATGTGCTTTGTGAGCATTTTCCTGCTTATTGGGTCTTGCTTATGGTGAATATTTCTATTACCCCTTATGTCGGTTTCGCGGATGGTGCTTCCTGCAGTACCAGGAATTTTTCTTCGGCCGCCTGGGTAATTTATGATCCTACTGGTGAGTTGATAGATTTGCAAGGTATTTGTCTAGGATGAGCTACAAACAATGTCGCTGAATATAGTGCTATTATTGAGCTATTAACCGAAGAAATCAACCTCGGCATACGCGCATTGCTTGTAAATCTAGACTCACAGCTTGTCGTTCTGCAACTCAATAGTCATTATTCAGTTAGAAATCCACACATTTTGAGATTGTATTTACGTATTCGTTTGCTAGAAAAACATTTTGATTTTATTACATATCAGCATATTCCTAGATGAATGAATACATTAACTGATACAGTGGCTAACATTATATTAGATAGACATTTGCGTAATTTGTAAAATCATCATCACATGTAAAATATCCATGTAGGAAAAGAAATGTATATATATATCGCATGTTTGTAGCTGTGTGCATCATAACTTCAAAAAATATATGTGTGTTTCTATTACATCCTAAGACATCACATCTTTAAAATATGCAGATGAAAATAAAACCTAGGTATCTAATTAGCATGGTGCGCATGATAACATGTCATTGCCCGTACGAGCCGCCTCAACAAGCGGTGAATTCGGCTAGGCACCCCTACAGTATGCCTCTGGTAGGCACGTGGAACATCGTCAAAACATGCATAGTCTGGAACTCCTCAAGTGATTCCCTCCAGATTATGCACTATCTCATCTTCCTCGCCGCCCTCGCCTTGAGGATCGAAATCGCGAGGGATTTGCCTTGTTATCGGTGACATACCTGCAGGTCTCTTTGGGCCAACATCTGCAAACACATGGACTTAATCTTAGAACACACATAGATAAAAATCATAATACTCATAAAACTTAAAAAAATGAGTCTCACCCAAATATTCATCCCAATCCTCTCCCTCCAGGAGTGGGAGGTTTGGATCATCAGTGAAATATGTACCAAAGTAGGGCCAGTCCTCCACGACAATCAATTGTCGGTGGATCCAATCGAAGAATTCCAGTTTCCAGGAAATTTGTTGATCGCCCCCTTACCTTAGCATTGGAAAAGACCATCGGGCCATCCGTGGTTCTCTCGCTGGTGGTGCTGAGACTATGACCTCTTGTCATTGGAAAATGGGTAGTCGTTCCAAGAAGAACGATACCAGAATGGATCCATAACCAAATTGCTTCAATTTGGTCTTCTTGCATTTTGTTAGCTGGAATTTCATGTTTATTGTCACGGCCTCTGCCCAGTTGTATATGGTCGGTGCCAAGCAGTCTACAGCAAGAAGCAACTGTGTCTTTGTTGCTTCGTGTGGTGCTTGTGATCCCGCAGCTCGTGTAATGGTATGTAGCACTACTCTGAATGTCAAGTCTGGGATAGTCTGGATATCAACTTTCCCGCTGCCTGATCCTTTCCATGCTCCTGGACATACCCTTTCTATCACCATGGTCATGTTTTCCATGCAGGGCTGAGTACCGGTTAGGATTGGTGCTACTCCCCTCCGCGATAATCCTGTTATGAAATAGACGTTGGAGACTTCAATCTCAAGTTCTTGATCTTGAAGGATGAACTTATCTTGATTTTTATCCCATATGCTGATCAGATATTGCAATAACTCTAGTTGGGCTCGGAGACATGGCATTAGGAAGAATTTTTTCAGACCGAAATTCCTGAGATGTTCCATGACTCTCTCATTTTCCATGGCCAGCTCATCTTCTTCACTATGCTCCCGTTATTTCCATTGTATGACCATTTTGCTTCTTTCTACCTGCAAACACATTCATATGAGTGGTATTAGCCAATTTTGAACCTTAAATTTGTAAATAATTGGGGTATTTAAGTGACATTTTACATAAAAAAAATGGTTTGCGCCATTGGCACGCCCTAGTGTAGAAAATTGGGCGGTTGGCGCGACCGCCGTGCCCGAAACCCACGCAGACCGCCGTGCCCTAATATTTACATTTCCTCCCTCAGAATTCGAAATTGGAAATTGCAGATGGCAAGAAATGACTTAAAATGACAAGAGGGATCTCAACTCTTACCTAGAACTGACGGATTTGAGATTGGTCTGCTGGATTGACCGCTATCGTCACCGCAAGATTGCACAGTGAAATGGGTAACTATTGCTCCACAAGAGGTAAAAAGTGAAAAGTAATTATTTTTACCATTTTTTGGCATTTTGTAACTTTTTCACAACCCTATTTAGGTTTTAAGACATATTTTTCGATTATTTTATTATTATTATATTATTTTCGAGAAATGGGTTTTACACGTGTCTCTTGTGCAGCAACAGGTTTTGATGCGACAGTGGTGAAGTAACGAGTTACATTTTATACTTTTTCGGACTTGGTAAAAACATGAAAAATTCACTACTGGAGTCATCTTTTAGCTCTTTTCTGACTCTCTAAAATTGAAAAGATCGCCGAGATTCTTGTCATTTTGAACTCATTAAATGGCTACGAAACGATATCCACCCAGTATACATTTAACCCTTTTTCAGGTTGGGATGAATTATTTACGAAAAAGGAATACCTTAGCCTATCGCGACTAAGAGGTTCTCGCAGACACAATTTTCTACCTTTTCGGATCTGCAAGACTACCTACCAAAAGGGACTGTTGGAGTTTTCTTTTCTGCCTTCTTTTCAAACTCTCTAAACATGAAAAGATGTCGAGTTCTCCCTTTGTCAGACTCGTTAAACACTGATGACATCAGATTTCGTTGCCATGACATTACTCGAGTTCCTCCTTCCTAGGGCTCATAAAATGTACTAGGATGGATTTTTCCGAGGGACAAACTTACAGTGCAATCATATGCTATCCCCTTCAAGCTTGTTTTAAAAAATAAATGGGGTACTTTCCAGAAATGTTGGGGGGGAAATGGAATCTAGTTTTAGTTATGTTGGTAGTATGTCGCTCTTGAACATGGCACTTGTCTGCATTCGTGTCGGGTTGGGGACATCTCATTTTGTCATTTTTGCCTCCATGGGTTTGGGTAATATCTTTTGACCTCTCATCCACTCTTTGCCATGTCTTCATGACTTCATATCCTTTGATGTCAAATACTGCCAAACCCAGTGTCATGCTTCTGATATGTTCAAGAGAAGTTTGCCTCTGCAGTTTTCAACCACCCTCTGATTCTATGTTGGTCCTGATTCATTATTATCATGTTCCTCTGTCTCTCATCGATGATGTGGGAAACATTATGGCCCACCTTTGATCAGATCACTTCCTGTCGACTTCAACTCATCATCCAGGAATTTGATCAAGAGACTCTATTTTGGTACCTTGGAGCCTGCATGCCTTAATGGCAGGTTTTTCGCATTCGACGCAAGGTCCACATCATTGGCCTTCGATCGATGTGAGAGACATTTTCATTATTGGTGGTTTCTCTCGTGCCTGTTAATAGCTTTCATCATTGGCTGGTAATCAGGTGATTTTGTGGCATGTTCAACTTCAGCTCGTATATTCGCATGCCTGAAATTGTACTTGTTCGGGTCGATATGGAACGCAAGACCCTGGATTTTTTCTAATAAAGTCCAGGTTATGGATTTTGGTGGATTATATTATAACTTATTGCATGACTCTTTTGATTGGATGGCTGCGACCATACCTAAGTCTATTTTTTGATCCTTACTGCTAGATGGCTGTGTCCATACCTCGGATCTCAATTTTTATATATACTCTATATGGATGGCTACGCCCATGCCACATGTTCATGTATCAGAGATATCAATTGTATTTGTAATTGCAGGTTTTCTGACAGCAGTGTTTGGTTCAAACGTGTTCTCATAAAGCATTTCGCCTCTCCCTCTCCCTCAGGCCTCATGCTTTAGGGGGCATCTGTTACACAACATTTTGTCACTGTCCCTGCAATCCCCATCTCGCCCATTGGAGGGTCGTTTTTGTGACCAATAACTAGTGTCATTCCTGGAAAAAACCATCACTGCATTCCTTTGCATGAGAGTAACATTCCTCTTGTTAACAATTCCCTGAGCAGAACTATAAAAACCCTTGTTTTTGCCTTAGCGCGAGTAGCCAGTTACACTCTTGAACCGAGCTAGAAAATTAGCACTGAGCCCATGCCAGTTGGCGCTCTGTCCCAGTTAAGCACCTGTGCCAAGCTGTTTATGGAAATTTTTTAAAAAATAAAGGCGGAGGTTCTATTCCAACCACCTCGAGGATGAGTCATTGGGAGTGGTTGAACTGAAACAACCACAGACTCCCTCCTTTAGTTAGTATTTTCCACCTCCCTTGGAACTCTCCTAAAAGATAGGACTCCCTCCCACCTTTTTAGGGATCCCAACCTCCTCCTTTACCTCTATAAAAGAAGCTATCCCTCTTAGTACAAACTAGCTGAATGGCTGAATAGTTGAACTTGGAGAGCTGATACTTAGTTGAATGACTAGAGAAGATAGATAGAAGGAATCATGTTGAGGAGAGCTTGAATCCATGTCCTCGTTCTGTCCGAATCCCTCAACAGGTACTAAGATGCGCTTCGGCTGAACCCCGCTGGAGGAGACTACGACGTTAAAGCATTAGTTGTACCTCTTCCTTCTACCTATATATACATGACTACTGTTTGGTTCCACTATTGTGTTATGATGTTTTTATAATGCGATAGCTTTAGCCCTCTTTGACTGGTTAATAGTTGTGAATGAAACTATGATGTCGTATTTTGTTCTCATTTCTTGTTACATGTGCAGGTATCTGGGTGTAACAACGAACAGATTGTGATTTTCCAAGAGCGAGAGGCTACTACTCTTTCTACAACGACGACAGCATTGGATTCCAGGTAGGTCGATCTACCATGTCTTTTGTTCATTCATTAACTAGGAAGCAACACTTTAGCGTGTCCTTTTGTTTCTAGACCCACCCTAGGGCTAGAGGGATCATCTCTGTCCACAGAGAGGATATACCTACATAACACTCCTACTAATATTTATCAGATCGTTTCTCGTTTCAGGCCTACCTTGCCTGTGCAATCCTCTGGCTTGCAAGGACAACCCCCTGTGGGACAACCTTTAGCTCAGCAGGGCCCTGCCTCTGGTCCACAGGGACAACCATACGGTCCACAAGGACAACCTTTACGAGGGAAACCTTTGGCCCAACATGGACAACCCTCTGGTCTTCTCGGTCAACCTTCGAATCAACCAAGACTATCTTATGCTCTTGGTGGGAAAATCTACCCACCACAAGGACAACCTGTTGCACCACAATTGCAGCCACATGCTCAGTATGGCCCAAATGTTGTGCAACCGGAACAACCTTACGGTCCTTCCCCGAGTCAACCTAGTTATCAGGGACAACCTGGTCCATCGCAACCATTGGGCCAACCTTTCCAACAAGTCCAACCCGGTGGCACTCAGAAACTGATTCAACATGCTCCTCAGTCGGTTCCATCGTTTCAGCAACCCATTCTACCCACTCAGCAGTCTGCTCAACCTACTCAGCTAGGTCCGCCTGCTCAACCGCAAGGTGCTTACTACCATCAAGGTTCATATCAACTGGTATATACTGCACCTCAGGTTCCTTACCCTCCAAATCAACCTGTCTATCATCAACCTCAAAGCCATGCTTACATTCGACAGCAGACTCCATACGCTTCTCAGCAAGGACCTTAATGGTCTACTCCGACTCAATATCCTGGTCCTCAACCCCAGAATCAACCGACTTATCCTGCTTCTAATCCCTATGATCTAAATCCTCCAAGACAGAATGTATGGGGATAGAATCCCGCTCAGACTAGGTGGAATGTTCATGTAGGTCCTTATCAAAGACCTCTGATGACTTTTAACACTCAATTACCGTTTCTTGCTACATTGGAATTCCCTGATGTGTCAAAGTTGACGAACGATCCCATTCTTCATAACCTATATTGGCCTCTGATTCCAACCAAGATTCCTGGTGATTGTCCTAAATTTGAGGGCAAGTCTGGCGAAGACCCCCGAGTGCATGTTATGACTTACCATTTGTGGTGTTCCTCTAAGTCTTGGGTTGACGATTCTATTAGACTTCGTCTTTTCCAGCGAACTCTTACTGGTGCTGTTGCAAAGTGGTACATTGAGCTATCTCGTGGCATCTTCCAAGATTTCAATTCTTTATCCATGGCGTTCCTTACACATTTTTAGTTACCAGTCCGTTATGAGACCGGGACGCACCTCCTCACTTCATTGAAACAGGACTGAGCTACTCATATCTCGGATCATATTCATGAGTGGCGGTGTCATCTTCGCATGATCAAATTTGAAATTCCTAATCAGCTTCTAACTCATTGGTTCACCACCTCCTTTGTCAATCAAATTTCCAAAGACATAGCTATAGGGGCATGTGTAACCAAGGAACAAGCCATTGCTTACGCCCAGTACCTTGATCTTGTCTATTCTCAGTCTGGCGCATTATATGATATCTTTCCTGATGCTCCCCGACCTGGAACTTCTAAACCACCAAAGACTCCATCCATCGATGGTATTATTGGTTCTGTGTCTCATACTTCTCAAAAGTCTTCATCTTCAAATACTAGGAAGTCGAAGTCTGCTTCTTCCAATAATTCTGCTTCTCAATCTACTTCGAATTCTGGTAAACCTGCAGAATTTAATGTCGTTCAGGCCAATCCTACGGATAATGCTTCTAAAGGTAAGAAGAAGGGTAAGGGTAAAGCCAAAGCTGATACCTTGAAACAGGATTCAAATAAACCTCGTGTTGGTGATGGTTCTCAATGCAAACCGAAGTACTGTTGTTTGATTTGTGATGAAGAGCACTTCACCAAGGACTGTCCTCGATGGTCTGAAGTGAGCCGGTTACTCAAAGGCACCCAGGGAACTCCTGCCATTCTTAAAGAACCTTTCCCATCTCAGCAAACTCAAATGGTAGAGAAACCTCAGTCCTCTGCCCCATTTGGTTCTCAGGTGTTCATGATGAACGGTTCTACCGTCGTTTCTATTGCCACTAGGTCGAAAGATTATGTTGGATCCTGTCAGGCCACAGGAAAGGAGATCGCTGATGGTCCTCCTCCTCTGCCTGTTACTGGTCCTCTTTAAATTGAAAGGCCCAATGCTGAATCCGTTGTGCGACCACCTTCCAAAGGTGTCCTCCATAAGTCTTCTTATAATCCCAATGCCCGTGCCGCTCACCATTACAATATTGTTGAGGATTTGGCTCAGGTGCCGTCCATGATGTCCACGTTAGAAGTACTTCGGAGTTGTCCATTGCAGCAAAGAGCTTTTTTATCCGCAATTGTCGGGATTGATCCTGCCGATACTAGCCTTCTTACTTTTGATCTAGAGAATTTCGTTCCACGACTTCCGCATCAGATTGCACTCATTATTCAATTTGTTATTATTGGTCTTGACATTCATCGAGTAGTTGTGGACGAAGGTGCGTCAACCTGTATCATGTCATCTTTGTGTTGGAAAGATATTGGTTCTCCAGCCCTAAATTCATCACCAAATGCCCTAGAAGCATTTGATGGAAGGGAATCAAAACCTTTAGGTGTTCTCGCTAGTTTACCGATTACTTTGAAAGGGAAGACATTCAATGTCGAGGTCGAAGTCGTTGATGCTAAGCTCAACTATAATCCTCTCCTCCTTCGCAGTTGGACTCACACCATGTTGTGTGTTCCGTCCACTCTCTTTTCTGTTTTGAAATTTCTACATGAAGGAAAGATTGTTACTGTTGATCAATTATCTTTCTTCACTTCTTCTTCCAAGAAAAACGTTCCGTATGTGGATAATATTCCCACTCCCTACAAGAGCATAGGGCCAAGCCTTTTTAAAGATCCTTCCCTCATGGGTTTTTTTCCTCTTCCTCCTCCGAATGTTGTTCAGATTCATATGATTTCTCAATCTGATGACCCATGGATTATTCCTTCGCCTGAACAGATTGATTCCTTCGAAGATTCGATGCCTTTGAGTCCAATTGAGATTGATTACTGTGAACTCATTGCTGCTTCGGAACCTCTGTCCTCTGATTATGCTCCTTTGAGCATGTCTCTTGACATTTACTCTCAATCCCCCTAGCTTGGAGATTCAAATTCACCTAATCCGTTGAAAGAGGTGTTTCCTTCCGATGAGGCCATCGTGGAAACCATGTCTCTTGAGGATCTGTCATGGGATGATGGTCATCATCGTTCCTCGTTTATGCCTGGCCTCCGGGCCATGTCTACTTGTCTCGAGTGTTTTGCAACTCAGGTTCCTTATCCTCTGCTTCAATTTCCTGTTTTGACACATAACTTCTTCACAGAAGGTAACTTGAGTAACATTACATAGACGATGCCTATTGACATTTCTGTTAAACCAGGAATTGTCGAGAACATCCATATTGGGGTTACTTGTTCTTCTGATGAAGTCCAAGTTTATACTAGCCTTTTTCGTGAGTTCTGTGATGTCTTTGCATGGTCCTATGAAGAAATGCCCAGCATTGATCCTAGTATAGTGGTGCATGCAATTCCTACTTATCCTGGTTCGAAACCTGTTCGCCAACGTCTTCGTCTAGTGCGACCTAGAAAAGTTGTTGCCATTAAGGCTGAAGTTGAAAAACTTCTTCGAGCTGGTTTTATTTATCCGATTCCTTTGACAGAGTGGGTCTCTAATATTGTTCCTGTAGATAAGAAGCAGGGAACTATTCGTGTCTATGTTGATTATCATGATATTAATCGAGCTTGTCCTAAGGATAATTATCCCACTCCCTTTATTGATCAGATCATTGATTACTGTGACGGGAGTGAGATCTTTTCCTTAATGGACAGTTTTTCTGGTTATAATAAGATTAACATTCTTCCGAATGATCAACATAAGACTGCCTTTATCTATCCTTGCGGTACTTTCGCATATCAGAAGCTCCCTTTTAGCTTAAAGAATGTTGGGGCTACATTTTAGCGAGCGATGTCATATGATTTTCACGATATTCGACACATCGTTCAGCCTTATCTGGATGACCTTCCCGCTCATTCAGCTAAGCGCATCGACCATCCTGACCATCTTCGTCAGATTTTTCTTCATTGTCGAGGTTACAATATTCGGCTTAATCCACACAAGTGCGTCTTTTGCGTTGATTCCGGTAGACTCTTAGGGTTTATCGTATCCAAAGACGGGATTCGCCTCGATCCTCTGAAGGTTGAGGCTATTATTAATCTCCCCTCTCCATCCTCATTACATCAGTTGCAAAGTTTGCAAGGTAAGGCTAATTTTCTACGTTGTTTTATACCTAACTATGCAGAAGTGGCTAGAGGATACACGCGATTATTAAAGAAGGGTGTCCCATTCTGCTGGGATGAGATTGCTCAAAAGTATTTTGAGGCCCTGAAGATGTTGCTTGTCAACGCTCCTCTATTGCATCCTCTTAACTATCATAGTGATTTTTCCCTTTATTTAGCCGCTGCTTTCAATACGATTGCCATGGTTCTAGTACAAGACGATGATGACGGTAACGAGCATGTTATTTATTAATTGTCTCGTAACCTTCTCAACCCTGAGACGCGCTATGCACACCTTGAGAAGTTAGCGTTAGCTGCGGTTCAAGGCGTTTAGTTTTTTCGTCATTATATTCTTTTGCATACAGAGACTGTGATTTCAGATTGCAACCCCATGACCTATATATTGTCTCGAAAATTGCTGGGGGGCAAATATTCAAAGTGGATTGTCATCCTCCAAGAGTTTGATTTGGAATTTACTGCTGCCAAGTCAAAGAAGTCATTAGTCTTTGCAGATTTGATTTGTTCCTTGCCTTCAGACTCTCCTCCGTCTCGTCCTGAGGAATATATACCAGACGATACGCTTTTCTTGATTAGCACCCTCGATCCGTGGTATGGTGATATCATCATTTATTTCCAGACTTCTAATTTCAGATCTGAGTTGGCGAAGGATGCCTGCTAATGCATCCATCATTAATCGCAACCTTATCATATATTCGAGGATACCCTCTATCGTGTCGGAGTGGATTCCATTCTCCGTCGATGTTTGACCCTCGAGGAAGCTGAGAAAGTCCTCAATGATTGCCCTGTGGCGGTCACATGTCTGGTTATGCTACTACACAAAAGATTCTTCGTGCTGGTTATTTTTGGCCTTCTATCTTCAAACACTACATTGTCGCAATTCATAAATGTCATTATTTCCAGGTTTATCAATGCAAGATGAGTGTGCCGCCTGTACCTCTTCATCCTGCCATTACTGTTGGTCCCTTTGCGAAGTGGGGCATCAATTTTATCACGTGTAACCCTCACTCGGATGGGGGGGCATGCTTATATTATCGTAGCCGTGGACTACTTCACAAAATGGGCCAAAGCAATGCCTACACTTGCTGCTGACGGTAAGACAGCTGCTCAATTCATATTCAATCATATCATTGCTAGGTTTGGTGTCCCTCAATCCATCATCACCGATCATGGTTCCCATTTTTGGCATTACATGGTGGCCGAGTTGACTTCTAAGTTGGGTCTGCGTCACAATAGCTCAACGCCGTACTATCCTCAATCCAATGGCCAGGTTGAAGCCGTGAACAAATTTCTTGTTACCATGCTTCAACGTATGATTGGGATCCATAAATCCAATTGGCATCTCATGTTATTTTCATCTCTTTAGGCGTACCAAACCTCCGTGAAGAGTGAAACTGGATTCACCCCTTTTCAGTTGCTTTATGGTCTCGAAGCTACTCTTCCAATTGAATGTGAACTAACTTTGCTCAAGTTGGTTGTTGAATTACTACCGAACACTTCACCCGAAGAAGAGCGTCTCCTTTATCTCGAATGGTTATATGAAACCCGCCGCTTTGCTGCTCTAGTTATTGAATCACAGAAAAAGTGGGTCAAAGCTCATTTTAACCAATCAGTTTCCCCTTGTTCTTTCGTTGAAGGAGATCTCATCCTCCTGTATGACCAAGCTCATGATAATCTAGGGGCAGGTAAATTTCAACCCATGTGGCATGGGCCTTACATTGTTAAACGTGTATCGTAGAATGGGGCCTATGAGCCCATTGATTATGAAGGTCATCCGTTAGAACAACCCAGAAATAGGTTGTATCTCAAAAAGTATTATGCATGAGTCATTCATGCATGATTTGTGTACATAGGTGTTTTTTTTCATTTTTGTACATGTTTTGATTTGGTGTGCTTTGCGAGCATTTTCCTGCTTATTTGGGTCTTGCTTATTTGTGCAGATGTATATTACCCCTTATGTTGGTTTCACGGATGGTGCTTCCCGCAGTACCAGGAATTTGTCTTCAACAGCCTAGGTAATCTATGATCCTGCTGGTGAGTTGATAGAACTGCAAGGTATTTGTCTAGGATAAACTACAAACAATGTCGCTGAATATAGTGTTGTCCTTGAACTATTAACCGAGGCAATCAATTTCGGCATACGCACATTGCTTGTAAATCTAGATTCACAACTTGTTGTTCTGCAACTCAATGGTCACTTCAGTGATAAACCCATACATTTTTAGATTGTATTTACGTATTCATTTGTTGGAAAGACATTTTGATTTATCACATATCAACATATTCCTAGAGGAATGAATGCATTAACTGATACAGTGGCTAAAATTGTATTAGATAGACATTTGCGTAATTTGTAAAATCATCATGTGAAAAAGATCCATATAGGAAAATAGCCATATATATATATATATATATATATATATATATATATATATATCACGTGTTGCATCAGTGTGCATCATACATTCAAAAAATATTTGTGTTTCTATAACATCCTGAGACATCATGTCTCTCAAAAATGCAGATATAAAGCCTAGGTGTCTAATCGGCGTAATGCTCATGATAACATGTCACTGCCTGTACAAGCCACCTCAGCAAGAGATGAATACGGCTTGACACCCCGACGGTACGTCTTTGGTAGGCGCGAGGAACATCGTCGAATCGTGCATAATTCGGGACTCCGTGTATGATCCCTTCTAGGTTGCGCACAAGCTCCTCTTCCTCGCTTCCCTCACCATGAGGGTCGAAATCACGAGGAATTCGCCTCACTATCGGAGACATGCCCGCGGGTCTCTCTGGGCCGACATCTACAAATACATGGATTTAATGTCAGAACATACATAGTTAAAAAAAAAAGGCATTCATAATACTCATGAAAATTAAAAAATGAGTCTTACCCAAATCTTCTTCATCCCAATCCTCTCCCTGTTAGGTCCCTATATTACTAGTATAGTCCCTTATTGTTGTTAACCCCCTTATTGTTATTATTGTACCCTTGTAGCCCCCATATTGTTATTATTGTGCCCTTAAATTATTATTGTTAGGTCAACTAGGATTACATTGTGGCCCCACTACGATTACATTGTGGCCCTATGGACTCCTATATATAGAAATGAGGTTTTGTAATTTGTATCATCCAAGAATTGTTCATTAATGTAATGTAATGGAGGTTTCCCCCTCGAAGTGGCTTATTTCTAAGGTGTTGATATCTCTTTTCTTCTATTTTTGGAGCTGGTTTCACAACATTTGGTATCAGAGCTTTGGATTCTAGGGTTTCGCTGCCCCAAACAGGTCATCGTGGCATTTTCGCTATAAATTTTTTTCTACAAAGGTTCAGAAGCTGAAATTTTGAGAGTGCAAAGCCGAAATCCTGAGGAACATCGTCACAAAATTTTAGAGTTTGGTTCGCAATATGTTCGGAGATATGATCTGTGGAAGTTAGGGATTTTGGTAGGCTCCTGAATTTAACCTAAACAGGTCATCGCGGCATTTGCACTATAACTTTTGTTCTACGAAGTTTCAGAAGCTTAAATTTGTAGAGAGTGAAGCAAAAATCCCAAGGAACATCATCACCACATTTTAGAGTTTGGTTCGCAATATTTTCAGAGATATGATCTATGGAAATTAGGTCTTTGTCAAGCTCCCGAATTTCATCTCAAAGAGTTTATTGTGGGAAAACCTTCATAACTCTCTCTCTGAGCATCAGATTTGAATGATCTAAAAAATGGCCACAAGTACATGGAATTTAGTTTCTTGTCTATCAAGTTCAGAGCCAAAGGAGGAAAAAGTGATATGTGGCAAGTCATTCAAGTTCGCTATACTAAACCAGTCCATAATTGGGTCATTGTGGGAGATTGGACATAACTTTTCCTTGAAGAATCCAAATCAGGGAAGACCTGTGGCATTCTAAAGAAGATTTAGAGGGTGACTTCAGGGCCAAATTTCAGATATTGAAGATCCAAAATCACAGCGATAATTCAGTTTCAATATCAAGCTCCTCAAAATCAAGAAAAATGTGTGTATTTTTTTTTGCATAAGTCTTGTTTGAAAAATCAGTTCTAGTTGATTCCAAAGGCCTATTGAGCATAGCTATCAGTATTGGGTTCTAAAATTCCTCCTAAAAATAATTCAACACCCATTAAGCCTTCAGAAGGCTCTACTATGACTCATGAAAACAAAGAAATGCAACATGAGATATCAAAATTCCATGAGCAAGTGCACCAATTTTTGCTATCACAAAGAGAAACAAAAAATGAAATGGAAGTTGTGAAGAAAGGCATGGAAAGTAAGATGGATGGTTTGAAGAAAAGCGTGGAAGCTAAGATGAATGGTTTGGAAGCTAATATGGATGGCATGGAAGCTAATATGGATGACATGGAAGCTAAGATCGATGAAAAAATGGAAAACATGAAGAATGATCTAAAAGCAGACATGGAAGGTTTGAAAAATTTGATACAGCAAATGTTTCCTAATGGTGAAAATATAGTAGAGTAAACTCATGATGAGAACAAAATAAACGATAATCGTGATTTCATAAACTCTAATGTTGGCGAGAAGAACCACCATATTCCAAAGATGGATATGAGGAAGTTTGATGGCAAGGATCTCGTAACATGGATACTACATATGGAGCAATATTTTGATCTCAATAATGTGCAAAACACACAAAAGGTACGCATTGCAACTTTACATCTAGAACAAAATACATTTGTATGGTATCGATGGCTTTGCTCCCATAAAAAAATTGTCACTTGGTCAATTTTTACGGAGGAAATGATAGCACATTATGAGGATACAAAGAGCAACACCTTCTTTATCCAATTGATAAATCTCAAACAAAAGGGTTTAGTGGGGAAGCACATTGAGGACTTACAAAAATTGAATATAAGGGTAACTGATATTCCAGAGGAACACAAGATTGATCTATTCATAGGTACTTTAAAGGATAACATCCAACATGAAGTTCGCGTTTTGGAACCTGATTCATTGGAGAAGGCAGTCAGGTTGGAAAGAAAAATTGAATGTAAAATTATGGCGACAAGGAAGCCTACCACTCACTTTTATAAAGAGGGAAGTGTTGCTACTCCTATATTTAAATAGCCTACAAGGTTGACACCACAACAATTGGAAGAAAAAAGAGCAAAAGGGCTTTGCTACAGTTGTGATAGCAAATACACTAAAGGTTATAAGTGCGCTGAGAAGAAATTATTTTACATAGATTGTGAAGAGGAAGAAGAAAATGAACAAGAAGAGGATATACACCAGGAACCAACCCTAGAAGAGGAAGAAATGAATCCGACCATATCGTGTAATGCACTGGCGGGAATTACCACTCCTCAAACTCTCAAGATACAAGGACAAATCAAGAAGAAAAAGGTAATAGTGTTGATTGATTCAGGTAGCACCCATAATTTTATTCATTGTAAGGTAGCCAAGGAATTAAATTGTTTCCTATACCCAGCACCAGAATGTCAAGTGATGGTTGCAAATAGAGGAACTATAAATTGCTCTGGAAAATGCCATAATATCAAGCTATCCATGGGGGAATATGTATTGAATAGTCTAATGCTTTCCATCCCAATGGGAGGTGCTGATGTCGTACTAGGAGTACAATGGTTACAATCTTTGGGGACAGTAGCTTTTAATTTTCAAGAACTTTTCTTGAATTTTTTTTCGAAAGGAAAGGAAATCGAATTACGGGGTATCACAGGGAAGCCAGGAAAGATAATAAGCTCTAATGTCATGACAAAGCTTCTGAAGAAAAAACAACGAGGCCTAATTGCACAATTATGCTCACTAGAAGTTCCAACATCAAAATCATCTATTTCTCCAGATCTCCAAAGAGTCTTGGACAATCATTCCAATGTGTTTGATACTCCCGAAGGACTCCCACCTATTCGTGATCATGATCATGCTATTAATTTTATTCCAGGAAGTGTTCCTCCAAATATCCGACCTTACAGATATCCTTATGTCCAAAAGAGTGAAATTGAACGTATGATTGCAGAAATGTTAGAGGCTAGTATAGTTCAACCTAGTCAAATTTATTTCTCTGCTCTTGTAGTATTGGTACACAAGAAGGATGGATCATGGTGCATGTTTCCCGATTATAGGGAGCTCAATAAGCTCAACATTAAAGATAAATTTCCCATTCCTGTGATTGATGAATTATTGGATGAATTACATGGAGCAATTTATTTTACCAAGTTGGATCTTCATTCAGGATATCATCAAATTAGAATGAAGGCTGAAGATATTCCAAAAACAACATTTCAAACTCATGAGGGTCATTATGAATTTTTGGTCATGCCTTTTGGCCTTACCAATGCACCTTCTACATTTCAAGGGTCGATGAATTCCATTTTCAAACCCTTCCTTAGAAAATTTGTGCTAGTATTTTTTGATGATATACTAATCTACAACAGGTCTTGGAAGGATCATGTTGAACATGTTGATAGGGTGCTCAAACTATTGCAGGAGAAACAATTATATGCAAAAAAATTCAAATGTTTCTTTGGAGTACAAGAGGTGGAATATCTGGGTCATATTGTATCTCACAAGGGTGTTAAAGTAGACCCTAACAAAATTGAAGCCATTAAGGAATGGAAAGTCCCCACAACCATAAAGAAGTTGTGAGGATTTCTCAAGTTAACAGGGTATTATCGCAAGTTTGTTAAGAATTATGGGAGAATAGCAGCACCTCTAACAACATTATTGAAGAAAGATGCATTTTCATGGACTCTGAAGCAACTAAGGCCTTTGAACATCTTAAAGAGGCAATGTGCCTAGCACCAGTCTTAGCTATGCCAGACTTCACAAAAACCTTTATTGTGGAATGTGATGCCTTAGGAAATGGAATTGGTGTTGTTTTAATGCAAGAAGGAAGACCCACACTACTACATTTGGCGGAAATTCCGACAATTGGTTCCGACGCTTTTGACCAAATGTCGGAAATTTCCCCAAATTTTTTCCATCCCGCCCGAAACCGTCGCTATACCAACGTTTATAGAAAAGTGTCGCAATACCGACACTTATACAAAGTGTCGCAATTGCGACGTTTGGAGGAAGACGTCGCAATTGTGACACTTTAGCCCAAAGCGTCGCTATTGCGATGGCTGCCTCCAAACGTCGCAAGTGCGACACAATGTCTAAGTGTTGCAATTGTGACGTTTGGAGGCACCCGTCGCAATAGCGATGCTTTGTCCGCCGTTGGTATAACGACACTTATATGTGCACTACATAAAAATACGAAACTTATATGCGCGCTACATAAAAATACGAAACTTATATGCGCGCTACATAAAAATGATTTTATTGTTTCGTATCCGTCGCAATAGCTACATTAACATCTGATATCACGCGCGCATTCACCCTCCACTCTTGCAGAATAGCATTCGCCCTCCATTCACCCTCATTTCTTGTAGAATAGCATTTTCCCTCAGCATTCGCCCTCAGCGTTCGCCCTCAGCTCTTGCAGAACAGCATTCGCCCTCAGCTCTTGCAAAATGGTAAGTTCTTACTGTAGGCCCTTCCTCCTATAGTAGGGTTGACTCTATTTGGGTTTTTTTGGTCATTTCCATTGGATTGTGTTAGGCTGTAGGGTTCTCTCTAGATGTCAAGAATCAAGATTCAATACCCTCTATTATCTTCATCACCCAATACAAGATTTAAATTTTTCCCAAAGAAACGCTTATTAATTTGGCAGCCATTATTTCTCCCTGCTCTAAAAACCCTACATTTAAATGAAAACAAGAATTGCATTTGAACTACAAAAATCTCTTAGTGTTCAAATGTACATGTGTGCATCACTTGTGTAGGGTATTCCTTTTCCACTTTCACATTATCCAAGAATGTGTGCAGTATAGTTCATATTTTTTGTGATTTATATTATCTTGAAAAAGGAAAGGTAAATTATTTCCCATGGAAAAATAAGGTTTTCCCTTTTTACTACTGGAAATGGTACAACAAAGTTCCATTTCTACCCAAAACTCCTATGAAACAGGAACCAAATAAAGGCCATATCCTCAATGGACATCATTTGGCTTTGAAAATGGCCATTGCACCGTGTTGTTTCTTATATTACATCACGATAGTTTCTTAGGTCATTTCTTGTTTCTTGAGATGAAAAACAACCAAAGAAATTGTGAAGATCCTTTCAAGAAATAAATGACCACTTCTCAATCATATCTCAACTATTTTTTATTTTATTCAGTGGTTGCTTACTTTGAGAGAAATTTGACACTTTTATAAGGAATATAACATAAAAACACAAAATGGGAAGGAATTGATGAGGTAAATGACCTTTAGTTGTTGTCAATTAAGAATTGATAATACACGATGCATGTTTTGTACTACAAACTAGATTCCTTCCTGGAGTTAGGACACAGAGTATTGAATCAAAGTTGTAGTTTCTAACTTCTTGTATTGGTTCATCAATCTTGAAATTCAGACATTGCATGTCCTCATTGCTTCATGTTTGAATAATTTGCATCATATCGTACAATAGGAAATTAGGAATTATAATTATTATTACTTTATGGATCAGTTAAGTTACTTTTAAGTTTGCATGGTTTAGTGTGAAATTATTCTAGTGTGCCCCTAGGCCCAGGTGAAGGAATGCCAAGGACTGAGAACCCTAGTTTTTAAATGGTATTGTTTCTTAAACCCAAAAACCCCTCAACATCACTTCTTATTAGTTCTTAAAAATAGTGTTGTAAACAATTTGAGAATTGATATAGCAAAATCTTTCACTTCTCAAGATAAATTCCTAAAGCTGAAGTGTGATACCATGTGTAATTCAATAGTTCCATTGTCTCCTCACCAACCTCTTTTCACTTCGGGCTAGCTCTCCTCCAACTCAAGGGGGGTTCTCCCTAGTAGATGTTAGGGATCTAATGGGCCAACCAAACCAAGTCAAGAGCCCCCTAACTCTCTATGTTTACTACTATCAATCAAAATATTGAACAATAGGGTCAGACATGCATCCTGAAGATAAAATTGCCAGGGTATTTTTGGGTAATTTCAAAGGGAAAGTCCCCAAACACATATAATCAAGGAATTATAATGTTATTTCAAACATTAAATATCAACAAAATCGTTTAAAGGATATTGAAAGGAAAAAGGTGATGGAAGATAGAAAGTGCCTTACTTAAATGCTCTAAGGATTTTTTAATAGTTGCTCCAAAAGCTTCACTTCAAGGCCCTTCAAGATCGTCTCCAACAATTCTATACCATCAGCTTCAACAATGTTGCTCCAAAAATGTCCTCAAGGTCTTCACAACAAGTTTACTAGAAGTTGCTCCAACAATATATTCAATAAGGTCTTAATTGTCAACTCGTCTCTTGTTTGGGTGCCTTAATGTGCGATGACATGTTTCCAGGATTGAATTCAATGCAAGGCATATTTGAAACTCTAACTCTGTCTTCCGGTGTCTTATTAGAAATTATTTCAGTTTTCATTTTGTTTTTTCAAGTTAGATATTGTTTTCAAGTTTTTACATTTATAATTTTATTGCAATGTGGCAGACTGATCAGAGCAGTGCAGGAACAACCTCGAGACGGGATGATCGCGGAAAGAGGCTAGCGGAAGAACATGTAAAGTGCCAGCATTGCTCTATCTTCAGGTATTTTAGTTATTTACATAATTGAAATAATATTAATTTTGTTCAAATATGCAGACACCTAGCCATGGTACGCCTGATGATTCCCTCTTTGAGGAAGAGATTTCTTCATCCCTATCTCCGGTGTTCTTGTTGCGAAAAAAGGCACGAGATGCAAGGTCAGAATTTAATACTTTGATAGACACGCCTCAAACACCTGAAACAGAAGAGAGGATAAAACATCTTATGAGCCAGCTAGAAAGATATCAGGTAATAATAAAAAGTCAAAAGGATATTTTTTTTGTTCTGCATGAGATGAATTGTGATAGTTTGATTTTTAATTTTTACATTGACTAAACTAACAAAAAGTTCTTTTGTATGTAGCGTTTTTTGGCACTTGTTGAACCCGGTGTTGGTGGTAGTGGGACACAAGGGCAAGATATTGCCCAACAACCCTCTCGTACACCTTCTACTCCTTTAGGTGCCAGCCAAGAAACACACCCTGCCCAAGCAGACACCCAGCCAACCGCTGAACGTGTTGGCAATGATGAGGCTGATATGGCCAACTACATTATTGCGTTTCCTGGAGCTACACATGTCAGCTCCACAGGGACCATTAATGGCACGTTGTTGGTGAACGATGAAGGTGTCCCTATAAATCATGTACAACTCCCAGGTAAATTTTAATATTTTAACTATTTCATGTACTTTATCTAAAACATATTTATCGTGATTTTTATTTTTAAATTAATGATAATATCTTCTTTTTCTTTTGGTTTTATTCTGTGTAGGAAACAATGAGTTCTACAGGATTCTGGAGAGCCATGCGTTGATAATTTTTGGCCCAACCATACGTACAGGGTGGAATTCCCAGAATTCCAACCTGAAAAAAGAACTTCTAGATTATCTAGAAGCCCTTTTTGGGGTCGGCACATTTGACAGAAAAGCGGTGGCTCAGGTAGCCGGCAAATATTTGAAATATACCAGGGACACCTATAGGACACAATTTCAATTTAACCCTAGATATGAGCGTCCTCTCGCAGTTTCAGAGAGTGAGTGGAGAGCACTCATCCATGACGGAAAAGAGAAAAGGGCAAAGAAAGAAGGAAAAATGCCAACTGGACACGCAAGGTAAATTACAACTTTAATTCAATAGCTTTAATTTTCTTTATGTCTAAAATAAAAGTGTGCTACGTCATATCTGACTTCAATCTTTTGATGCTAGGTTGCATGACACCTCAAAGGCAACCAAAGCTAGGATAGAGAAAAAGGGCCATCACAAGCTCGGCCAGGGTGGCTACTTGAAATTAGCTGCAAGAATTGTAATTAAGTAGCTAAACATCTTATAATTAATTGTATCGCCTTCCAACGTTTTGTAATCCTATCAAATATGATTAAAAATACACAATCATATGTAATGTAGGGTGATGACTTTGGAACAAAAACTACAGAGGAAGATAAAAATATCGCTTTCCATTTCGGCTATCAAGTCGTAGTTGAACGTCACAGAAGCTTGGGGCAGGTCCCAAGATCCAGAATGCCTGATAAGGTAAAACATTAACCTTTCAATATGTTTGTTTTCGTCCATAAATTTAATGTCTAACAACTTTGTTTAAATCAGGGGAGCAACACTGCCGACGAGGCAAATAACCCAGTTGTAGAGCCAGATGTAGATGTTCCTCACGTGCAACCTGATCATTGTAGTGGGGACCAGGCCGACAATGCTACTATCAGTGAGGGCCGTGACGGTAATTAATTTCCACTTATAATTTTTTCTAATTATACTTTGATGGTTGTCCTTATAACGTTTTTTGTTTAAATGACAGAGAATGTTTCCCTTGAGGATCTTACCACCAGAGAGGAAGACAGGGCAACAGTCCCAACGGCGACAACTGGTGCACCAGGTAAATAATCTCATTGCAATTTTTTTTATTAATATTACCAAACTAGTTCAATGATATTTAAAAACTGACAATTAAAATTTAATATTATTTGTTTTTGTAGGCGATGCCCTGTCACTGGATGAGACCAGACATCGTGACTACGCAACTAGGTCAGCGGCGACAACTGGTGCACCAGGTAAATAATATCATTGCAATTTTTTTTATTAATATTACCGAACTAGTTCAATGATATTTAAAAACTGACAATTAAAATTTAATATTATCTGTTTTTGTAGGCGATGCCCCGTCACTAGATGAGACCAGACATCGTGACTACGCAACTAGGTCATCGGCAACAACTGGTGCACCAGGTAAATAATCTCATTGCAATTTTTTTTATTAATATTACCGAATTAGTTCAATGATATTTAAAAACTGACAATTAAAATTTAATATTATCTGTTTTTGTAGGCGATGCCCCGTCACTGGATGAGACCAGACATCATGACTACGCAACTAGGTCAGCAGTGCGGGTCGAAAGGCATGAAACAGGAGCAGGAGACGATGATATTGATGATGTAATTAGGAGCTTTAGAAATAGGAAGAAGAAAAAGAAAAAGAAAATTTGATAATGTAAAATATTGTATTATTATAAGACAAATGTTACCATACTTGGAACGTTTTTTGCATTATATAAAAAACTCATTTATCATACTATTTTTATGTCAAGCATTAATTTCAATGTTTCCTTGCATACTTTTTGTTAAATTGTTTTTTTATTAGTTATTGAATATTTTTTTTTATGCTCATGAAAGTAAAAAATGAAATATAGATTGGGTATTGGGGAATTGAGAGTGATGTGAGGGGGGAGAAGAGGGGCCATAAGAGCTTCCACCTTCACGTGGTTGGCCCTGTTTAGTAGAGAATAATTTATTGGAGAGATTTTATCTTGGAGCAAACCTCCCTCGATCCAGCATAGCAACAAAAAATTCATTGTTGACTTAGTTGCTACTCTTTCAGATCGTGGGAGGCTTGTTCCAAGTTCATGCGACTCCAATAAATTGTTCTTGAAACGAAGAGGAGCTTATTCAAGTATGTTTTGACATTTTCAACATATGTTCTAACATTATCATAAGAATGCATCTTAGAGTAAAAAATAATACATCAATTACTTGTATTTATTGTATAGATAATGATGGATTTTGATTGACTTGGCAGTGCAGGTACAAATCCTCTTGCATCATGAGCAATACAACTTGTCAACCAGGGTCATGTCCAGAATATTTTTGCTTGTGCGCTTGACCAGGTTCGTAATGTCACATTTTATAAGTTCCTTTACAGTTCATAATTCAATATTAAGCTTGTTCATGATTATTATCTAGGTCTTTTGTATGTGTTTTTTCATCTATTTAATTGTAAGCAACTCTGCATGTTTCCTGTTGTTCACTATGATTCCTCCCATTACCACTCCCAGGATGAATCCGACTTCATTGTTACATAGGTTACTTTATTGTTACTATGATTTCTCCATTTATGATTTCATAGGTTACATCATGTAAAGTTGTCAATCTCAGGTTGGTGATGAGCTTTAGTTCTCCAGATTTGGGGCTTTTCTGATATTTTCTCCCTCATGTCATTCTCGCATCACCTCGTTGTTTGAGCATGCCAATTTTCTACCACTTGTACCAATTGGCACATGTCAATCTCTGAGTGGTGCCACATTTCACCTATTTTCAGTGAGAGTTTAGGGTTTCTCTAACATAGCTTCAGAAATCCGATTCAGTGCTTGCTTAAATATTGTCACATAATACTCATGGTTTGGATTGATGAGCATGTTCGCATCAATTCATCATCCAGCAAGCCACAAAAAATTTCTCCAACAGCTCTTTATTCCGAAAAATTCAATATTACAACAAAGTATAAGAATCCACCCTCAATACTCTAATTGAGGGAGTATTTATACAAAAAAATATCAAAAATATCTCATAACAAATTGAGATATAATCTAGGGTGACTCATGAATAAGTTACAATAAAAATAGAGACAAATGGTCTCGTAGATAAGATAAAAAGTAACTGATGTTGTGTTGTTTCCTTCTTTTGAGAATGTGTTGGAGGCAGGCCCTATGTTTTGGCCCGTTGTTGTCATCCTCAGTAATTCTGTTCTGACTGCCTTGCTTTATTGATACTCTTTGTTTTCACTGATACACTTTGACCTCTGTTTATCCTTTTTATCATGGTATACTGTAGTAAATAGGCAAAATTTCATATAAGGATAAATTTTACAAAAGTTCCAACAGTTCTTCCCACCATTTATCTTCTGGTATTCTGGTCCGTTGAATTTTTCTCAATGTTTCATCAGCCTCAGTATATCTGAAAAAGGTAGGCTGAATTGGAAACAAATGCTTTACTTCATGCTCAAGATAAAATAATTTTTCCAATCTGTCATGAAGATTTTTTCCTGTTGGCAATGCTGCTTCTGATGTACTGGTTGAAGAATTGGCCTGATTGTCAGCATACTTGTCCAATTTTTCAACATAGCTTTCGAGGTCCATTAGTTTATCCTCTGAAACTATAGGACTGAGAAATTCTTTTTTCAACAAAATATCAAATCTTTCTCTGAAGGCAATGATTTCTTCTTGCATATCTGAGCACCTTCGTTCTAGATTCTGCATAAGGGTTCTCTTAGTAAAAACTCTTTTTATTTCCAAAATTGTTCCGGTCCTGTCCTGAATACCAAGTTTTGCAAGTTGGTGTCTGGTTTGAGTGTTTAGAAACTGTATGAGTTGATTGGCTTCCTCGGGCCTATTTCCCAATTCTTCTCTTGTACTTTGAACTTCTTCTATAGCCAATTTGACTAAATCATTTTGTTCATACATAATCTGAATTGAAGACCAGACATCCTTTATTGATTGGATAATGTTGTCCCAAAGAATTTCATTTATTTCCTTTAAAGGTTTCTCCAATGTGAGATCCTTTTCCAATGCTTTAACCAATTTTTCTAATCTTTTGAACTCTCTTGTTTTATCAGCAACACTCATTTTTTAGAGATCATATCTTTGTTCTAAATTAGTAAGCTGTAACTTTGTGTGCTGGAGTTCTGTTACTTGAAGTTTCAATTCATTCATTGACTTTATTAATTCTTCAGAACTCAAATTGGAAGTATTTACCTGTGATAGCTCTGTTGGCTGACCTGTTGTGGATGTACCTGTACCTATAATTGCCTCTGTTGTTGATGCTGGAATAGTAGACTGCTTGTTCTTTAATGCCTATTCAAGCTCTTTTTCTATTTCATTTAGTTGCTCATTCAGTTTCAAAAGCAAGTCCATCATTTCTTCTTCAGAATTTTTCTTTATCATCTCTTCAGTTTGTGGATGTCTTGAAGCTGGCAATTTCAACTGCTTTCTCAAAGCTGCAATATCATCATATTTTTTCTTGATTAGGGCCTCTATACCTTTGACATCTTTAGGATTGTGACCCAATCCAATGATTATTTCCTCCAATGTCTTTATCCTATTGTCTTTGGCCTAAGAAGAGGCTTTTTCAAGTTGCAATTGTGCATTAGTGTTCTCCAAAGAATCCTGCAACTTCTGAGTTGCCATTGCTTTATCGGTCAGAGTAGAATAGATCATTTCACCAGTCTGCTTATGTAACTCAATCTGATCTAAAGGATGAATATCCTTTTCTAAGACTTCAAAATTTGTTCTAATATAATCTGCAGCTGTTTGAGGCTGCTACACTTTTGGTTTGAAGTGACTCATTATCATGTTGCCTTGCTGAATGTCATAAGCTGACATCAATATTTCTTGATTCTTAGGAGCCATCTTCAAATACTGATTGTAAACCTGGAGTCTTAGTGGATCATTCCTGGATTTTATATTGATAAATTTTTTCTTTATATCTTCTGCATCTTTAACTGGTGGTTTGAAAGAAGATATTTTAACACTGTTGCTTTTGCAGCTCTTTTCTCTATAAAGTAGTGGATGCCCCACTGACTATACCTGTTTTTTGACTATCCAAATCTTCTCTCTGGCTATCAGGAATTTCCTGAACAAAATCTACTTCTGGAAGAGGATTTAATTTTTGTCTTTTAGCATGAGGCTGTTCTGAAGATCCACCAACAGGGGTAGCAACTTTAGCATCTCTCTTCTTGCCTTTTTCTATATTGATAGGAGTTTGTAAAATTGAAATTTCTGGCTCATTGATCAAAATAGGAGGAATTTGTACTTGACCCTGTTCTTTAGAAGTCTCAGGTTGCTCTGTCATTGTGAATTTTTCAAATACTTGTATGTCAAGCTCCTTTTCTTTTCCTTTAGATTGTACTGTGGCCAATGCACTGATCTCCTGTAAATTTTGCTGAGAAGTCCCTGCAGAAGAAGGACCAATACCTAGTATCTGCACCTGTCCAAAATAGTCTAGGTCAAGTATTTTCTCAAGGTCTTTCATTACATTTTCAAAATTGACCTGCTCACTATCCTGTTCTACCAATTTTCCTTCTATCCATTCATCCATATTGGCATATTGTTCAATTTCTGGAATTTTGTGATGAATGTATGGTGATAGTTTATTTTTCATTCTTCTATCATAGATAAAGCTATTTGGGTCATAAGGCACCCAGTAAAAACTTTTTTGTAATCTGAGATATTCTTCTAAGATTCTTTCTGCTTCCTTTCCAGCATCTCTAGAGTTACAAACAAAGGGACCTTATTGACTTTTGATCCTGAGTTGAGCCTTTTTCTTTGCATTGCAGAAATGAACTATATCTGAGTTAATCATCTGCCTGAAATACTCTAGTGCAAAGAGTCTCATGGGGACATATTTGGGAAACTTGAATGGGCACAATTCACATCCATATATTCTGATCTCAGTGTGATTTTGATACAAGTACCAGTCACCTACTCTATATTGTTTTGAGAGTTGTAGAATTTTCTTGATTTCATTATTGACTCTAGGAGGGGAAACTCCTATTAACAAAGTGGTTGCAGGGTGTACAAATAGGTCAATAAACTCATTATATAAGTAAGGAGAATCAAAGGAATTATGGGTGATGGCAGACCAAAATATCACAGACCTAGGATTTCCTTTGGCATCAAATTTCTGAACATGGAAAGGGAAAATTTCTGATTGGTAATAAATCATGAGATGATATATAACAGAAGAATATTTGAACACTTTTTCATTCTCAAATCTCATGAACTGATCATGGATTTTATCAGCAATGTAGGATGCAAAATCATACTTGACAGCAGGGGACTGTCAAGGGGTAAATATAGACAACAATACTAGGGTTAATTGATCAACATATTCACTAGTATTGAAACCCATGATAAAGGATATCATATTCAGAATAAGCCTGCCCACATCAGTGAAAAAAGTATAACCATAGGGGTGAGAGCCTTTGGGCTGATGCTCTGGTAACATGAAGGTTTCACAAATGTGATTTAACTCTTCATGGGACAAATTGGCAGACTTTTCAAGTAATTCTCCCATGGACAGGGGAGTGAGGGCTTGACCAGGTTGAAATTGCAGCATTTCATTTATCGACTGAGTAGTGATTGGGAAAAGGATGTTCTGACTCAGGGAAAAAACTGCTCTTTGATTGGGGTCATAGTTTGCATGGCAGTAATGAATTAACTCAGGAAAAATATGGACTGAGGGGAGAAGACACATGGGGAGATTGGATTCCCATAATCCAATAATATTAGAACCGTTTATAAAGTTATCTCTGCAGCGGCAAAAGGTTCGTAGAGGATTATCACTAAGAACGAGGTCTTTAATTTGAAAATCTCTATCTGCTAGGGGAAGATAGTCTAAATCTCTGTGAGGGGCATTCAAAGGTGCGATGTTCAGAGCCACTAGAACCTCCATTTCTGGTTCTTGTGGATTCAGAAACGAATTTCGGGTTTTTGTGAAGAATAAACACAATTACAAATTTTGGGAATGCAATTTACAATTCTGGGGATTGAACAAGACCAAATTGAACTCTATTTCTGTCTTTCATGTGGAATTTAAAACAAAAGCTAGGATTTCACAGAGTTTTAATGGGAATTGGGGTAAATACCTGTTTTTTGGGAGATGAACAGTGATTAAACAGGTACAGGCTATGGCGTACGAACTCTGGATTACTGGTATGCAATTGTCTTCAGCAAAATACAGTTGATGGCGCTTGACAGTTTGTTTTTGAAATTCTCTGCATGAGACTTTGGTCGTTCACAGAATAATGAAAATGACGCGGGCAAAATTGTTTTATTCACAAAGTCCAAAGGGTGATGGGGTTTTATTTATTTATTTAATGGATGACGTCAGTAGGTACGGAGGATGAGTCACGGGAGGCAAGCGGTAAGCGGTTTCCATCGCACCGCTTTTGGGGAAAAGTGGTTTTGGGCGGAGGGCGAGCGATTCCATAGAATGATTGACGCATGGCATGGCACTGTTTGAAAACCGTCGGGCCATCACGCATTATTGTTCGGACGCAGATGGCTAGCAATATCATTAATAACCGTTGATCTCAGATGGGTTGATCGAACGGCGATGGGGACGTGGAAGTGACGGGGATTTAATATGGAGGGCCCAACGCAATTAAACGTTAATTAATCTCATCGGGGGGAATCTGATTGGCGGAGTTAATTAATCGTGAAGATTAATCAATTTGTTTATAAAAATGCAGGAAAGTGATTGGGAAATGATTTAACCAAGGTTAGCGATTAAGGGAGGTATTAGGGATTTTACAAAGGGTTTATAGTTTTAACCTTGGGAAAGGGAGTCGGGGGATTAAAATACACAGGGGAAGAATTATTTTTGTATTAAAACATGTAATAAAACATATTTTAATTATTTTTTCAATATACTTTTATTATATGATAATTAAATCAGATTAATCTAATTACCATAGGGGGCAGAATTTAATATTACGATATATTTAGCCAAAGGGGGCATAAAGTGGGTTTTTTATTTAAACATGTGGAAATAAATAACTTTGGCTAAAATTTATTAATGGGTTTTTGGGGATATTATATAAAAAGGAGTTATATATAATAGGAGATGGTTATTTTTGTAAGGATTTAATACATAAAATCAATGTTAATATGACAAAGGGACAATGTAAACTCAAAATACATTAATATAACTAAGAAAGTGAAGATTTAAAAGCAAATTGCATTATAATCACTTCATCACTTAGACTTAGAATAAAATGTGATTTTGAGGGTTTTTTATGAAATAATGCATAATTTTCCTAAGTAAAATGGGATTTTACTTAGGAAAAGATGTTTAGAAATGAGTGAATGTTATGAAGAATGACTTCAAGTACTTAGGCTTTTCCAATACAAAAATCTTATTGAATCAGGTAATACAAAAATGCCAATGAAGCCAATCAAGTAGCTGTAATAATAAATGGATAACTTGATTGCTTGTGATCAAAATTGGAAGTATATTATGATCATGTGCCTTTATAATAAATGATATGATGTGTAAAGGCCACTTTTGATGTATTTGATCCTTATAGAGAAAACATGTTTGCAGATTTGGGCTAAAAATATTCTCTATATAATCTAATATAGGATCAATAAAAGTATTATGTATGTTATTTACTTCTAGGCCTTCAATGACTGGTTGCTCAGTTGTATTCTGAATATTAAGCCTTGAAACTATTTCTTCTGTCTTGTGTTTGAAAGAATAATCATCCTCAATATGCAAGTCAAAAGATAGTACAATTTCCTCTTGCTTAGGAGAAGGAAGATTTTCAAAGAATTCTTTAGGATTTCGGAAATTGTATGACCGAATTTGAGAATGCAAAAGTTTAATTTCATTTTCATAATTTTCAGAAATTATCTCAAGAACACATATTTTCAGTTTGGGAGAATATTTTCTTGATTTCAAAAGAAGAAATAAAGCTCTTAAAAAATCCTCATCAAGTTGAAGTTCTAATATCTCATCCCTCAAAATAGCTAGTGATTGTTTTGTGAAATTATCATAATTATCATCATACTGATCATGTAAGTCTAAAAAATCTTCTAAGAACCTTGATTTTCTTAGGAATAGGTCATTTTGTAATAGCTTGCATCTTTTGAGGCTCCAACTTCACTCCTTCCTTTAAAACAATATGAACTAAATACTCGAATTCTTATTTCCCAAAAAGCACATTTGGATATTTTTACATAAAAATGATTGTTCTCAATAATTTATATAACTTCTCCACATGTTTAGTGTGGTATTCCCATGATTTATTATAAATATGTGTATTATGAAAGAAAACCAACACAAATTTTATAACATGGGATCAAACAAAATTGTTCTTAAGTCGAGCCCGCCGGACTTCAAACGGCGATAAACCATAATTCAAACCAAATTCGCGTTCCAAAATAGCCTGCTGACGTCGGCCAATTTTGTGACGCGAAAACCAAATGAATTCCACCCTAATCTTTTTCGGGTCCGAAGTTGGGCTGGCGTGCTGAGGGAGAGTTGTGACGTGAATTTCGTATCAAATTCGCCCTAATCTTTTTTGGGTCCAGATTTCCTCTGTGCGAGTGGCCCAAACAAAGATCCACTCCAATCAATTTCTGCCACGTGTCCTCAATTAAAACTTGCCCTGCTCCCCGATGCGGGTGCATTCGATGGCGTTTAAGGCGATGGGACATGGATGTGGCGATTTCATATCAATCACATTAAGATTTAACGCTTTTCAATTAAGTTCCAAGGTTTTCACATCAAATCGCATTAAGTTTTAACACTGTTCAAGACCGGACCTCCACTCCCGTTAGCGATTCTGCATGCTCCAATATGATTTGGCCTTTGGCTCTCATTAATGATCAGAGATTAATTATGACGAGTGTCCTTCGATTTCATTGATAAAATGGCATTTCGCTATGGTTTTTCAGACGAGCCGGTTGCTGGGTTACACTGCCTGCTCACTGTGATGAGAAGGAGAAGTAGCCAGCTGAACTGCTGCTTAGACCTTGCTGCATATCTGCATTTCTCTCGGTCTAGTCCTTGTCTCTCTTCCTCTGTTTCTTGGAATTCTGCTTCTCCGTCTCCTCTTGTGCCCACTGCTGAGACTGCACCCATACCTCGTCTGCGTCATAGGATGCGTTGCCGCAGGGGGAGCACTAGAGGTCAACCCCTGCACGCTCCCTCCAGCCCCTCAACAGAGTCATCTTTCCATTCCAGTGATTATCACGCAGGTCGCTATCCAGATAATAGAAGTGGGCAGGGTCGGGTTGTAGGATCTGGCCACCGTATGGGCTCCCCTACTCCACATTTCCCCAATGCTTCACTTTCTCCCATGACACGCACTGCGCATTTTTCCTTTAATTTCTCTCTAAACCGCCCATGCATCACAGTGACAATTACTGTGTTTTTCTGGGAGGAGGCCCAGATGGAAGAACAATGCACCCGTCCAGCGGGAATGAGCTCAGAAAAAGCCGGCCAGCATTCGGGCCTTTAGGAGGGGAGCGGTGGCATGATTGTGGAGGTAGCACCTAGCGATCCTGGACCTTCTGAAGGATGGTGCCGAATCGTCGAGGAGCCAGAAGATTAGTTTGGTTAATTTGTTTTTCTTGCTTCGCGGCCCACTTAATTGGGCTACTTTTAGATTATGTTACTGTGCTGGACCTCTGTAATATTTCTAAATTCTATAAATGTTCAAGACTGGTTTCCCTGTATGAGGGCAGTCTTCTTAATTTTTTGATTTTTTGATGACAAATTTGCAATGAGTCTGGGCAATGTTTTTGACTTCGGTGTAATTTTATTCCCACTATTAATAGATTAACTTTACTTAGAAAAAAAAATGTTGCCCTGTTTCTATTTTAATCCTGTTTTTTGAAATATAGAACCATGTTTATATGATTGTTTATAGTCGAAGCACTGCGGGGTGGTTTATTATATTAATATTTCACGGTCGAATTATGTTCATAACAATTGGAAAAAAAAATGTTTCCCTGTTTCTATTTTAAACCTGTTTTTTGAAATACAGAGCCATGTTTATATGGTCTATGTATTATACTCTTTCTCTGTATATCTACAGGAACCTTTTTGCTATGAACAGGGTGGATGCTGTAGCGGGATACTAATGGAAACAAGTGAGCCTGAACCTTACATCTCGGATGCAACAGATGGTTACCAATACTCCTCACATGATTAGCGTTTTTCTCTGTTCAAGGATTTTGGGTACTTTAATTTGTATTTGGAACAATGGACGTCAGTACTCTATCTGTTTCTTTACTATTCTACATACTGCTATTTCACTTTCTTATAGATGCCTTGGGAATATTTGGATGCTTTCTCAGATTGTCGATAATCTCCATGTGGACCGTTACTGGGTTTTATATCAAGTCCCTGTATGTGACATGGGGTATTTTTCTATCATTGTCTAGGGTGGGACTTCACTTTTCTGGATGGATATTTGGGTTCCAATCTTTAGATGTGAAAATGTAATGACTTCATGGACTGTTTTACTTCATATAATATATTCAAAACAACGTTTTTTCTCTTTTGAAAAAAAAATTATTGTTTATAGTCGAAGCGCTGTGGGGTGGTTTATTATATTAATATTTCACAGTCATTGGAACGCCCACAATTCATAACAAATATTGGAGATTTATTGTCCTGTTTAAAGTTTCATTTTTTTTTTTAAATTGAACCCGTCGTCGATATACCGACGTCTTGTAAGCATCGGAATTGCGACAGCTTAAAAACGTCAGACCACATTTCGTCGGAATTGCGACAGTTTACAAACGTCGGAAGAGCGACATTCAAAACGTCGGACCACATTTCGTCGGAATTGCGACAGTTTACAAACGTCGGAAGAGCGACGTTCAAAACGTCGGACCACATTTCGTCAGAATTGCGACAGTTTACAAACGTCGGAAGAGCGACGTTAAAAACGTCCGACCACATTCCGTCAGAAGTGCGACAGTTTACAAACGTCGGAAGCGTGACAGTTTGGGAAATGTCAGAAGAGCGATGCTTGTTTGGAAGCGACGGAAAAAGTGTCGGTAGTGCGACACTTTGTAAATGCGTCGGAGTTGCGATGGCATGGAAAACCACGCTTTGCCCGTCCTTGAACTGTCGCTCTTGCAACGACTATGTGTCGGAATAGCGACGATTTGGCCGTCGGAAATTGCGCCAAATTTTCTAGTGCCATTTCTTTTGAAAGTCGTCCAATCAAAGGAAAGTATTTACAGAAACCTATTTATGAGAAGGAAATGTTAGCAATACTGCATGCACTAAAGAAATGGAGAACTTACCTAATGGGAAGACACTTCAAGGTAAAAACTGATCATCATAGTCTTAAACACTTTTTGGAACAAAGACTATCTTCAGAAGAGCAGCAAAAATGGGTCACAAAGATGTTGGGTTATGACTTTGAAATAATCTACAAAAAGGGAAGCTTAATGTTGTTGCAGATGCACTCTCAAGAACGAATGAAGAGGTGGAAGCATTGCTTTGTGCCATTTCTATTATCCAACCAGATTGGATAACCGAAGCAAGAGATGAATGGAAGAAGGAAAAAGATGTATGGACACTCATTCAAAAGTTGCAGCAAGATCCTAGTACATCTGATACATTTAGTTGGAAAAATGATTCCTTATGGTACAAAGATCTCTTATATATTTGTAAGAATTCCCAACTAAAACAAAAGATTCTTTTGGAATTGCACACTTCTCCTTTAGGAGGACACTCAGGATTTTTAAAAACTTACCACAGGGTGAAGAAAGAATTTTTTTAGGATGGCCTTAAATCTGATATTCAAAAGTTTGTGGCGGAATGTTTGGTTTTCCAGCAGAATAAAGTGGAAACAATTAAGACCCCGGGACTTCTACAACCTTTATCCATTCCAAGTCAACGTTGGGAGGAGATTTCAATGGATTTTATCACAGGTTTACCTAAGTGCGAAGGAAAGAGTGTCATCATGGTGGTAGTTGATAGACTTACCAAGTATGCACACTTTTGTGCATTATCTCATCCATTTAAAGCAAGTACAATTGCTACTAAATTTATGGACACAATTCAAAAGCTACATGGAAACCCAAGGGTTATTGTGAGCGACAGAGATCCCATTTTTACTGGAAATTTTTGGACGGAGTTATTTTCTTGTTTGGGTACTCAATTAGCTCATAGCTCATCTTATCATCTCAATCCGATGGTCAAACTGAGATAGTAAATAAATGTTTGGAAGGATATCTTCGTTGTTTTGTATCTGATAAACAAACACAATGGGTCCCTATATTACTAGTATAGTCCCTTATTGTTGTTAACCCCCTTATTGTTATTATTGTACCCTTGTAACCCCCATATTGTTGTTATTGTACCCTTAAATTATTATTGTTAGGTCGGCTAGGATTACATTGTGGCCCCACTAGGATTACATTGTGGCCCTATGGACTCTTATATATAGAAAGGAGGTTTTGTAATTTGTATCATCCAAGAATTGTTCATTCATGTAATGTATTAGAGGTTGCCCCCTCAAAGTCGCTTATTTCTAAGGCGTTGATATCTCTTTTCTTCTATTTTTGGAGTTGGTTTCACAACACTCCCTCCGGGAGTGGGAGGTCCAGATCACCAGTGAAATCTGTACCAGAGTAGGGCCAGTTCTCCACGACGATCAACTATCAGCAGAGCCAATAAAAGAACCCCGGTCTCCAAGACATCTATTGACTGCCCCCTGCCCTTGGTGTTAGAGCTGCCCATCGGGCCATCCGTGGTTCTCTCGCTAGTGGTTCTCTCACTGAGTACCAGTTAGGATCGGTGTTTCTCCCCTCTGTGACAATCCTGTGATAAAGTAGACGTCGGAAACATCAATCCCAAGTTCCTAATCTCGAAGGATGAACTTTTCTTGATCCTCATCCCATATGCTGATCAAATATTGTAACAGCTCTAATTGAGCATGGAGACACGGTGTCAAGAAGAAATTCTTCAGTCCATAGTCCCTGAGAGCTTCCATGCATCTCTTATTTTCCATGGCAAGCTCATCTTCTTCGTTGTGTTCTCGTTCTTTCCATTCTATCACCATTTTGCTTATTTTTACCTGTAAACACATTCATATGAATGGTATTAGCCTTTTGGGAACTTAATTTTGTGAATGATTGGGGTTTGTGACTTGCATTTTTCACACAAAATGGTTTGCGCCACTGGCGCGACTGTTTTCCAAACATTCATGCCAATGGGCGCGCCCTAGTATAAAAAAATTGGGCAGTTGGCATGACTCCATGCCCGAAATCCGCGCCAACCGTTGTGCCCTAATTTTCATATTTCCTTCCCCAAAATTCAAAATTGGGAGTTGTAGGTAGTAACAAATGACTCAAAATGAAGAGAGAGATCTTGAATCTTACCTGGAACTAACAGATTTGAGATTGGTCTGCTGGATTGTCCGCTATCGTCGCCGAAAAATCACACAGTAAAATGGGTAATTATTTGCTCCACAAGAGGTAAAAAGTGAAAAGTAATTGTTTTTACCATTTTTGGCATATTATAACTTTTTAAAACCCTAATTAGGTTTTAAGACATGTTTCTGATTATTTGATTATTTTTGAAAAATGGGTTTTACACGTGTCTCTTGTGCAGCAATAGATTTTCAGGACATAGTGATGGAGTAACGAGTTAAATTTTATACTTTTTTAGACTCGGTAAAAACACGAAAAATTCACTGCTGGAGTCATCTTTCAGCTCTTTTATGACTCTCTAAAGCTAAAAATATTTCCAAGACTCTTGTCGTTTCGAAGTCGTTAAATGGCTACGAAGCGATATCTACTCAGTATACATTTACCTCTTTTTCGGGCTGGGATATATTATTTACAAAAAATGAATACCTTAGCCTATCGCGACTAAGAGGTTCTTTCATATATTGTTTTCTACCTTTTCGGATCTGAGAGACTACTTACGAAAAGGGCCATGATGGAGTTTTTTCTTTTGCCTTCTTTTCAAACTCTCTAAACATGAAAAGATGTCGAGTTCTCCCTTTGTCATTCTCGTTAAACCTTGATGACATCAGATTTCGTCGCCATGACGTTACTCGAGTTCCTCCTTCCTAGGGCTCGTAAAATGTACGAGGTTGGATTTTTCCGAAGGAAAAACTTATAGCACAAGCATATGCTATCCCCTTCAAGCTTGTTTTAAAAAAGATTTGGGGTACTCGCCAGAAATGGTGGGAGAAAATGGAACTAGGTTTTAGTTATGTTGGCAGTATGTCTCTCTTGAACATGGAACTTGTTTGCATTTGTGTCGGGTTGGGGACATCTCATTTCGTCATTTTTGCTTCCATGGGTTTGGGTAATCTCTTTTGACCTCTCATCTGCTCTTTGCCACGTCGTCATGACCTCAGATCCTTTGATGTCAAATACTGCCAAATCCAGTGTCGTGCTGTTGATATGTTCAAGAGAAGTTTGGCTCTGTAGTTTTCAACCTCCCTTGTATTCTCTGTTGGTCCTATTTCACTACTATCATGTTCCTCTATCTTGTATCGATGATGTGGGAAACATTATGGCCCACCTTCGATCAGGTCACTTCCTGTCAACTTCAGCTCATTATCCAAGAATTTGATCTAGAGACTCTATTCTAGTACCTTGGAGCTTGCATGCCTTAATGGCAGGTTTTTCACATTCGATGCGAGGTCCACATCATTGTCCTTTGATCGAGTGATTCTGTGGATGTTCGATGCTAGATCATTGTTCACATTCTATGGATTGTACCAGTTGTACCTTGAGATCCATTGTCATTATTGGTGGTTTCTCTCATACCTATTAACAGCTTTCATCATTGGCTGGTAATCAGGTGATTTTCTTGCATGTTCGACTTCAACTCATATATTCGCATGCTTGAATTTGTACTTGTTCGAGTCGAGATGGAGCGCAAGACCCTGGATTTTGTCTAATCAAATATAGGCTACGAATTTTGGTTGATTATCATGACTTATTGCATGACTCTTTTGATTGGATGGCTGCGACCATACCTAAGTCTATTTGTTGATCCTTACTACTGGATGGCTGCATCCATACCTCGGATATCAGTTTTTATATATACTCTATTATGGATGGCTATGCCCATACCACATGTTAATGTATCATAGATATCAGTTGTATTCATAATTGCAGGTTTTCCGAAAACGGTGTTTGGTTCGAACGCGTTCTCATAAAGCACTTTTCCCCTCCCTCTCCCTCAGACCTCATGCTTTAGGGGGCATCAGTTACACAACATTTTTTCACTGTCCCTGAAATCCCCATCTCGCCCATTGGAGGGTCATTTCTGTGACCAATAAGTAGTTTCATGCCTTGCAGAAACCATCATTATGTCCCTTTACATGAGAGTAACATTCCTCCTGTTGACAATTCCCTGAGCAGAGACTCAAAAACCCTTGTTTTTTCCTTGGTGCAGGTAATCAGTTATGCCCTCATGCCAAAGAGGAAGATTAACACTGGTTCCCGCGCCAGCTGGTGCTCTGTCCTAGTTTTCCACCCACGCCAAGATGTTTATGGAATGTTTTTTAAAAATAGAGGCGGAGATTCCACTCCAACCACCTCGAGGATGAGTCATTGGGAGTGGTTGAACTGATAAACCATGGACTAACTCCTTTAGGTTTATGGTTTCCACCTCTTATGGGAACTCCCTAAACGATAGGCCTCCCTCCCACCTTTGTAGGGATTCTAACCTCCTCGTTTGCCTCTATAAAAGAAGCTATCTCTTTTAGAACAAGCTAGCTGAACTTGGATAATTATACATACTCTAGCTGAATGACTAAAGAAGATAGAATAAGAAGGAATTACGTTGAGGAAGCTTGAGTCCATGAATTTTGAGAGAGCTTGAGTCCATGCCTTCATCCTGTCTGAATTCCCTGACGAGCATCTAAGACACACTTGGCCTGAACCCCGCTGGAGGAGACTGCGATGTCAAAGCATCAGTTGTAACTCTTCCTTCTATTCATTTATATACATGACTATTGTTTGGTTCCAATTTTTTGTTATGAAGTTTTTTTAACGCAATATGTTTAGCCCTCTTTGACTGGTTAATAGTTATGAATGAAACGCTGTTAGCTTGTATGTTGTTCTTGTTTCTTGTTCTATGTGCAGGTATCCAAGCATAATGGCAAAAGGATTGTGACTTGTCGAGGCAGGAGCGAGAGGCCACTACTACTACAACAACAACAACAACATTGGATCCCAGGTAGGTCAATCTACCATGTCCCTTGTTCATTCAATAATTAGGAAGCAACACTTTAGCGTGTCCCTTTGTTTCTAGACCCACTCTAGGGCTAGATGGATTGTCTCTATCCGCAGAGAGGATTTACCTACATAACAACCATGACTAACAACCATGTCATAATCACAATCAACTCACATTCATCATTCATTATACATAATGCTACAACTATCACCTACTTACACTCAAGTACACATCAACTATATCAACACATATTGCGTTAGTACAACCATCTTAATACCAAATCATTTCTTCATGCAATCTTATAGACACATACTCATATCATGTGATTAATCAAACATTCAACAATAAATAGATGACATAATAGACACCAACACTCAAACATCGAATAGACGACATAATTAAATGTTCAAGTACAAAGTAGTCGACATAAGCAAGCTCATACCTTAATGTATCTGAGGGGATGCTATCTTGTCTACACAATCAATCCATATTAGCACGATATAACTTCACAACATATCAACTCAAACATAAATAAAGTCATGATATCCACAACAATAACTAGCTAGCATGTTCACATCATAATCTCATGAAAAATTTCATTCATGCATAACACTCACATATGCTTAGTTAGTCTAGATTAATACAACACTCTATCATAATTAGGTCGAATCATACTTGAATTTCATAACCCTAACCAATTTCACATGCCAATCCAAATTAGCATGATACATCTAACATCAAGATATTAATGCTATAACCCTAGCCATTAAGTTAAATAATGTATCACAACAAGTTAACATATAATATACTCATCAACAACATATAACATAATCATCGGGCTAGATACAAGTTAACATATAACATGCTCATCAACAAGAATCACATACCTACATGGCAAGCATGAGAACTTGTATGTCAATCTAATATTACCCCAAAGTCCATTGTTGAAACTTCACTTTAATGATTTTCATCTCCTACTATATCTCAGCCATAACATTAGCATCCTAACATACCAATATAATAATGATGACCTAATTGCATACAATGACCTTATTCACAGCAACCTCAATTAAACCAATGCAAAATTGACCATATGCACTCACTTGACATGTATAACCAATCATGAACGACCAATGCATGTCCCACAAATATAATCACATAAGAAAGCATACAAAGACAACACACAAGCATGACCAATATGTAACCCTAGCATAAGCAATCAATGCATGTATAATATGTAACAATATGTAATAAAGCATGCACAAACAATACACAAGCATGAGCAACGCTATTCATGACAACATGTTGACAACAACACCATCAACCTTCACATGGCAACATCGCTACAACAATGATCAACACCATGCAAATGAAAAAAGCACACATAGGCCACAAGCATAATAAACACATACGAAATCAACATAAAATCATGGCCAGCACATCGCCCATCCAGTCCAAGGGTTGAACCATGCTCTGATACCACTATGTAACGCCCTCTTCCCACATCTACCCAAGTAACCGACCAACCGGGGTAAACATGTGAAGAGAGGCTACTATATGGGATTAAACCTCCTAGGTGATCTTAAGGAAGTGGAACTGGTGGAAACATGACATATAAACCTTGTTCATCATCAATGACACCCTTGGGAGCTAACCCAACCTTTCAGGCCTCTTACCACTTGGTCACACTGAAATTTTTACCTCTTTTTAGCCATAGATGCATGCATAACACTAAATTTGAGTGGCTGGGAGGCTATAGCCGTAGGCATAACACTACATTCCAGCGGCTATGGCCCCAAATGCTAAGTTCTGTTCTTGTGGCTTCGGGATTTGAGCCACCTTTTTAGACCAAGAGCCCAGTGCATTGCCCAGAACTTCATGAAAAATTTATACATGATAAGAAACAAAATGACAATGATGTAGAAGCAAACATATCATCAAGGAATCAACCATACCCCTGCAATCCATGAAATGCATTTTGTCAAACATGTCAGAAACATTGAATCTACAGGTGTAAACAACAAATTTAAACATATGGGTCTCATATTTATCTGAGAATCACTAAGAATAATTTCTCCCTTATATCATCAGTTGCAATACAACCTATTTAACCATAGATACACTATGCATTCATTTACAAGTAAAAACATGGATATATCCATACATCATCACTGATCAAATACATGCTTATAACTAGCACAATAACCACATAGATACAATGGATACAACATCAATAGAATCCACATATAAATAAGTACATTTTCATACCAAATACCAAGGGAATGAATTTCTCATTACTAAATGTAGAAACCAACCAGAGATGGGAATTACACATTCCACCCAACCATAGATTAGCTGAGCCAAGTCTCACTTCAGCCAGTCACCCCCATGCCATATTCCAAGAATTAATGTGGGATCTCATCAAACACATAAATCATAATCAATCCAAGGCTTCTAGAGGCCAAACCACCTCAACCCCCAACCAGTGATTCCACCTCACGATCAGACATCACAACCATCACGGATTGGTCTCTATCCAAGTTATTCCAAGGCTCCAGATTGTTTGTTCCAACCAAGGGTTACAGGAATATTAACTCAACCCCAATTGTTACAGGGCTTCCAGATCATTTTTCCAACTATGGTTTCCAGGACTAGTAACTCAACCTACCTAGGGCTTCCAGAGCATTTTTCAAACCAAGGATTCCAGGACTAGTAAGTCAACCAACAATTGTTTGTCGGGCTTCGAGAGGGTTTTTACAACCAAGGATTCTAGGAACTAATAACTTAACCCAAAACTAAAGGAATCAAGAGAACCAACCAAAATGCAACCAATGGAAATAAAACCTCAACACCATGGCTATCCAAGAAATGGAAAGGCTAGGAAAATACACATGCATTCCAAAACTGATGAGAAAAAGAAACATGCAACTCGGTACTGCAATAAAAACTTGTTGTAGTTGTTGATCCCGATGTATCCTAGCGCTTTCCTGCTCCTCCTTTTCCTTCTTTCTCCAAATCACCAAGTATACACACTCTCCAAGAGTGCTCCAAGAAAAATTTAAGTATCCAAGAGTATGAGAGAGAGACAGAATAATGAGAGAGCTCCAAAAATGCACTGACAAAAGGTACCAGCTGATCCTCATAAGACTTTTTATAGAAGAGGCCTCTCTTTTCTTCATTTTCCATTATTTTCCTTCATTTTCCTCCTCACATGCAACCTATGACCTTTCATCTCGCTTTTCTCCTAATTTCTATTATTTTCATAAATTAAATGTCAGTTAATGCATCACGCCTTTCCAATGGCTTTTCCATTGTCGTTTTCAATTTCCTTTAGCCATAATAACTGAAATGAACACCCGCTAGGATGTTTTTCCCACCATTCAACTTGGACTAAGTGTCCCATCAACCATGGCTATTATGTTTAACTTTTATTACATGAAATTTTCACCAGGGTTGTTACAGTGAGGATTTCAGTTATACATAATTGGATTCCTAGTCTATGGCAGCAAATGGAAGGAAAAAATAAAATTTGTGACAAAAATACTTTCCCAAAAATAGGGATTTATGCTGAGAGATATTGTCCTAGTCTGGATTTGAGTTCAGAGGGAGCAGAGAAATCAACAAGAACACAATATGTATTGATCTATGCCAAAAGGAATTCAATGTTGACTTCCAAGATGAAGTATACAATATATGGAAACTTAAGGGAATTAAAAAATTACAAAGGATCACCTCAGTAAGAGGGAGAAGGCTATGAAAGGACATTTTTTTGGTACACTTTTGTTAAAAGTTTATTATATTTATGATTTTTGTTATTACATTAGATGGTTGTAGAGATCATCTTCTTTGATGAAAGAATCAGTGTATGTAAGATCCAACTCAAGCTTGTGATGTATATGAAGTGCTTGTAAGGAAAAGGAAGGCCTTGTACAGACTCCTCTTGGATTGATGGATCAAGGTTGATCCTATATGACTTTTTTTTTTTTTTACTAAATCATAATAACTCATGTGTCAGAGGGGATTGCATTGACTATTATAGCATCATTTATCACCTCTATATACTTGATTCTCTATGTATTGGCCTTGGGCAGCCCTTTCCTTTCACACTTGGTCCTTTACCTAAAAAACATTATTTTGAATTCCATATGCGACACTGCCCTATCAAAAGTGTTGGCAGATGAGGGTCTAGTTATACCCAACAAGCGTATATAATTTAAATATGAAAAAAATATAAAATTCCCTATTTTCTGGCCAGGTTTTATGGGTTACACTGGAAGCCTAACTACAGGAGCCCATGGCCAAATTGTTTCCCAACTAAAAAATTGTTTTGAGGAAGTATAAATACACCTCATAGGTATTGATACTATAGCCATTTAGTCCCTGATCAAGTCTAATTATCCTTGTGCCTCCCGCACTTCCCAGGTTGTGGAAATCCTTGTTTCCCTCTTTGAGATGTTCACCTCTCTTATGTGACATCCTTGTGTATCCTTATGGAAGAATATTTTTGAGGCTTGGGCTGGACGGAACTGGAGGATGGTTTCGCTTGGAGCCGTGGCTGAATCAGGTGGTATTCCTCCACATATTTTACATACATCAATAAAGAAACTTTGTCCCATTCCTAATGTCATGATATTTAATGCTTTTATACATGTTATGATCTTGTTATAGCTGATTTAATGTTATTTGACTGATAAGCTTATATGATCTAACCACTGACATCTAGAACATGCTTTCAATTACTACTATTCTATGTGATTTTCTTGAAAGAGTTGCAGGTTTTGAAGCACATGGAGAAGCAGAGGGTTTGAACCCTATGGTAACGCCCTAAAATGTAGGACCTACAGGTAAGGCCACTTCTCTCAATTTTATTAGTTTAAGCATTAGGACTATTTATTTGCTTGCTTCTTGCTACTGTATGCCTCTTGCTCTATTGGGCTTCTCAACCCAGACCCTAGGGTAATTCATCCCGTAATAGAATTGGTGACTCTGTTGGGGATTACATCCATGAAATTCCTAGTTTGGGTTGTTTCTCTCTTGATTTGGGTTCTTTGATTGTTCTTATCGCTTTTCCAATTTCTCTGGTTCATTTTCCATCTAAGAAAAAGTCTTGATATTCTGGGTCACGGTTGGATTTTTTATTTTTTCTTTGCTTCCCTTGATATACGTGTTTGTTGGTTTACACATTTGTGTATATACACATTTTGGTCCAAAGAAACACACATATATGCAAGTTTCCTTGTACACAGTCGCGTATGCACACTGGTTGTTCACTGACAAGTTGATTATGGCCTGTTTTAAATGAAATTTTGATATTTTGAAACTTGTAAGGTCTTTTTTCCTATTTGTAGCCACTGTTGTTGAATATTTGATGTGTCTGGGAAGTGTTTCTTTCTGTTGTTTATCAATTTCTCTCTTTCTTCATTGAAAACCTAGTCAAACTAGGGTTTACCTTGCTTTGTGAAGTTCCAGTTTTGGGTTTGGCACCAAGGCTTCTTTCTAAGTTCTTGGTTGTTATGACATTTCAGGATAGTGAGTTAGTGTTGGTTTTCTCATGCTTCGCCTACGTATTGCTTCACTTCTTGTTTTTCTTTCATTGTATTTCTTGTTTTTGTTGGTTTCTTTAGAAGGAAATTTATGGCAATCTTGAATAAGTATTCTTGGTTTTCTTGAAGTTTCTTTGCTTGTTGGAGCTTTTATACTGCTAATCAGGTTATTTGTTTGAGTTAGTTACCTCTTTTCATTTGTTAAGTCCTGTCATCAAAATGACGTTGTTGGCTTAAGGAATTTTAGGTATCTTTTTTGCTCAACCTGATTATTTTGAGTTTTGGGTAGTTTTTTGCTTTCTCGAAGAGTTTTCTTGATTCCTTATAAATAAAAAGACTCAAAAAAAATCTTTTTTTTCCTTTTCTTTTTATTTTGGTTTTGTGTTAAGGCTTTTCATTGTTTTTGAGCAAGTGTAAAGTTTGTCATTTGGTCAAATTTTCTTGGTGTTGAGAGAAGTTCTTGGTTGAATTTGTCTCTTCTTGTATCAAGTTGTTTTTTTTTGCATTTTTGTTGAGGGTATTTATTGTTTGAACTTGTCTTTGATTTTGTGTCAAGTTTTCAGACCTCTCCGTTGAGAAACTAATTTGCTTTTTTTATTAGAGTCGTCCTAGAATCTTGCATTTGGCATTGGTAGTTTGCATTAGAGTAGTTACACTCTAAGCATTTTTAGTCATTTGATAGATTTTGAGTGTGTGAGCATGTCTCTTGAAAATGAAAAGAAAAAATTCTTGATTTCATTAGTTGTTCATAGAACCTGTGTAGAAATCCTTTTTCATCGAAGAAAAAGTTTCATTTTCAAGTTGCGAGATTCTATTGATTTCTTCTTGCATCCAAAACATCACAAGTTGCACCTCCATTTTACCCTTGACTTAAAAGAACAACCTTTAAATCAAGCGATATAATTTAAAATGAACTATAATTTTTTTGAATTGTCATTAATTAAATCAAATAGTTTAGGTCATTAGGGCCTTGGAATAGGTGTGTGGAGAGTTAACTCTCCAAGGCCACTCTAAATTTTAAACTTAGAAGTTGATTAAATGAGTGAAACCTAGTCTCATTAAGCTTTCTGGGAAAGCTCTCCTAAAAATGGAGTCAAGTGCGAGGGTGAGTGAAAGCAGGGAAGAGAGATACCCCCTCTCCTACTTGTCGGATCTCGACCAAATATTGTTCTTCCTAGCTTCTGATATGAATTGGTGACCTTAGTTTCCATTCCTAGGTATCGCATAGGTGACTGCGTGGGGGAATACTCGTGGTACCTGAGGCAGATGTTGCATCAAGTTCATTAATACTTCTGGAGGGTACCCTTGTGAAGCTTGGGTACCTGGACTGGAAAATGATTTTGTCTGGAGTTCTGCGTAATTATTTCTATTACCTTCGCCAGTAGGCCTGGGGCGTAATTACCCCAGACTATTTTTGGAAGGTCCTTATTTTCTCTTTCTTGTATTTTGGTGTTTGTTCCTAATCACCTGGAGCGGAAATACCTGAGAGCTGCTTGATTGTTGAATCTTTAGGGACATTTATAGGGAGTGATATTTGCTCCTAAACTTCCATAGATTTGTAATTTTTTGAGTCAGTATAATTTCTCATAATAATTAAAAGTGGTTGATCGATCAGTTCGTTGATCTAGGAGGCTTCGTGGGCTTTCTCCTCCGAGTGTCGAGCCTTCTTCTAGAAGGTGTAGGAGAAATTTTGCTGGTGATTTCTAATCAGTAGCAACGAACACATTAGAGAGTGATCCTCCGCTTGGGGCTATAGTTTATGAAGTTGAGCCTAGTGTTAGTTGTGATTTAGAGAGGAATACTCCACTCCTTTCTAGGGTCCTTTTCCGGCAAAAGAATTCGAGGTTGAAGAGATTCCTGAACCTCCAGTTACTCCTTCCTCTCCTCTTCTTTCTATTTTTCCAAACATTTTATTATATTTGGGCCCCCAATTCACAGGCCGGAGAGCCCTCAAATTTCTCCTTATTTTCTTTCGATGGCCACTGCTAAGAACACAACTTCGGCTATGAGTACTTCTAGTGTGCATACTCCTCTTTTGGCAGAAGGAGGAGGTACCATTGCTATATTGACTATCACTCCTAGTACTGCAGTTTTTGGCTCTATCTCCATTCCATATACAAGTGGGAGCACCCAAGATTTTGCTTCCCATACTGGTCCTTTTTTCATTTGGGATGCATTCTAGCACAATTCCGCTAGTTTCTTTCACTACTGCATCTGTTGTATCCACACATATGTCTTCTATAGCTAGTGGATCAGCCTCTTTTCAGGGTTTTCCCTTTGGAAGTGGTCATATTCCTCATTCTAACCCTTCCATAGGTTATTTTCCTTTCTCTGCACAAAGTCAAGGTTTCAATCCTTTTCTAGGAGGTCAAAGTTATAATACTTTTCAAGGTTGGAACCCTGATTTCAGTGGTTTAGGAACTGGGAATCAGTTCATGTATGGTCAATAGGGCAACCTGCCTTTATCCTCCGTAGGAACCTCTCAGGGGTTTTCTCCTTTTGCTAATGCATGGAACCCTTACCAACATGTCTCATCTTCTTTTAATACTTTTATTGGGGGGGACATTCCTATTTATGGTAACCCTTTGGTAGGAGGAGGTCCTACTCCAAATTTCACAAGGTTTTCCTTATGGTTCAGCTTCTTCTAAGAACATTCCTTCACAGCCTGGTGCCAAAAAATCCAGTATATTCTTGTCAAAACGTTGGGAATCCTTCCCATGGTGGATGGAATTCTCAGGGTCCTTCGCGCTTACCATTCCTGGCAACCCTAAATTTTCTAGATCTATTGAAGTTAACTAATGATCCTATCTGATATAGCTCGGCTTGGCCTTCGGTTCCTACCAAGCTTCTAATAGATATTCCAAAATTTGAAGGGGAGAATAGTGAGGATCCAGCTGACCATGTCACCACTTTCCACTTGTGGTGCTCATTGAACTCACTTACTAATGATTCAATTAGATTGAGATTATTCCAGTGCACCTTCAATAGAAATGTTGCTAAATGGTACATCGAGCTTATTGGGAACACCTTTGATTTGTTTGGTGAGTTGGATACTATGTTTTTGAATCATTTTTAGTTGCTCGTTTGTTATGATGTTGAAACTAAGATTTTCGCCAACTTCCAGCAGGATAAGGAAACGCACATTTTTTACCATATTCAGGAATGGAGGAGAATGAAGAGGCTCAGTAAAGCCTATATTCCCATTGAATTCCTTCTCGAATGGTTCCTCAAAACTTTACAGTTAAAAATATCAAAGGACGTATCTCTTTCTGGGGTATTCACAGAGGAGCGGGCTATCTTTAGAGCCCAGCAATTAGAACTTATCTATTTTTAGTTTGGGATTCTTAATAATATCTTAACAGATGCTCCTCATTCCAAAATATATTTAGCCAAGCTAAATCCAGGTCCCCATGTTGACAGGCTTGTTGGTTCGATCGATAGTAATACGGTTAACCTTTTGAATCAATTGCAGCAGTTGTCTCTACAATATGCTCCTTCTATTCAGGCTACGTTGTCAGTGTCTACACCTTCCCAGCCTTTAACGATTAATGTTGTCCAATCTTCTAACCCCAAAGGAAATCAACAATCCGATGGGAAGAAGAAAGGACAGAATAATAAAAATGATAATGATGGGAAGGGTAATGCGAATAAATCCAATGATAATGTTGGAGAGGGTAAGAGAGTCGAAAAATAAATTTAAGTTTCCTTGAAAATTGTGCACTGGAGACCATCTCACTCATCTCTTCACTAATATTAAGGATGCTCAATGATTTTTAGCTCAGCATGGTTCCTCTATTTCCCAAGATTTCCTAACTAACCCTTTTCCCCAAGGGCAACAAATGCTTGTTGGTGCGAATGAAAATACTAGAGCTCCCACAGGGGGAAACCAAGAAGGGTAAAATTATTCAAATGTATACCTGACAAGTGATCACGTTGATATCGCCATGAGATCATGTGAATATGGTGAATCTGAATCTTCTAAGGCTAAGGTCGCTCTTGATACTTACGTGCCACTCCATATTGAGAAGCCTGCAGTTGAGCCTATACCTCGCATGCCGAAAGTTTCTTCTAAAAGTTCGATAATCAACCCTAATTCCAAAGCAGATCAGAACTAATCCATTGTAGAAGATCTTGCTCAGGGTCCTTGTTCTATGTCTGCATTGGAGGTACTCTAGTTGTGCCCAACACAAGGAGTGTGTTTCTCACTACGATCAGAGTGATAGATCCAAATAAATCTCTTATGATCACATTCGATATGTCAAATATTAAGAAGAGGCTTCCTCATCATATGGCTTTTCAGATCAAATCTACATATCAGAAAATCAATATATTTCAAACTGTAGTTGATGAAGGAACTTCCACATGTGTCATTTATATCTCATGTTGGAAATCTATTGGATCTCCTCAAGGCATTCCTTCACCTACTCTCTTGACTGCATTTGATGGTCATTCTCACAGGCCACATGGCATTGTTCCTGCCTTGCCCATCTATGTTGGGGGCAAGGTTGTCAATATCAAAGTAGAAATAGTTGATGCTAATTTAGACTATAACCTTCTATTGGGATGAAATTGGATTTATGATATGGATGTCACTGTATCATCATTATTTCGCATCCTATGTTTTCCCCATGAATGGAGAATATTTATTGTTGATCAGATGGATTATTCTCTTATAGATTCCAATGCATCCTCTGATTCTATTTTTCCCTTGGTGAATAATTCTAAGAAACCTATGGAGAATCTAGGAGTCGGTATGTATGTCTTGTTGATCGGTACTTTTGATCTTCTGCCTCCTGTTGTTCATATCAATGCCATTTCATCCTCCAAGGTTCCTACTCGAAGAGAGTTCTTCAGAACTCATTATTTTGACGATCCTTGGCCCTTACCCTCTTCTAAGACCACATTAGAATAAGGTAAAGTGGTTGTAATGGCATATCCTTTGTCTGCGGTAGAAATTGCTTATCAATCTATTGTTAACTCCGCAGATTTCGATATGGTTCCTCTTTCACAGGAGGATTTAGATGGAGATGTGACTTCGACTTGGACCCTTAACTCAAATTATTCTTTAGACTTCCTTGATATTGTTTTACCATCCAAGGAGGCAATCCTAGAAGCAATGACAGGTGTGGAAAGACTGTGGGATGATTTGCGTCACCGGTCATATTTTCTACCAAATTTGCGTGAAGTTGAGTTAATTTTTTCTAGTCCTGTGTCAATTGGTCATGTTCACCCGATTCTAAACCCTTTGGCTCCAACACAGATTTTTTCCGAATATAATATGGCTATTATTTTGGAAACAATTCCGGTGAACATTTCCAGGGATCACAATGTCATAGAGAATGTTTTCATCGAAGCCGAGTGTTCTCGTTAAGAGATTCAAATCTATACTGATCTTTTTAAAGAATTTTGTGATGTTTTCACTTGGTCTTATGAGGAAATGTCTAGAATCAATCCATTTATTTTCCAGCATGATATCAAGACTTATGAGAATGTTAAGCCTATACGGCAAAAGCTTCAACTGGTCAATCCTAGGAAATCTGCAACTATCAAGGCCGAGGTTGAGAAGTTGCTTAAGGCGAGTTTTGCATACCCCATTCCTTTGACTAAATGGGTTTCGAATCTAGTCCCTGTGGACAAGAAACAAGGAATGATCCGTGTGTGCATAGAATTCAGATATTTGAATAAGGAATGTCCTAAAGATAATTACCCCACACCCTTTATTGATCAGATTATTGATGAATGTGAGGGGAATCATATTTTCTCCTTCATGGACGGTTTCTTGGGCTATAATAAAATTACTATATGTCCTGAAGATCAACATAAGACTACTTTTATTTTCCCTTGGGTTACTTTTTCATATAAAAATATGACTTTTGGTCTCAAAAATGTTGGAGCCACTTTCCAGTGGGCCATGTCTTATGCTTTCTACGATATAAATCATATCATCAATGCTTATTTGGATGATTTAGATTCCCGTTATCGAAAGAGAATTGATCATCCTCATAATCTTCGACAGATTTTCGAAATATGTCGTTATTATAAAATTTGATTGAATCTAAATAAGTGTGTTTTCGCAGTCACATCCGGTCAATTGTTGGGATTCATTGTGTGTACTAACGGGATTCGTGTAGATCCTTTCAAGGTTGAGGCAATACTTCAGTTTCCTCCCCCGTCTACCATTAATCAACTTCAGAGTCTCCAAGGAAAAGCCAATTTCTTGAGGAGATTTATCATTAACTATGTTGAGATTACGAAAGGATTTATGAGATTATTGAAAAAAGGACTTCCATTTATGAGGTATGACTTTGATCAACGCTCATTTGATGCTTTGAAAAATGCATTAACCTCTACTCCTTTATTGATTCCACCTGATTATAGCATAGATTTCCTTTTGTATCTCGTCGCGGCATAATCAACCATAGGGATGGCTTTGGTTCAGAAGGATGATTCTCTTTGTGAGCATGTAATTTATTATCTAAGTCGAGGCTTGGTGGGTTCTAAATTGCGATATTCTTTGATCGAGAAGTTATCTTTGGCAGAAGTCCATGTTGTCCAGCGACCTAGGCATTATATTCTGCTTCGCAAAACTTATGTTTTGGCAGCCATCAATCCATTTCAATTTGTTCTCAGTACGCAAGTGATTAGGGGAAAATATAATAGATGGATTGTCATTTTACAAGAATGCGATCTTGATTTCTTGTCTACTAAATCCAAGAAATCATTGATATTTGCATAATTAATCTCTGAGTTGCCTTGTGGAGAAGAAATAGTTTGTGAGGAGTCATTCCCTGATGAACATATTTTCCTTATTTCTTCGCAAGATCCTTGGTATTGGGATATTATTTTATATCTCCAGACTTTGAAGTTTCCCCTCACTTTTTTGAAGGATAAGCATCTAAAATTGTGTCACTTGGCGTAAATCTATCTTATCATTGGTGATACTTTATATCGTCGCGGGGTCGATTCAATCTGTAATATTCCAAAATGGGGAAAGCAGGAATATAGTGCATAAACATGTAAATAGCAGTGAAGATCAATGCATAAACATGAGAGACAAATATGGAGCTTCTTTATTAATCATATCAATAGAAAAATAGTGCAATAAAATGAGGCAAAAATCATACAACAAGAACCAACTAGCCTCTAATAGATAAACCCTCACATAAATGAGGTGTTGCTACTATGTAGAATGTTAGAAAGCTACTACAATGTAGTCATAGAGAGAATAATTGCAATAGGAGATCATATAATAATAATAAATGGCTGATATATGCCTCAAGAGTTACAAATATACAGATCTAGGCTCTATAACATCCTTCCAAGACAACCCAAGAGGGTTTCCGAAAAATACACCCAATAATGCAATATGAGTTGCAGCCCTAGGGTTGAAAGTATGCTGCTACAAAATAACTAAAGAGTTATGGCTAAAGCTGATATGGAAATAAGTACCTCTCCTCCAATGGATCCTCCGGAAGAAAGGTTGGCCCCTTCACTGAAGAAATCTCTCCCCAAATCACCCACTGCAACTACCCCTGCAACTCCTCCCTAGAATAACGTAGATCCAGACTGATACTGAATTTTAAGGGATAAAAACATTGTGGCCTAGTGCAAAATATATCAATGATTCTCAAGGGCCTTCCTTACTAGCCTCCCAATGGAAGGAAACCTTTCTCCACTAAAAATAAGCACTGAAGTGACCCAAATCAACTCTCCAAAACTTCTGCCCTGTAGCACAACACAACCTCAAGAAGAACGGCACTATACCATAAGACTGAAGCTTTCGCCTGATGCCGGAATGTGGAAATAAAGTGCATATACTTCTCCTGAGTGGACACTTGAAGCCCCCTGAGGATGAAGGTGGGATTCCTGCTCTGGAACACCCTGTGCTAAAAAGCAATGCAGTCTTAGCTAAACAGTTGAAGAGAGCAAACAAGTCTTAATAGACCATATCAAAATAATAATGAACCACCTCCCTTCAATGGTTTCCATCCCCTTTCTTATATAAGTGGTGAGCTTCCTCACCCTTGGCTCCACTCATTAAAGCCACTGCTTCCATGCATGGATTCTCTCAAACTGCGTTGTCCCATAATGAATGCCACTCCTTCCATACCAGCACTGTTTGATTTGATCAAAGTTGACCCAGTGTTCCTACTCCAACCCTTGTTCACACTTAGGGTCTTCAATATAGATTTTAGATGACCTCCTTTCACATTAGGAGTGTCTTTATTCCTACTAAGGATATTTATGGGTCTCCATACCCTCTTATTCTTCTAACTAAGAAGCAAACTCAAAATTTAATATTCCAATTAGTTGTATGCTAATTTAGGAATATTACAATCCTCCCCTCCCAAATGTTGCTTATCCCCAAGAAACTACAAGGATAGAATTGAAGATCCTCCTCTCCTCCTCCTGTAGCATCCTCATATTATAAGTTCCTCCAAAGATCAAGATGCCCTCTCATCAATATGTCCCCAATTTGCTCCTCCCAAGTGTATAAGTAAGCCTTTGGTGATAAATCCAAATGGCTCTCATCATGAAAAAGTGGGATATCCATGGAGGAAACTATATGTGGTTTAGAGGCCTACTTAAGGCATGGAATCAAAAAATTATTGGGAACCTCCATTCCCATGTGAAGCTCAAAACCCTAAGCTATCATCCACACAAAGTGAGTCACCTTCTAACATGGTAACTCATGGAAAATTTCCTCCACCTTTGGCTCCTGCAAAGTAGGTGGGCTGCATAAATGATCGTGGTAGACCAAATGGCCTACCCCATGTTGTCTTTCTCTCCACTTATGAAGAGTGTAGAGTTGCTGTTGAATTTGGGCTGCAATAATGTTTCCCTTAAGAGACAAAAGGACAATTGGATCTTCAAATACCCCTTCTCTAGTATCATGAATCTTCCTAGCCCAAGCCATCCAATACAAAGTGAATAGCACATCATCACCATATGGTATCCAAATCAGAAAGATACTGAGTGTTCTGTGTAATGCTGGATGGTACCAATGGTTTCTCCAGTGGATACATCGTATTTTTACCAACTGTTGTTTCAGAACATCATGTGGCAAGTTATCTCCAAACAAATTGCTAGTTTTGCATGTTTTATCATCTACTAGGAAGTAGTGAATGGCATTATATATCAGCTGAGAATAACAATAATAACACAACATTTTCCCAATGCCATTCGAGAAATGTCTTCCTCCATAACTGATATTGGTCTTAGAAATACCATGAAGCCAAAATAGAAATTTTCCCTCTTGTGGAACAATGCACTGCACATATATGGCAAGAGAATGCAAATATTTTGTTAAGTGAACAATAAACACAAAAATTCCATTCTTATCATGCCTTGTGAGTAGATTGAAAATGAGGTCCATGGATGAGCCCTCCCATGAGAATCTCCTCATAGTGGTCTGAAATGTGAAGTGATACATGCTCCCATTGGAACACTCCATTAACAGATACATACTCCCAAGTGACAGTGTTGTTGGCCTTTGTGATAAGGCTCCTTCCATCTCATAACTTCCCTCTTTGACATCCCCAATGCCATATTCACATACCATGATGCTGCTACATATGGGAGATTCCTTCCTATGTGGAAGTACCTCCTGCTCCTCCAATGCTGAAGAGTAGCCCCTTTGCACCCTGATTGTGCCATCCACTTCTTCTGAAATATCATGCAAATTATGGGATAAAATCAGCCCATACTCTCCCAATAGTAACCAAAGAAAAAATATCTTTTGTTGTATCCTCATCTCATCATCATACAAGTCATAAAATAACATCATGATAGTTGACTTGTAGAATGCCCCATACAACCAAATATTTTGCTGCCATAACCTATGGGTTCTATGCAATCCCTCAAACCATAACATACCCTTCATCATAGGATATCTCACATGATGGCCAAACTCTCTCAAGAGTAGCCAACGCAGTCTTGCCTCCTGCTACCATGTGTCATATATCTGCAAGTGCTCACCAGCCTCTTGCTTATCAACATCACCCATCCAACCAATGGTGGGTGTCTACTGTCATGCTCCAAATGGGTATCCCTCCAATGGACAATACCATCCTCCCAAATCAAATCACTATCTCTACACTTCATGGGATGTTGAAGTGTAGCCTCCTGGAGATCTCCATATGAAGACCACTCATCAATGACCATGTGGAACCCATAAGGATCCAAGTATGCTAAAGGAAAAGTCTTCTCATTGAGTTTTGAAGTGCTCATCAAGAAGGGTCCATCATAGTAATGGAAGATAAGATGTATCTCATCAACCATCTGCCTATCCCTTGCTACACATGTAGAATGGTCATTGGAATGCTCCAATAATGGTTGGGCCCCCAACTCATCACTGCTGCTCCATGACAGCGATGTTGATCTCCATGATGGTGCATTTGTTGTCTCATGATCATGTTCAATGTTGAACATATAGTTTTGCATTGGATTTTTTAGTACAATACTCATCCTATCCTCCAAAAATATACACTCCAACCCCAAGAGTTGTGTGCAGCTCAATAATGACATACTAGGATGAATGTACATCTCCTCCTTGATCCTGTCAAGGGTCCTCTGTGCAGTGATAGTCTGCTGCTCCAAATCAGTAGTGTATCTTGACCCTAGGTCATGCAATGGCATATCCCCACAACCCTCCATAAGATGTGCAGAAATAACAGAAAATGGAAACATTTGCATACCTTGGTTAAGCTGATATTTGGGAACATCTTGTACTTCTACAAGGGTTCCTCCTATCGGTGTGATGAATTACCTAACTATCGGTGATGATGGTTTCTCCTCTACTAATTCACCAGCGCTAGTATAAGTCTCCTCCTCCTCATACATCTCCTAAATAATGCATGGGACTCTAAATGTCAAGAGATCAAGACCACTTTGCAAAGGTGCAAGTGTTCCTTCTCCTGATGCAAGTACTCCTGCAACAAGTGGTGGTGAAGGTTTCTTCTCCTCTAATTTCCTCTTATCAAACTTCTTGATCAACCTTTGAGTAAAATTTGCATATGCAGTCACTCTTGCGTGACTCAAATGGCTGAACCACCAATTGTTTGCTTCACCCTCAAGATGCAACACTACAATCTCAACAGCTTCTCTTTCTACTACTGGATGCAGCAGGAAGAATGCATCCAACTCCATTCCCCAAGCCCTTGATGTGCATGTAGATAACCCACCAAATGTAGACAATAGAAATATTTTGTGCTTTCTCCTTCCATAACTGCAAGGTCTCCTCTCTTCTCTTAGCTGAATGAACTGTGGGAAAGTTAGATTCTCCTTGAAAGCTCTTGACTAGGACTTATATTCTACAAGATACTCACTTAGAATCTCATGATCTAAGTGTCCTCCATATCCATGTATTTCACCTTCCTCTTCAAAGAAAGTAGACATAGTAGATTTCTTTGGAGCTCTATGCAATACCGGTTTTCTTTTCTGCTGATAGGAAGTGCATGGACCATCCTCATCTTGAAACCCTAATGAGGTCTCATTGTTTCTCTCCATTCTTCTTTGCTTGACCTCCTTGGTGAGGCCCCTCGTAGATCTAAAAAGAGATGAGATGAAACTCATTCCTTCCATCATTCTGATCTCTTTCTCCTTCTTCTTTTTCTCCTTATGATAGCATATTGGCTGAGATCCACAAGTTGAGCCAAGATTATGCTCTGATACCACTGTAATATTCCCAAATGGGGAAAGCAAGAATATAATGCATAAACATGGAAGTAGTAGTGAATATCAATGCATAAACATGAGAGACCAATATGGAGCTTCTTTATTAATCATATCAGCAGAAAAATAGTGCAATACAATGAGGCAAAAATCATACAACAAGAACCAACAAACCTCCAATAGATAAACCCTTACATAAATGAGGTGTTGCTACTATGTAGAATGTCGGAAAGCTACTACATCGCAGTCATAGAGAGCATAGATGCAACAAGAGATCATACAATAATACAAAATGGCTGATATATGCCTCAAGAGTTACAAAGATACAAATCCAGGCTCTATAACAACCTTCCAAGACAACCCAAGAGGGTTTCTGGAAAATACACCCAATAATGCAATATGAGCTATAGCCCTAGGGCTGAAAGTATGCTGCAAAAAAATAACTGAAGATTTATGGCTGAAGCTGATATGGAAATAAGTAGCTCTCCTCCAATGGATCCTTTGGATGAAAGGCTAGCCCCTTCATTCAAGAAATATTCCCCCAAATCACCCACTGCAACTACCATTGTAATATTCCCAAATAGGGAAGCAACAATTTTTGAACACAATAATGGAAAGTAGCAGTGTAAATAAATGTATAAACATAGGAGACTAATATGGATCCATTACATTATGTATAAGAACAAAAAATCAGTACAAAATAATGAGGCACAAATCATATGATATGAGGAAACAAGCCTCCCATGAACAATCACTAACAAAAGTGAGATGTTGCTACTACACAAAATGTCGGAGAGTTGCTACAGTGCAATAATACTGAACATAACTACAACTGGAGATCATACAATGATATAATAATACTGATATATGCCTCAAAATATTTATACATAAATATCTAGGCACTATATCACCTTTCCATGGCAACCCAAGAGGGTTTCCGGAAAATACACAAAATATATAATGTGAGCCTACAACAAAAGAAATGAGAAGATATAGCTGAAGCTGATATAGAATTATGTATCTATCCTCCAATACATCATCCGGATGAAAGTTTGTCCCCTCCACTGTGGAAATCACCTCCCAAATCATACACTACAACCACCCCTGCAACTCCTCCCTAAAATAACGCAGATCCAAACTGATACTGCGCTGTAGGGGATAAAAACATTATGGCCTGGTGAAAAATATATCAATTATGCTCAAGGGCCTTCCTTACTAGCCTCCCAATGGAAGTAAACCTTCCTCTACTGAAAATATGCATTGAAGTGACCTAAATCAACTCTCCACAACTTCTGCCCTGCAACACAACACAACCTCAACAGGAACTGCATTGTACCAAAAGATTGAAGCTTTGGCTTGATGCCGGCATAGTGGAAATATAGTGCATATACTTCTCCCGAGTGGGCACTCGAAGTCCCTCGGGGATGAAGGTGGGATTCCCGCTCGGGAACACCTTGTGCTAAACAGCACTGCAGTCTTAGCTAAATAGCTGAAGAGAGCAAACAAGTCTTAACAGACCATATCAAAACAATAATCAACCACCTCCCTTCTATGGCTACCATCCCCATCCTTATATAAGTAGTGAGATTCCTCACCCTTGGCACTACTAATTAAATCCACTACTTCCATGCATGTAGTCTCCCTCCAAAACTGCGTTGTCCCAAAATGAATGACGCTCCTTCCATACCAGCATTGTTTGATTTGGTCAAAGTTGACCTAGTCTTTCTGTTCCAACCCTTGTTCACACATAGGGTCTTCAATATAGCTTTTAGATGACCTCTTTTCACATTAGGAGTTTCTTTATTCCTACTAAGGAGATTTATGGGTCTCCATACCCTCTTATTCTTCTAACTAAGAAGCAAAATCAAAATTTAATATTCCAATTAGCTGTATGCTAATTTAGGAATATTACACAATCCTTACACGTTGCTTAACCTTAGAATAATTTGAGGTTTTGTTGAATGATTGCCACAATGGAGCTCGTGGTGGTCATTTATCTAGGCTTGCTACAGCCCAAAAAATTATGCATGACGGATATTTTTGGCCTTCAATTTTCAAAGATTGTGTTGAAGCAGTCAAAAAATTTCATCCTTGTCAAGTTTATACTCGGAAGATGCGCGTTCATCCAGCTTCGCTCTTTCTAGTTATTACCGTCGGTCCGTTCATAAAGTGGGGAATAGATTTTAAAATTTGTAACCCGCCTTCGTCGAAGGTTCATAAGTACATCATTGTAGCAGTGGACTACCTCACGAAGTGGGTCGAGGCTATGCCTACTTTTTCGAATGATGGTGAAACAACAACCCTTTTTATTTTCAACCAATTCATTTATCGCTTTGGTATTCCTAAAGAGATTGTCACTGATTATGGCAGTCATTTTTAGAAGTCCATGACGGTTGAATTGGCTCTCAAGTTAGGTTTCTGGTAAGATCATTCATCTCCTTATTATCCTCAGGTCAATGGGAAAATGGAAACCATGAATAAATCCTTGAAGGATATCCTACAAAGGATGATCAATAAAGCTAGATCAAATTGGCATGTCAAATTGTATCCTGCGCTTTGGGCATATCGTATTTCATTTAATACTGCAACTGGCTTCACTCCTTTTCAACTAATTTATGGATTGGAATCAATATTCCCTGTGGAATGTAATATTCCTTCCCTTAAGCTAGCGGTTGAGCTTCTTCCAGACAATACAAGTCTTTAAGAACACCTCATTTATCTTGAACATCTTGATGAGCAGTGTCAAGATGCAGCCACGATTAATGAGGCTCATAAGAAAAGAGTGAAGGTTCAATATGATAAGACTATGCGACCTAGGGTTTTCTCTGAAGGTGACCTCCTTCTAGTCTATGATCAAGACAAGGATGTCTTGGGGGCAGGAAAGTTTAAATCCATGTGGTATGGTCCTTTCATCGTTAAAAGATTCCTTAAAAGGGATCTTATGATTTGGTTGATTTTAATGGAAACGAGTTGGTGGAGCCCAGAAATGGGCTATATCTTAAGAAGTATTATGCCTAACATTTGCTTTGGTTTGTACATATTGTATTTTTTGTGCATATTTGTCTATCAGTTTCTTTGTGACGTTGATATTTTTGGTCTTCCTTGGCAAGTATCTATGGATGATATGTTATATTTAGGCTTTGTCAATGGTGCTATTCGACATACCCAGAATTTCGCTTCTGCGGCTTGGGTAATTTACTATCCATCCGGTCAATTGTTAGTCTTAAGGGGCATATGTATTGGTCATGCTTCGAACAATGTTGTAGAATATATTGTTGTGGTCAATCTATTGTCTAAAGCAACATCTCTTAGTGTTGGTTCATTAGTAGTGTACCTGGACTCACAACTGGTGGTATCTTAGTGAATAGCATCTATTGTATTAGAGATCCTTATTCATATCACCTATTTCTGAGAGTTAGTTTATTACAGATATCATTTAATTTCATTACATATATCCATATTCCACGATCAGAAAATACATTTGCTGATTCATAAGCTAATCAAGCAATAGATTGGAATATAATTCATTCATCATATTAAACATCAAAAATCATCAATAATCATTGTATATATTTGAGAGTCACATCAAGAAATCGCGTTTATATAGATCAGATTCAGATGGTCAAAAATATACAAAATTGGAAAACAGTGTCCTACAAAATTAGGGCTTGTGATTGATCATGTCTTTCTCAAAAAAGATCAAGTCATCCAATCATCCTAAAAACTATGTCTAAGGGCCCTGCCTTGGATGATCATCTTGGAAGAAGACTATGGCAGATGCCACACATCGGAACAGTCGCAATCAATCTCGTGGCACACCAACCATGTGTCTTTGAATAGATTTTGGAAGATCCTCCACTACAGCCATAGGAACTTGGCCAGTTAAACCCTCCAAGTTCCTCTGTATGGCGTGAAGGACTCTCTCAGGATCACTTGCAACATTTTCTACCTCTCTTCCACGGCACCTGTGCCTCGAGAGAACCTTAGGTATTACTGGTCCAACCTCTGTGTCATGGTCAATAATTTTGTAAGTACTTTGTCCTATCAAAAATATTTTCATTTCATATTTTTCGAAAATATAAAAAATCAAATAAATCAAAAAGCATTAAATAAAATCTTACCAATTGCTCCCCATGTAGCTCCAGTTGGAAGTGGCAGATCTGGGTCTGCCCTGAATTCCATACCTACATAAGGGTAATCCTCAATGTTGATCACTTGTTATCCCCACCACAAGAACAACTCATCATCAAAGGTAGTCCTAGGGACATTGCCACCCCCTAGTGTCTTCATCAGTTCATCCCACCGTGCTATGCATGGATCTCTTTGGATGTTGATTTTTGAAATCACTTCGGGTCGAAGCCTAGGTAGTCTCTCTAAAAATAAAGTGTAAAGGATAGTCCCATATCTGAAGTGCTTGGTCTTACCCTTCTGAATTTAATTCAGGTTATTTTTCAAAATGATTAGTAAATTTGTGCACCAATCATACAGTGTAGTTAGGCAATCAGCTGCCAAACTCATGGTAGCTTGTGAGGCTTGGTGTAGTGATGTTGATCCGGCTACTCGAACAATGGTGAAAAGAAGGATTTTCATGTGTAATCCCTCTACATCTCTGATTGGGATCTGAGTCCCAACCTTCTGAGTATCTACTGAGCAATATAGTCGGATGTAATCATCTACATTCAGTCCTTCTGGGGCCTTCCCCTGCAAATTCACTGGCTCTCCTCTTCGGGAAATTCCAGTGATGAAGTATATGTCTTCTATCTCAATTCGCAGAGGCATCTCATCAATCATAAATGCATCTTCTATGGCACCTCGTAATCGACAAACATTTCAAGCAATCTTGTTTTTGTCTTCATATTTGGAATTTTGAAGAATTTTAACAATCAACATCCTCGGAACACATCCAATGACAAATTATCTTCCATTACCTCACTATCAATAGCACGGTGTTCCCTCTCTCTCCAACTGATATTCGTCCCGCATCAATCAGGTTTTCATCCATTAGAATCTTTCATTTTAAAAATTGTGTTGTGCATATGCGTGTTTCTTTTATACACAGTGGCGTATACTCGCAGCTTCAATATAGTCAACCCACATATACATAGAGGGTTAATCCAAAAATCCAATTTCTACGGTCAAATGATCTAAAAATTACTTGAATTGATAAAGAATTCATTGGAAATGAGTTTGAGGGGATTACCTAGAAGATTCGTGGTGATTCGGTTGAGAAATTGAGCAAACTGAACTTGGTGGTTTTTTTCTCCAGAGCCTTTTTCTCCAAATGACCAATGCACAAATGAAAAATGTAAGTCAAAAAGGTCTATTTATGCCCAAATTTCAAAAAAATTTGAAACTCACTTTCATAAAGTTTGTGTCTATTTTTTGAATTTGTCAAAACTTTATGACCTTTTGGCTTGCAAGTGTTGGGATATGTTGTTTTCGGGACGAATTAAATATTTTGAGACATTTTTTACCGCTTCCATTCCATGATCACTGACTCGTCATGGCAGGTATTGTGTTCAACACTAGCATACAGGTTAGGTAAATCCACTTTCAGTGTCATTTTTCATTCTATCCTCCATACTGATATCTTGCCATAGGGTTGACCCCATCATGTTATGATTATTAAAATCATTTTCACTCGCCGATTTATAAAATCATGATATGGTGGTAGAGTCATCATTTACATGGGCTTCCTAGTTAGATCCTCGCTAGAAGGTGTTTCCCATGCTACAAAAAATTATGTAGCCTCAGCCCTCAGGAGTCCTCTTTAGTCCTGCCATGACTTGTGCGATGAAGCTTCATTCATCTTCTTCTTCACTACCTTTCTGGCTTTATACCCTAGAGGCTCCCTATCGTTGAGTTGTTTTGCTACATTGTATGTTGACCATTTGTATCTCTTGGCCTTAAGTTGGCTTCACTTGGACTCATGTATAAGCCAACTTTTTTACCATGTATTTCTACAATATCAACCTTGCAATCACTTAGCATCTACAACTTGACACCTTTTTCCCATGGACAGAACATTCCTCTGAGTGTCATTTACCAGTTTCGCCACCTTGTATTGAGCAGAGGATTGTTCCTATCCCAAGAACTAGTGCTTCCCTACACTCATTTTGTCCATGGTACTATAGGAATTATTTTATTCTTTTTCAGTATTTTAATATGAAAAAGACAAAAAAAAAAAATTATATATATATATATATATATATATATCCCAAAAGGAGCGGGAATGGGACATTACTTCCATTTTTATGGCAGCTAAAGTCAGTTGTGTCACCCTTGAACAAAGCACAAAAATCAAAGTATTTTCTCTATTGGGATGGGCTTTAGTTCGACTTAGGAGAGTCTTAAACTTGTTATTTAGTTAGTAATCCCCTGGTTGGTTATCTCTTCCAATCATATGGAGGGTTTGTTCATGCCTCCTGCATGACAATCTTATACAAAGCTATCATATGTTGCCATATAGTCACATTTTAGTTGCATTTTTTCTCAAGGGAAGTAAAACTGAGTTGACCTTTCTGTGGTGTCTCTTGACTCATTTTTTAGTCAGCCATCCCCGGTCTATCATAGTTATGTTCTATCACATCAGATATTTTGTCCTTTTCTCATGCTAGTTAAGAAGGTCTACATTGACTTCTTGCTGGCGGGTTTTCTCTTATCGACTTCGATAAATTTCTATGAGAGTAAACCTAGAGCCGCACCCTGGCCCTATTTCCATCATTTATAGGTGACCTTGTGCTCAACATTTGATCCAACACCATGGGTCTTTAGCTAAGTGGTTTTCCTTGTGTTCGAAGTCATCTTTCATTATCACACATTGGGATTTATGCAGTACCTTAGTTTCCATTTGACCCTATTGGTGGATTCCTCACCTCTGTATCATTTTTCATTATTGGTTGGTTCAGAGGGTTTTTGTCATGCCCTAGCTACATTTTGTGTATGCCGGAACTTGCTTCGAGTTCGTTACTTCATCTTTCTTCATCTGATTCCTTCCAAATTTTGGCCTGCGGATTACACTCGCATTGGATTGATGTGGGATTCCATAATGTGTTCCTTCCAGCAGATCTTTTCCCATCAACTCTAACTCATTGCTCTGGGAACAAGTTCTAGAGTCCTTTTTCACTACCTTAGGGTTTAAAGTCATTAGTGGAAGACTCCTTTACTATTGACAGTGAGAAAGACTCCTTCGCTATTGACAATGAGAATACATCAACGTCTCTTGATTGGTAGATTCTATCAAGTTTTTGACTTCAACTCATTCATTCACACTTGTTAGATTGTATTAGGGTACCTTGACTCTCATCATCATTATCGGTGAGTTGTCTCACGTTTCTTAATGGTATACATCAATGACCGATAATCAAATGATTTCTCACATGGTTGAATTCAACTCATTTATTCCCATAGTGTATAATTGTACCATGGTGATCGGTGAAGACCTCGGGTTTGCATCAGCGTGCTTTGGTTCATTTGACAACTCCTTTATTTTTCTGCCAATGATACCATCCACCCTATATGTTGCAGTTCATCACAGCCGTATCTTATATGTTGGCACCCAAGTTGCGTGCAGTACAATTATTCCAATACTTATGATTCAGTACTTAGAGATTCAATTCTATGACTTCAATGATCATATATCTTTCTCAGCATCATTGATCAGTTCTTCTATATGTGATATTATGACATGACCTTGATATGTACTTTTTGAGGCTGTGATCAAAAGATTCACTATGTAATTTTCAATTTCTATTGTACTTGTATACGTATTGGATCTTCTCCATACTTGAGATGCAGACATTCTTTACTTTCACTGAGCATGGGTATGCCCGCCTCAGACATGAGCTTGCTTTCTGATCTCCTCCAATCGTTTTTGGCAGACTGAAATCTGGTGAAGTCCTCTCAAGTCCTCGCAATATTCTTCTAATGCACATAATACATTTCGGCCATCATGTACCCCTTCTGACCTCATATATTAGGGGGCATCTGTTATAGCATCATTTATCACCTCTATATACTTAATTCTCTATGTATTGGCCTTGGACAGCCCTTTCCCTTCAGACTTTTTCCTTTAACTAAATAACATTATTTTGAATTCCATACATGACTCTTCCCTCTCAAAATTGTGTGCAGACACGGGTCTAGTTATACCCAACCCGCATATATAATTTAAAATATGAAAAAAATATAAAATTCCCTATTTTCTAGGTGGGGTTTACGGGTTACATCGGAAGCCTACCTACAGGAGCTCATGGCCAAACTATTTCCGAACTGAATGCCTAAAGGGGAGAGAGAGATAGGTATTGACACTATATCCATTTAGTCCCTGATCAATTCTAATTATCCATGTGCCTCCTGCACTTCCCAGCTTGTGGAAACCCATGTTTCCCTCTTTGAGATTTTCACCTCTCTTATGTGCAATCCTTGTGTATCCTTATGAAAGAAGATTCTTGAGGCTTGGGCTAGACGGATCCGGAGGACTGTTTCGCTTGGAGTCGTGGCTGAATCAGGTGGTATTCCTCTACACCTTTTACATACATCAATAAAGAAGCTTTGTCCTGTTTTTGATGTCGTGATATTTAATGCTTTTATACATGTTATTATCTTGTCATAGTTGATTTAATGTTATTCGATTTATAAGATTACACTATAACAAAAAAGGACATTGGTGAGGGTCAAAAAATATCATCATAAGCTCATTGGTGACGGTCAAAACAGCCTTTGTCACCAAAAAATGAACGTCACCAAAGGCGGCATCGCCAAAAGTATAGGTGTTGTGGTGACATTCAAGGTATGTCACCTATAATGATTTATAATGACAGATAGTGACCATCACCATTTCATATGAGCAATGGTGACGGACCTTAGCCTCCATCACCAAAAAACTAAATGTCACCAAAGGTGGAATCACCAAAAGTATAGATGTATGGTGACATTCAAAGTCCTTCACGAATAATTATTATAATGACAGATAATGACCTTCACCATTTCATATGAACAATAATGATTTATTGTGATGGACCTTTCATGGTCGTCATTATTGACGCATATACATATGGCGACGTTTGTTGACCATCGCCATTTCATATTTTGGTGAGGGTCGAAAAATGTGACCATAGGCTCATTGGTGATGGTCAAAAGAGCCTTCGTCATCAAAAAATAAACGTTGCCATTCCACATGAATATCAGGGCATGATGGAATCAAACCACCAACCTCCTTCTTGTAAATCAGGTGCTCTTCCATTGAGATAGCACCCTTTAAAGAATTAGACCTTCAAACTTTTTAAATTGTAAATTCTACAACTTTCAATAAATTATAAAACTTTGTAAAGTCCTCACAAATATTTTACTAAACAAGAAAATAAGAATTGAAGTTGCAGGTCACTTACTTAATGGTTATGGAAGTTATGAAAAGTGGGTGGAGGGAAAATTAGTTACCTATAAGATAATATGTTCACGGTCTCATATTCGGCCTTTTCCTACAAGTCAACTCAAAAGAGAGTTAATCTTAGGGGTATTTATTTTCCATTAGATCACTCTTGTTGGGGGGGCGATCAAAAACACCAACAATAAGGCTTTTTTATGCTCTTATTTTTCTTTTCTTTTTTATGTAATATAAAAGAGATATTGACCATTGAGTTTGAGATTCCAGATACATATGAATGTTGGTCTCTTTGGTTTATGCTTAATTTCCCAGGAGGGTTGTATTTAAGCTTCGAGGGAGTGCACAAGAGATATGTGGCATGCTAGGATTTGTTTATGGTGAATCGTTTCCACCCTTGGTGCCAAAATGGAGTGTTCTATTTTTCCTTGTCTTGTTTCCTTGGTTGAGGGGTGTTGTTGGAATTGGAGGACATGAGATCTTTATCACTTGTTCATAAACCATGAAGGAAAGGACATTAAATTCTTGGTACAAATATATGGAACAATATCAAAAAAAATATGATGTGAACTTAGAAATAAGTTTAGAAATATGTTTTTCTCATGAAGTGGAGAAATGACATCAAATCAATATTGGTGGGAGCAATACATTTCAATATGAAGATTACAAAGATAATTTTATGAATATGCCCATGGCGTATCAACCAAATACCAATGGTTATTATTTTCTAAACTATTACGATGACTCTAATTGGATTTCTTATAAATTTATAATTTTTCTTAGGGATTGAATCTGCACCACATGAAAACCTTGCAGAGTAAGAAAAAGAATGCACACGACATATACATCTAATTATGAAGTAGAAGGTTATAGACTTCAAGTGAAAAAGCATTGGACAACTCACTATAAATAACATCAACCACTTCAAGCACAAAATGGTATAGCATAGGATGTCTCAATACATCAAGAAAATCAAATACATATGCATTACCACATCTTGTTTCAAAGACAATATTTAAATCTCCTACAATTCAAGAATTTCAGTAGTTACCAATTCAGGCCATAAACATTATAGACAAAATAGCCATCTTGAAAAGAGAGAACTCAACTAACTCCCTTAAACTTGGACTCTTCTTAGGGAAACAAAATAACAACATAAAAGTTGTGTAATTGTGAATATAAATAGCTAAACACTCTAAAAACTACTAAATAAAGGCAGATCAATGCAACAGAAAGAACAAGCAGGTAATAAGTAGTGAAATTTAGCTCAAGGAATAAAAAGTAGAAGAAAATTTCTCAAAAGTATTGGCATGTAAAAGAAGCTCTAAGACACTATAATAGCATAGACAGTAAGAGAATCGGAGGAAACTAAAAATATCAAGCAATAAAAACTACCAACAAAAAAATTTCAATTATTGAATAAGCAATATATGATGTCTCAACCCTCAAGAATACATTCACAAAACTAAACAACTTTCATACTTCCGAGAGGTTACAAGAACTTGGCTTAAAAATACACATGCATTGTAAAAATTAGAGAACAATGTTAAATGCCATAAAAATGTCGGAAATGATTAATATTTTGTACTCACCTTTACACGTTTTCCATAAAGGACTGAATGGAGGTCTCTAATGCTGTTGTCAACTCTGCTCCTCATGGAAAATTTATACACCATTGCTGTTATTATGGATCTTAATCACAAGTGTACAAAAAAGGCTCACTTTAGCTGTGCATAACAAACAGCCCTAATAGCAAAGATGGTTGCCAATATCTTTAGATCTGCAATTATTTAACCAAGATAAATGCTGCAAAAATCTAGATCTATGCATTAAAAGACATTAAGCAGTAAATAAAAACAAGAGTTGCTCCATGCATCCAATAGACAAGACAAGAATATGTTGAATGAATTTTTTATTAATGGCACCTGGGAGGAAAACATAGAAGGATGTTACCAGTTCTCCTCAATGGGATGGGTTCTTGTAAGCCCTCAGAACTTCAGATCTAAAATTCCTCTCTCTTGATGGTGTAGAAAACCCAGACAAAAATGGAACTCAAAGGGAGCTCACAAGCAAAAAGATAGAAAAATATGACAATGATGGTGGATCAAAGTCAGACCAAAAATATAGATCCAGAGTGATCTTTAGGCAACAAAAGGTAGTGAGTGAATGGAAAAACCTTTCTATTTATAAAAAAAGATTGAGTTAGTCTAGATATTGGTGCATAATTAAAATATTATTAACCAATTCTAGATCCAACTTTTATGGAATATTTTATTATATTTGTTGGAGGTAAAAAGAATTTGACTTGGGTCAAATCCCTTTATTTGTAAATAATAAATAAATAAATGATTTATTTATTATTTTAAGGATGTGGTTGAGTAATAATCAAATAAATAATGATTTATTTAATTATTTATGAATTATTTAGTCAAAATTAACAAGGAATATTATTTAAATAAGGTTTAAATAATTATTCCTAGAAAATAATAAAATAAATAATAATTTATCTAACTAATTTTCTTGTTTTGGGTTAAATATGACCAGGAATATCAATTAAACTCTTGTTTAACTAATTATTCCTTGAGTAAAATCAAACAAATGTGGATTTATTTAATATTTCCTCATGGGGTTTCCTGTTTAGACCATAAACAACTTAATAAAGGTGGTTTACTAAGTTATTTTTTCATAGTGAAAGAAATTTTACTTAGGGTAAAATTGGTCTTACATGGTGTACTTAGGTCCATCTAATAGTAAAAAGTTAGATGACAAAAAAATGGTGTAACAGATTGCCCCCCAGCATGCGAGCGTTAGGAGCTAATCGTATGATCGAAGTACGTTGTAAGAACTCAATCACTAGACACCGAAGGGGAAGTCAAAGAGAGAGAAATATAAGGTAGACCAAAGTGCTGAAGGACTAGGACCTGAGGAGGTGAGACTTACAGGTGTGACAAGTCTCTGTTATGAGTGAGTACCTGTGCTATAGGCGGCGGGGGAAGCATACCTATGCCCGCTGAGACAAAGTACAAAGAATAATGCGTCCAGTAAGCAAGGGACTGAAAAATATAGTACATGTTGGCATAAACATGAGCCAGGTAAAAATATGATAATGAATCCCACATACATATTGTGCCTGGGATAACAGCCAGGACTTATACAATAATATATGAGTACATGAGATACAAATACAACCCAAATGCCCCTGTAAACAGGAAAGGGCTCTAAAAATATGACTAATACATGAAAACAAAAAGGCGTTGCAAGCGGCTGAGGCTGACATCATCAAATATATGGAGCTGCATCAAAGGTTGTAATGAAGAGGTCATCTGGGCATGTGGGGGGCTACCTGTAGGGCCACCCCCTCATGAGGGCTGAAAAAATCTCACACACACCTGGGAATCACCGGTCCAATCTACTGCATCACTGAACCATCAAGTATATGGATCTCGATCATGTTGTAAGGAGATGGAGCTGAGAAACAATCAAGTCAAAGGGCTGTAAGGAGTCCCTTTGCCTAATCCGAGACACTGAACAAGAGTGGAAGTTGGAACCAAGCTACATCGCCCTCTAGGCATGTCTTCTAGAATGAATGATATGATGTCGACAGAAGGAGGTCCGCCATAGGTGAGGCAATAAGGGATCCTCAACTAAGGCACAAGAGAAAATAGTAAAGCGACTGACAGACTGACACCAGGGATCATGATGAAATGGGGGGTACTAAGTAGCGAAAAGATGACTTCCCTTGTTAGAGCATAAAGGGCATGGATGACCTAGCAGCGACTGACACAATATCATAAGGGATAGGGGACAGTAGGACTGAAGGCCATAATGTGCGACACGAGAGAGGAATCAAGCAATGAAGGATGGAGGACAATAGCGGGATACAAAGGGACTCGAAATAGACTCCATGAATGCGATGATGACTCAACTCGGATGCTCTAACCAAGGGCGACTCGATGATGCTGCCATACAGTAAAGGTCCAATGGGAGCCATAAAGACATGAGTATAAGATGGTAACTCACAACGAAAATTGACATGAGCATGGACAAGTATAGAGGCAAAGTGGTGCCCCAAGTACAAGTGTTGCAAGTGAAGAAATTCGATTTTGAGGAGTGGTGAAGTGACCCTTCTTGGACAAAATGTGTCGTGGTTAAGTATCAAATCACGAAAAAATAACAAATACCCATTTGAGGGCTTAGTGAGAGCTTTCCAACAATATAGACGATTTGTCAAACTAAGCTACGGTTTGACCGTAGCAGGCGAAATAAAAATCAGGGGTTTCTCTTTTAATAAGGCATTTTCCCTCCAAAGTCACTCATTTGCAAGTGGAGCTATGGTGATGTAGAGAGGAGAGAAGGCCCTAAATCTTGCGGTGTTCAGAGCAGACAAACCGACCGTTGGAATCGAGATCCGTCAGTTGCAGATAAGAGGCCTAACCCTACTCTTTCATTTAAGGGGATCAAAGTTTCAGTTTTAGGCACCCAAAGCTCATGAACAGGCTAGGTTGCACTTTTTGGGGTCTGTTCTGCGACTTGGGTAGCACGTCTTGGGCAGAAAACAACGACCTGCCCCAGGAAATAACCTCAAAAGTGCAACCTATCAGAGAAAAGGGGTTTCAGTGTTGTTTTTGGCTGAGATCTGGGATTTTTATGGTTGAGGGGCATAGGTGCCCCCAACCATGTTATGGTCATGCCAAATGTATTTAGAAAAGGGGAATCTAAACACATCTTTAATTATGTGGTTCGCCATTTGTTTTCATTATGGTTATGCAGTTAGAGAAAGGGAATGGAGGATTACCAATATCTTTTGGTACTGCATATATGAAGCAAATGGACTTAAGTTTCTAGGTTGGCATACATGGTGTCACTATCCCAAAGAGATGATTTGGAGATAATGAACTGATGCTCTCCTAGAAAACCCACAGGTTGGTCAACAACAATGTCTAGGGGATTGGGTTGCTTATATAAGATGAAGGAATGATGAGGGTATCATCCCTAGAGTGATCTGAAGTGATATGGGACTCTAGAGGTTCTTCTAAATGTGGAAGAACAAGGGTACTAGAGTCAACACGACCAAATACACTAGGATAGTAGTGGAGAATTTATGCTCCTAGTCTCTCAAATATGGGTGCCCCCTTACACAAACATTGGTTGTCAATGTGATGGCCACAAGGTGTATGTGGTTCGAATGCATGGGTTCGATGTAAGGGGGAATGAATAAAGTCAGGGGTAGTGACTACTTCCATAATTTCATCATTGTAATAAAATATGGGGTGACTGGTGGAAGAAAGACCACTTGACGCGGCGAAGCTACCTAACTCATCATCATGAGAAGAGAGGTTCACATGCGCATCGTCACAAGGGGTGACAGAAAAACAAGTAGATGAAGGATACACTGATGTTGAGCCCAAGGTGATCCCTGAAAGGAGGTCAGGTGAAACAGAAGGGGAAGCCCCAAGGGGGTCTTCCATCAAGGATCTCATAGATGATGACAGGTAGTGGACAGTGGCTGAAGACTCTGTCATTTTGATATCCAGAGGGGAAATGTCAATAGGAGCGGATGTGTCCTCTCGTTATGATGAAGCAAAACGCAAAAATAAGGGAGCGGTGGACTCATTGCGCTCAGCCTCGAATTGGTTGACCGCTTCCAAAGAGGAGCGATACTTTTCAAGGCGGGGATAGAGGTGAGTATAATGGCCATGGAGATCACACAAAGCACAGGGGTGGTTAGTGTGAATATTCTTTGGGTTCTTTCCTGCAGTCGAGGAAGGAACAGAGGTTTCCGGGACCATCGACTCAGGGAATGCGACATTAACCATGGGCTTGATGTGAGGCAATTCAAGACAAATATGATGGGTGGCATGACCGACAACATCACAAAAAGCACACGGAGGTGTATACTTTGGAGGGTAAGGAGGAGCATGGTTTTTCGGGGCAGCCTTGTCTTTAGTTGCCTTCTTGCGAGCTTTTCCCTTTTTACCCGAAGCTGTCGCAACAAGAGAGGGTTCCTGTTGAGGTGGTTGAGGCACTGTAGCAGCGGGAGAAGTCATGGGGACTGGTTGAACTGGGGTCAAAGAAAGATAATGTTTGGGTTGACTAGGCGAGGTAGCGGCTCGGGGATCAAGGTACCAGACGGGAATCCCAAAGGTCAAGTTAGGAAGAGATAGGGTAGCCATGACAGGTACTGAGAACACTCCAGGAGGGGGAGCTAAGAACGGTATCTGACTGGAGGGGTAATGGCCAGGCGAGATGGCTCCGAGATGGTTAAGGCCTGGAGGAACAATTCCAGGAGGGTAGAGAGGCTCATGGATACCAGTTGTAGGTGAAGGGCCAGGAGGAGGAGGTCTAGAAGGCTAAATCAAAGGGCTAGGAGTAGGCTGCGGAGGGCGAGGCTACTGACTAGCCAAAGCGGGCCGCTTGAGGGAAGCCCGAGACGATTGCATCATGCAAACATTTGATGAGTTGGGATCAGAGACAGGAGGAGGAAGACCAAGGAATGTACCAAGCAAAGAGAATTCTTTGTAGACTCCAGGTGAGACACTGGTCAAGGGATCGACGGTTTTCTTATTGGCCACCTAAGATATGATGGACTCAGGGGAGGTCTGAGACTTCGGTTCGTAATATGTCAACTGGTCAATGGTGACTATCTTTCCATTATGAGGAAAGGACATCTTGCGGTGAACCGCATATGGTACAACAAACATCGCATAGGTGTAGCTACGACCCAATAGAATGTTGTAATCTAAGGGGGCATCAATGACTTCTACGTCAACGCAAACAGTCTTGCCCGCAAGAGTAATAAGAAAATTGCGGAATAGGCCAATGGGCTGGGAGGCGTGGCCATCCCACGCTCGGAGAGTGATCGTGGAAGGATCCAACTCAGGTGATTCGATTTTCTTCCAAACTGAATTGGACATCACATAGGTGGATGCCCCCTCATCAATGATAAACCGGGAAAAGTTGGCGTTCTAGATCTTGACTGAGATTTGGAAGGCGAAGGAAGCAGGAAGAGGAGGATGTTCTAACCGGTCAACATCGAAGATGATCAATCGATCATCTGAAGGATCTACAGTGCCCATGGCAGATAATAGAGCTTTTTGTTGTGAAGGGCATGACTGGAGGAGTTCCAGCATTGAGATGGCAAAGGAGATTGTGCAAAATCATCTACTATACTATACGAATGGGAAGCTTTTCCAGAAGCAGCGTTTCGGCGTAATGGTCCCTTAGGGATCTTGGTATGAACCTCTGCCTTAGGCTGAGGAATCTGCACCATTAGGTGTCGAAAGAGGCTCTGTAGAACCTAAAGAAGGGGGCTCGAGGATAGACATAGCGGGAGGCTTGTTGTACTGACGGGACCAAGTCTGAAGGTTGAGGTCTACGGTTATAGGTTGGTCAGAGTTCATCATGAGAATCTGGTAATCGGAGGTACTTGATGGAGGAGGTTGAGTTTCTGCCTGACCTTCAGGTGGTTGGGTAACCACGAATCCTTGCTGAGGGAAAGGATTAGTAAACACAGTCGCTTGACTAGGCGCAGCACTGGGAGGGACAGAAGGGGAGGCTTGTTATCCTCGCAATGTTGTTTGAGACTCCCACATCTGCTTCATCTATGGTAAAAGAGGACAATCATGCATGTAATGACCATAAACACCACAAAAAGAACAAGGCTTGTTCGTGCGAACAGGCCTGTCCTGCTTGGTCTGAGTGCCCTGTTGCTGGTTAGCAGTGTTAGGTGCATTATTTTATAGATTAGGTCCAGGATTATTGGAGGCAGATTGATTTTGAGTGCCTTTCCTCTTATTTTTGGAAGGAGGAGGATTAGTCACACCCTACTGTGCATATACCTGCCCCTGAGGGGGCGGTGGCTGCTTTTGCGGGGGTTGAGAAGGCAAGGGAGGGGGAGGTGCTAATGCTGGAGGAGTTGGAGCACCAGGCTGTAGATACGGATAATAATGAGGTTGGATAACATTGTGGTAAATAGGAGGTTGGGAAAAAGGAGGAGGCATGCCGTATCCTGGATACATTCTACCGGGAGGGAGAAAAGTGCAGGAGGTGCTGGCCCCCCCTGAGGAAAACCATAGCCCATGGGAGGCTGAGCGTATGGATGAGAGAGAGCTCCAACGATACCGTCAGCGGCATGAGATGCCCCCAGTGCGTTGGCACCATCGGGTCTAGGAAGATCAAGTAGAACAGTATAAAAATAACCCGACTGAGCATAGATCAGGTCATATTTTAACGCAATTTGGAGAGCGGCTTCTTCGGTTTGAGGAAAATGCGATGTGACATCTTTGCCAATAGTAGGCAAGAGAGATCTAAGGAACCAGTCTATGTAGACACAGTCTTCAAAGGTAGGGGCTCGACATAGGCTCTTTCTTCTCTGCCATTCCTGGACATGATCGGATAGGTGGGTCGTAGACGATTGACGGAAAGAAGTCAAAATTTTGGTACCAGTGTCATAACGAAGGGGAAGCTGGAAATAAGATAGAAAATCCTGGGCAAGAGTCGCAAAGGTGGTATGAGAGGATGAGGCCTGATCAACATACCACTTAGAAGCTTTGCCAGTAAGCATATGTTGGAACAACCGAAGACGGACAGAGTCATCGGTAATGGAGTTAGACGAACACCACATGTGGAAAGATCGCACATGATTTGTAGGATCTTCTCCAGCAAGACCTTCAAACTTGGGGATGTCAGAAGGGATTTTGGTCAGCATAGCGGGCCAACTAGCGTCATGGTGTATAGGGTCATTGATCAACTGGTTAGGCTTGCCATATAGGGGAGCAAGGGAGCAGCCGGGGTAGTTCCTGTTGTGGTCGCACTAGTAGTATTCCCAGCATTAGGGTTGGGGCTACCACCAACGTTAGGTCTTAAACCAGACATGGTGAAGGTGACAGGGGGAGAACCGGGGGCGGAACTAGAAGGAGAACCCAATGAACCAGAAGAGGAGTCGGAGTGCGGACTCGGTGGAGGACTAACTCGAATCCTACGCGGAGGAGTAAGTCTTCCTACCGAAAACTATGGAAGAAGGCCAAGAAGTCTCCGGGATAGACGCCTTGGTGGCGCAATGATGATGGCACAAACACGACACAAAGGGAAGAGAGACCAACAAGGGCGGAGAGGTGCAGGATCAACTGATTACAATTTCGAAACAAGGGCAAAGAGGTGTAGGATCAATTATTTTCAATGTTAAAGTCTTTGCTTGGCGATGTTAACCAAGCTCTTCTTCACTTAGGGTATGTGTGTAAAGTGTGTAAATTTTAATTTTTAAACCCAAACGTTTGTAGAGAAAAATAAAAAATGAGTTTTATAACTGTAAATAAACCTGCAGATAACAATATATGAAACTGAAATAACATAAAATAAATAGCTAAAAATGCAATAATCTAAACCCAAGGAGGCAGGCCTCTCAACAAGTAGTCTGTAGGTGGGAAAAAATCTAGTCAAAACACACCAAAATATCCAATAGATCTAAGGTCGGGAGGGACAGGGATCTAAAGGTAAGATTTGCTAGAAATAGATGCAGAAAAACAACAAAAAATCAAAGGAAAAATTGTTGTAAATGAGGTGGCGAAAGGCTATCTCTTGGAGGGAAACGGAGGGGAACCTAGAGGAAAACCCAAAAAAAACTGAAAAGAGGTGTTGTGGATGGATAAATAGCCAATTAGAAGTGGATCTGAAGGTAAGGTATCAGATATGAAAAATGGTTGAACACTGTGAAAATTTCAGACAACCTGCAGTAGCTAAAACTCTTCCACAAAATGTGGAGGGTACTGAAGCCCAAGAGGGCTAGGTGCCCACTTAGATGAGTAAAATAGAACAAGTATAGGTCCAAAACGGGTGGAGACAGAGGTCAGACAACCCTGAACAGAGGCCCAGACAAACCCAGAAAACTTTTAGAAAAACTCTCGCAAAACGTCCAGGTCGCAGTTTCTGACCTGATTTCTGCAGAGGTCGCAGGTTTAGGCCTTTTTTCTGCGCCGTGAAGGTTCAGGTCGCAGGTTTTGGCCCAAAAAGTGCAACCTGCACTTCCGGCACTCTTGGGAGAAGGTTTCAGCTGAAGGTGTCGTCTCAGCTGCAGTTGATGTTTGTCACCTGCGCAATAGGTCCAAAAACACACGGAAGTTAGAATTTTTAATGTTTTAGGGTTTTATAGGTTAAAAACAACATCAAGAAAATCAAAACAAGAAGTTGAAGAGAAATACTAGGGTTTGAAGCAGCTGGATATGCAGGGATCTGAAAAATGACAGCGGTCGTAATCGTAAACCCGTGTGGAGTCGCCAGTTGTTAGTATGAATCTTAATCGCAAGTGTACGAAAAAGGCTCACTTTAGTCGTGCATAACAAACAACCCTAATAAAAAATATGGCTGCCAATATCTTTAGATATGCAATTAGCTAACCAAGATAAATGTTGCAAAAATCTAGATCTATGCATTAAAAGACATTAAGCAGTAAATAAAAACAAGAGTTGCTCCATGCATCCAATAGACAAGACAAGAATATGTTGAATGAATTTTTATTAATGGCACCTGGGAGGAAAACATAGAAGGATGTTACCAGTTCTCCTCAATGGGATGGGTTCTTGTAAGTCCTCAGCACTTTAGATCTAACATCCCTCTCTCTTGATGGTGTAGAAAACGCAAACAAAAATGGAACTCAAAGGGAGCTCACAAGCAAAAATATAGAAAAATATGACAATGATGGTTAATCAAAGTCAGACCAAAAGTATAGATCTAGAGTGATCTTTAGGCAACAAAAGGTAGTGAGTGAATGGAAAAAACCCTTTTATTTATAACAAAATATTGAGTTAGTCTAGATATTGGTGCATAATTAAAATATTATTAACCAATTCTAGATCCAACTTTTATGGAATATTTTATTATATTTGTTGGAGGGAAAAAGAATTTGACTTGGGTCAAATCCCTTTATTTGTAAATAGTAAATAAATAAATGATTTATTTATTATTTTAAGGATGTGGTTGAGTAATAATCAAATAAATAATTATTTATTTAATTATTTATGAATGATTTAGTCAAATTTAACAAGGAATATTATTTAAATAAGGTTTAAATAATTATTCCTAGAAAATAATAAGATAAATAATAATTTATCTAATTAATTTTCCTGTTTTGGGTTAAATATGACCAGGAATATTAATTAAATTGTTGTTTAACTAATTATTCCTTGAAGAAAATCAAACAAATGTGGATTTATTTAATATTTCCTCATGGGGTTTCTTGTTTAGACCATAAACAACTTAATAAAGGTGGTTTACTAAGTTATTTTTCATAGTGAAAGCAATTTTAATTAGGGTAAAATTGGTCTTACATGGTGTACTTAGGTCCATCTAATAGTAACAAGTTAGATGACCAAAAAATGGTGTAATAGATTGAATCTTAATCGCATAATCAAGAAAGTCGTATTGTTGTCAATATGATTTCTTAATTGACAATTTAGAAGCAAAGATTCTAATACATGGATGCAATTCAAAATTATTTGAAATGCTACGATGCATAGTCAAGAAAGTCTTAATGTTGACAATATGCTTTCCTAACCGACAATTCGGAAACAGAGAATCTAATACAAGGATAAAATTCAAAATTATCAAAAATGGATTTTGATCCCAAACGCTTGTTAGGCTTGCTTCATCATGAATAGGATATAAACTACCCTCATAAGACTAGACAATTCAGTATGTGGTTGATTTCTTAAGTTGCAAGTAAATATGTATCTTGAATACCACACACCATTACTGTCATTTCCATAAATCAAATACATACACGCACACACACCAAACTCCATGACAACTAGGCCTGTTAGAGTGGCAACACTTTATAACTATTGTTCAGGTAATACTTTGCCACATTTTATTTTTAATATGTGACGAATGTAATCTTAGATGTTGTAGTTAGGGGCAGTAAGTAGTGGTCAACAGTCATTAATACATTGCTGCATTTTATTTCTAATATGCAACCAAAGTAATGTTAGAAGCTGTAGTTAGGGGCTATGTGGTAAAATCACCTAACCAATATGAAATTTCATAAATGTGATATATAGTGTTTTATAGTGTGTGAGGAGAATATATGCTGGCAATGTGAATAATAAATTAAATATTTATTCTCACACACCAACATTTTGTGTGGAGGAGGTTTGCACCCTAATGTCTTGCAAGACCTTTGGGCTTTGAGTAGTTTCCAAAGAAACATTTATGTTTGTATAATTTCATTTAGTATTTATTTCCTTGGGATGAAAAGAAGTGATAGATACTTGATTGTCTTCCAACTATTGGTTTTTTATCACAAAATGAGATGAATTCATTAACATAGGCTTTCAGCTTTCTTTACAAGATCTCTTCCAAGAATTGATTGCCTGCTTTCCTTCCCTTCTCAAAATACCTCGAAGTAGAACCACTGTGGTAGCACTGTTATTAGACTAGTCATATGTTTTATGTAATGTTGAACAGTGAACTGAAGTTAAGTCATGGACGCTAGCAATGATCTCCCTTTAGCAGAAGAGTCATACTTTTTTCCAGGGCATATGAACAAGTAAACTAAAATCAAGTAGACGGTTAGTGATGAAACACTATATTTTCACTGTGCACTGTGCACTTGAAGATTGTATTTCTGGTTCTTTTCAAATAAAAAATAAAATAAAATAAAATAAACATTTTCTCCATGGAAAAAAAGTAATCCTAGAATAAACTTTGGACATTCCTTGCAAATCATTACATTCCTTCCACTATTTGAATAATTTCATAAATAAATCTTGTAACAAATATCTCATCAAACAGCATGCACTGCTAGTATTGAATTTAGGAATTGATCTGCATGAATTCAATTAGCTCTTCAGTTTTTGTTATCATCTACACAACTATTCTCCTCCTTCCTAACAATTCAAAAAATAAATAACTCCCATTTTTTCTTATTTAAGTTGTTGTTAGACAACCATTTCACACATATTTATTCACTAGGTAACACTGCATTTGTCCAGTTTTAACATTTTCAAAGTTTCAAATAGCAATGAATAAAGTCTAAATAGACAACCATAGACTCCCTCAAATTCAAAGTTTCTAGATGGAATACATTCATCCAATCAGAGTTTAAAACATAAAGATAATCTTCACAATGTAGGATGGTCAGGGCTTTATGTGACTTGTTAACACTTAAAAGGAAAAGATGATGGAGGATGCCTTCTTGAGTTGTAGTGTTGCTCAGGATTTCTCAGGTTGGATCATAATTGAGTACTCAATGTTGTTTTGGGTCCAATTTGAAGTACCAACCCACTAAGATATCCTCCGCGTACATGGTTCATTCATATTCTCAATGAACTCCACCTAAAAGTATAGGAAACTTCGGGAAGGCCTATCACACCCCCTAGAGTTTACAACCAACATAATCCACTCATAGAGAATTCAACTGAAAAATGGCCCACACTCTAATAGAGGTTGTGATGCTCACGTTAGGAGGGAGCTATATATATGGATTTGGATACACATACTAAGCAACCAGTGCAGACTTAAGCTATCTCTAGCTAGGTGGGGTGTCTACTCCCTATTGGATTTTCACTCAAAAACGCATGAAAAATATTAATTGAAGGTAACCCTAAGATTGCATAATAGATTTCTTGACATCATGAATTGCCTCCGGTTATACACTAGACTTCTTTAATATGTCATGATGGTCAACTCAATTTGTCAATACGATAGGAAGCAGCTATGATCTACAAGATTGAACTCTGAAGAAAATAACATGTTGAATCAATGCTTCTAGAATTCCCTTGTAGTTTAAATCCAACTTTTAAGATGTGAGGAAATTGAAAGCTAGAAAAAAATAGCAAAGTTGATCCCAACTTTTATGTTTCCCATCTATTTAAACCCACAGTTTCAACTAGTTGTTCATTTCACTCAAATATAAGAAACAATATTCCAAGGAGCTTGTAGAAATTGAAATCATGCTAAATTATTCTCTTATTTTTATTCCAGAATCCAAACTCTCTGAGTTAGTTACAACCCTGAATTATGTGCTTCAAAGGATAGCTCAAATTTTCTATCCATGTCACAATAAATCTGCATTACCCCTTGTCAAAGCTCTGACATGTGTCTGTACACTAAGAATCAAGAACACACCATTCAATCCTAATGCTATGTAAAGACCCAGGAACAGGGGAAAAAGGAACCTCTCACAAATGGCCTTAATAAATTTGTACATTCAAATAATAAGAAAAGTATAATATATAAAATTTTAAAGGTAAATACAGTGACCTCATTTACCAAGACTAGATCTTGTGGAATTACAATAATTCACCTTTTTGTGCAGGAAGGAAATACTTCCAAATATCACCAGCTACAATAAAATATATAAAAATGTTGTTGCAGTGTTCTGTTGTATAAAGGAAGTCCAGTTTCAATTAATCAACCACACTATTCATAGGAAACGAGGGCATGGTGAATGGACAACTTCAGATTCCATGCCATTTTTTAATTGCCAAGATAAAACCCCTATTTTTGGCTGCTGAAATTATTTAAGAAATCTCACAGCTAGGCATGTCTTGAAAACTACCTAGTTAAACGAGTTTTAGTACAAATTACAAATTCTTAGAAGGAAATACTTCCACATTTCACCAACTGAAATACAGTATACAAACTCAAAATAGAAGCAATGCCTCCACTTAGAATTCAACTAGGAACAACGCACATACCAATCATGTTTTTGAAGTATGTTAGTTGTGGGGAAATTATCTTGTTAATGAGCTTTCTACAATTCATCTAATACCAAGTGAATATGTTCAGGTTAGCCATAAAATGAAGTATTGTTTATTGTTGAAAGTGCAGGGTCTGTTGTAAAACACATGCAAGCTAATAAGAAGGGAAACTAAGTTCAACACTATGTTTTGTGGTTACTCTATTAACGTTGGTTTTAACCAATTTGTTTTCTTATTTCAGTCTCTTTTGTTGGAAAGAATGGTTGTGATGCTTGGTATGCAAGTAACACTACTATTCTTTGTTCTGGGCATCATAGCAAAATCAACATCTTGGTATTTTGGCGGGAAATCATAAAATAGGTCCCCTGTTTGTTTCAGGCTTGGTAATAACCTTGTTGGAGTTGAAATAACAGTGTTTTAGTTGTCCAGATGAATTAATACACATATTTTGTTGTCTAAATTTCATGTCCAACAAAGCTCCAACCTACCGAATATATGATACAAAGTATTTTTTTTTACAACATTGTTACAAATTCTAGCCAAATATAAATGCATCTCTATTTGATTTAATTAGGGAGGATAAATCTTAATAGACATCCACAAATTGATGTGCAAGAGATTGGTGCTGAGCTAGCAACCTGTACAAATAGTTTTTTTATACCCTTCCTCTATTACCAAACCCAAAAGAAACCTTATTTCCTAATAAACCTTCAAGTATTTTGTTTTGATGTATCAGACACTTGTAATGATCCTCTTTTAAGTGGAGAAGTGAGAAGGGGTTTTATTTTTATAGGTCACAAATAGAAGTGAGTCACCCTACATGGATTACACAACCCTGCAGGTAACGACGTTCTGTAGCACACATCACGGTCAAGTTGTGCATTCACATGGAAAGACAACACTTGGCAATCCTGAGCGAAGATAAATTTTAGGTAATTGGGACTAGAAGGTGGGGCCAAGGTAATGCATATCTTACAGGGCCTTGCTTGAGAACTCAATAGGGTCAGTGTAGCTCCAGATACAGCTAGAGGGGATAGGTAAGCAGTTTTGGGTGTCTTAGTGGCCAAATCTAGGGAATTTGACCTTCTAGAGAAAAAATCCTAAGCCAAAATTGCTAAACATATGGATAAAACCCACAAAGAAAGATTACTTCATACTATAGAGCATCTCTGAGAAGATCGGGTGGTGCTCCTCCATAAGGAGTTGAAATATGTGCGTATATGCATGTAATGTACATGTGCATATGGGGTCATCATCAGGCTTGTGCAATTGCATAACAAGCTCAAGTGTTGCTATTACACTTTTCATTTAAATTCACTTCATGAACCGAAGTTAAAGCTTCAAACAGATCTATGAGAATCCCATAATGGGAAATGATATCTACAACGAAACTCATCATAGACCAGACATGTAAAAGATAAGTGTTTCATGTTTCTGGTTCAGCAAATCCTTTCATATTTTGGGATATGATGATTTGTCTCAACACCAAACTAATGAGAGAAAACCTGAAGCTGGCTCAGGTATGATTTTAGTCCAAAAGATATATTGATATGACCCAAATCGTAAATAACATATTTCTGTCTTTAGATGTATGTAAAAATAATGCACACATTTTTCCTGCGAAGTTACATGAATATCTACCCAAGCAACTCTTAACAGTAGATTAAATGGTGGTTATGGCCACCTCATTTGCTGAGAAACAAGAGAAAACACCCACAAAATAACAGAAATAGGGAAACAACAATCTTTGACACACGGAATTATTTTGGAAACAATTGCATCAAGTTCTTTAGGAACACAAAATTACTTCAAGAGGGAAGAAAATATCTAGAAGAAATAGAACTCCGCATCTTCAAGTCTTATATCTTTCAAAATTTTGTAGAGCCAATCAGCTTCAAGGACTTGTAGCCGCCTCTTTTGATTTAAAAGTGTTAAAATTGGAAACTAGGGAAAAATTCCATTTTTGGATAGCTCCAATTGGGAAGATAATTGTACCATTGAACTCCTCTCTTCGAGAGGACCATAATCGATATAAAGTTTGTCGCATTTGGACAAGAAGAAGTGGTTTTTTTTTTTAATCCTCTCACACGTAATTTTTCAAGCTCCGCCTCTCACCTTATGTCAGCTCAATTAGCCCAAGAGATACATCTATTCATATTCCATCATATTATATAAATAAGGGAGCCTTCTCCCTCATTTGGACGCATGATAAGGGCTTGATATGTGGCTAAGGTAGCGGTGGTCTTCAAGGAGGACAAAGGAAGGTCTATTGTTGGCTTGACGTCTGTTCTAGGCCGAGTCTTCCACAGATGGTCAGCCGCAGGTAAGGAGTAGCTTGTTTGGGTTGTCTCTCTATTGCTAGCTCATATTCTGGTAGGCCGAGTTAGTTTTTGGGCTCTTCTCTGAAGGAGGAACCCTCTCCTCATGAGGCTGCATCACTGTCCTCTTATTTCAGTTAGGGTTTCTACATATATCTCAAGGAATGGAGGACGAGATTCCTATCATGGTTAGAATCTCATTCTAATCAAATATACTTATATCTTAAGGTAAGCCACAGTCAAGAGGATGATTTTTGGATGGTTATCAATGATTATTGTGCAGCCCTAACCAGTCTCAGGTGGATGACTATATTCAGCCCTAACTAGAATTATCCTTCTCGGCTATCTACAGTTCATGCATAGATTACAGTTGTGAGTAGATCACTGTTTTGTATATTCTTAAGGGGTGTCATGATCAGATCTTCAGACTGACAAGTCAGCATTGAATTTGAACCATTGTGCTTTCCTCTCTCTCTCTGCTAAACATTTGATGATTAATAATAAGAAGATTTGAACAAGGGTTTTTCCCTGGCTTGTGCCATATTCTTGTTTCTTTCTATCTTGGCTTGTCTTCAACATCTATCATTTATGTTATTTCGTTAGTTATTGTCATATAATGTTTTAAGTGATTTCTAATGGAATAATGGGAATTTGGTTGAATGAAGTATGTAACCTATGCAAAGAACATGTTTACTAAAATTAACATGATTTCAGAGCTTGTTGAGGACAAGCCCAAGACAAAGAGAGAAATAACTAAAGAGATGCAGACAAATATCCATGGTCACTTCCTCCTCCAAGATCAGACAACATTGAATTATGAATATTTCCAATTTCTGGGTCATATGGATTTGTTGGAATTTCTATCTATTACAGACGGGCAAGGCTTGAAAGTTGATGGAACAGCTAATCTAGCCCTCATTTGGGAATTTCCTTTCAAGAAGCTCTTAGGATTGCAGTTCTGTGAATCTCCCTACTCTGAAAATTCCAAGGTTTAGGGCATCGTTCTTGAAGCTCAATAAGATAAGCGAAGAGTTGGAAGATTAAGGACTGTAGTGCACAAAGTTACATTTCAGAGATGTGAATTACATGACTGAGATACAAGTTATTCCAACTGTGAAGACAGAAATGCAAGACAGTAATGTGAGGTCGATGCCCAGGTTTGATAGTAGTTCAAGGTAGTTTGTGTTATCTTCTGAGGTATGACTAGATTTAACCTTGATCTATGTTAGAAATAGCAGTGACCTTGATGACATGAAAAGTGATATGTATATGACAGTAAGCCTAATGTATAACAATGATCTTGATCTTTATGATATATAACCTTGACTAGCTGGCATCAACCTTGTTATAGGGCAGTCACTCTTGTTATATATGCAGTCACCTTATTACATAATAGCAACCCTTGAGATTGTGGTACATAGTAGCAATTAGGTCATATAGTAGTGATACATTTGGAAGTATGACAATGATTAAAATGACAGTTGTCTCCACAAGATCTAATCTCTGATATATACCCATTTGATGCGACGTAATCTGAGTTATGGCAACTATTATCATTCTGAGTAAGCAAGAAACGTGACAGTGATCCTACCTCAAGACAATGATTCTAATTCAAGACAGTGATCTTAAATGACAGTGAAATGTGGCATACGTGACAGAGATATATACCCTTGTACATTGGTGCAGTGGAAATCTTAGTTCAATCATGTCAATGCACATTTCAGTTTAGATCTTGTTAAGGCTAAAGATGATCAAGTTTGGTGCTTCGTAAGATCTTAGTTCAAAGTACCACCATGGCTACAGAAAAGCATGAAACGCTACTACAAGTTGAGTCTTTGTTTGAACTACGGAATCTGCCTGAACCGAGGCTATGGGTACACATATGTATCTAGACCGAGCCCTTATTCAAGATACAATATGTCTAGATAAAAAGGGATTGTATGTATATATATATATATATATATATATATATATATATATATATATTACAATGTAAAGGATAGTGTTTCTGCTTCACGTAGCATTTCCAGTTGAAATTATATCTACATATAGTGTGCATTTTGATGACATATAGTGCTCAGAATAAGAGATAATTTTCATCCTGACAGATATCTCTTTTTTCTCGGTTTTCCTTGATATTTGGATATCATATAACCTACAGTAATCTTGAACATGTTATTCATCATGGTGTGGTGACTACAGTATACTTGGGATGTTAACAGTAACTCTACTTTGTGATGTCTCTGATTGGACAGTGTCAAACTGCATTTCAACTCACATAAATTATCTCTTATGCATGAGGAATAATAGCATCATATTTACAGGAAAACCTATTTCGGCATCATCATGCACACATACTTACAGTCGGAATTGGAAAAAGGTAATTGGTATGTGCCCGACATCCTTACAAACCATTGAAATTTTGATCTAAGTTGGATCTAGCCATGACCTTGGACATTTTCCTCTCTATTTAACTTCTAGCCTCTCTTCAATATGTCTAAGAAAATAAGAGGCACAGTTCTCCTATTATTCTAGGCATCTCTAAAGAAAAAGGATTCAATCCTTCTATGTGCAAAGGAAACCTTGGTCATTAGTAAAATCCATCCTATCGCCTTGCTTTTCAGATTTGAACAGTAGCTCGAAAGGTTTAATACATATGTTCATTATATCAAGATACATGATGATGTCTAATGTTTATGATTGAGATCTATGACCTGCACCAAGCAAGCTCAATTCTAGTTGAGCCATCTTAAGGAAATATCCAGTTTTTTAATAGCTTCAGATGTCAAGAAATGAAAGCTTATGTAAGAATCTGATTTATAGTTCTGGAAAGAAAAATTGAAATCTCATATACAGCCTTAGGAAACTCCAGTAGCAGAATAGAATCTCTTTTATAAGGAGGAACAGTATTCCTAAAATAGAAACCTAAGGCTATCAGTTAAGGATAAAACCCTGCCCTATAAAGAGTCCTGGTTTCTTCATCATATATGGCATCAGTCGTGCTATGTGAGGCTTTATCCTATGTATGGTTTCTCATCTTATTCAGCTCAGCATCCTCTATGGTATTTTTTCTGTCCTGTACAGTTCCATATCCTTGATGATGTAATGTAACGATTGATGGTCTTGTTCACAATCGAAGTTGTGAACAATATCAATGTGAATTTTGATAGTTTATCCCTTGACGAGATATTTACTATAAGAATTTGTTGGGATCTGTCAGTAAAATATTTTGCAGCACCCTCTGGATTTAAGTGCATCTCACCTGCAGCTTTTATTCTTGAAGGAAATATAATCAAGTTCTATGTATCACTTCTTATCAGCATGAAAAACATAGATACCCGGAAGAAAATGCAATGATGCATATCAAATTTTATGTCTCATCAAGCACGACAAGCAATATTCCTCGAGTTCGATAGCTTAGCTGCAATCTCATAAAGAATGGTTCTTTAGAATACCCAAATGATAAAGACTCTTCATTATGTTTCTCCTCATTATGGATTAAGTAATTTGATGTGTTGGCAGTAGTCATCTACAATGAAGGATCATACAATTGTTCAGAAATAATGTCATGGGAATATTTCTTCTTCTTGGTTGAAAAAGGACCATAATCCACTTTTATAGGGAGCTATAAAATCCCTGATAACTTTGCTTGTCTGATTCTTGATGAGACCAAGCCATGACCATTGAGTTTAAATAAATCTGATGATCTAAGTTGCATAATTACAGCACATGGACCACAGGATTAATAACAGGTTGAAAATGACTTAATGGTTATAAGCAAGCCTTATTTCCCAACATTCAGAGGGATATATAATGCTTAATGTTGTGAAACCAGCTCCAAAAATAGAAGAAAAGAGATATCAACGCCTTATAAATAAGCCACTTCGAGGGGGAAACCTCCAATACATTACATGAATGAAAAATTCTTCGATGATTGAAATTACAAAACCTCCTTTCTATATATAGGAGTCCATGGGGCCACAATGTAATCCTAGCCGACCTAATAATAATAATTTAAGGGCACAATAATAACAATATTGGGGTTACAAGGGTACAATAATAACAATAAGGGGGTTACAGTAACAACAATAAGGGACTATACTAGTAATATAGGGACCTAACATGCCCCTCTCCTTCAAAAAAGTGTTGTCCTCAACGCTTGAGTAGCTCTGGGTGCTTCTATATAAAATTCTCATCCTTTGATGTAGAATCTTCAGTGGGTAAGTTCTTCCACTTGATGAGATACTCTAAAATTTATAGACATGAAACTATAGTTCGTGTACTTCCAGTCACTTTTTTTTACAGAATTCCAATCTGATGCTCAAAGAGAGAGTTATGAATATTTTCCCACGATCACCTCTTTGAGATGAAATTCGAGAGCCTGAAAAAGACCTAAATTCCATGGATCATATCTCCGAAAATATTGCGAACCAAGCTCTGAAATTTTGTGATGATGTTCCTCGGGATTTCGGCTTCGCACTCTAAAAATGTCAGCTTCTAAACCTTCGTATAAAAAAAATTATAGCGAAAATTCCACGATGACTTGTTTGGAGCAGCGAAACCCTAGAATCCAAAGCTCTGATACCAAATGTTGTGAAACCAGCTCAAAAAATAGAAGAAAAGAGATATCAATGCCTTATAAATAAGCCACTTCGTGGGGGAAACCTCCAATACATTACATGAATGAACAATTCTTGTATGATTCAAATTACAAAACCTCCTTTCTATATATAGGAGTCCATGGGGCCACAATGTAATCCTAGTGGGGCCACAATGTAATCCTAGCCGACCTAACAATAATAATTTAAGGGCACAATAATAACAATATTGGGGTTACAGGGGTACAATAATAAAAATAAGGGGGTTACACTAACAACAATATGGGACTATACTAGTAATATAGGGACCTAACACTCAATGCCTATCCATCAGATAATGATTCTCTCATTTATCACTATAAGATCAAGATTATCTTTCTTTAGAAAGAGGCCTAGAATCATGGTTAGACTCTATTAAGAGGGTCTCGGTTGAAAATTGAGCTCTGGGAGCTCCTGGGGGCTTGGGGTACTTATTAAACTATGAGCGACCATAGGGTGATAGGTTCACCTTTCCCTAATGGTGCGTTGTGTACAGAGTGAGTGTTTCACCTTCCCCTATGATACCCCATGACATCTGTGTAGAGTGAGTAGTTCACTTTCCCCCACAATTGCGAGCACATGTGTGTAGGGTGAGTGGTTCACATTCCCCTACTATTGATGTCATATGCATAGGATGAGTGGTTCACCTTCTCTTATCCCATATAAGTAGGATGAGTGGTTCACCTTCTCCTCCGGATACCCTAGTGAGAGATGCATTCAATCATCTACTTGTGGACATGTAGGTGGGATGTGGTTCATCCTTTCCCCACGTAGGATCCTTCCTACTGTTATTGATTTTCATGTGGTTAGGACGCGGTTCATCCTTACCCTACTCTCAGTGTTTTTTCATACCTGTAGGAGGTGGTTCATCCTTTCCCTACATGTGGTTGTGATATATGTAGGAAGTGGTTCATCCTTTACCTACATATGGTTTTGATATGTGTTTCATAGGATGTGGTTCATCCTTTCCCTACATGTGGTTGTGATATGTGTTTTGTAGGATGTGGTTCATCATTTCCCTACATGTGGTTGTGATATGTGTTTCGTAGGATAAGGTTCATCCTTTCCCTACATGTGATTGTGATGTGTGTTTGTAGGATGTGGTTTCTCCTTTCCCTACGTTTGATTATGAGCAGGATGTGATATATTCTTTCCCTGTTGATGTTCTTGCAACATACTACCCATGTAGTTTGGGACTCATGGGAAGTACCTCTCATCTGGCCAATGAGTTGGGAAATTAGGATAGAGACCATAGCACTACCGATGGACGCATCGTGTATTTCCATACTCTCTATGCTAGGATGCATGGTGTTCAAACATCTCGATATGGGATCAACTGAGATTCTACCTCTGGACTAACTTGTGTCAGTAGAGAGTGGTAAGGTCTTGTGACTCACTCTTGATCAATTCCTCTTCATTATTACTTCATGGTTCAGCAGAGCTGAGCAAAGATGATTGAGATGGTACATAACGTCTGATGGCATGATGATGGATATATTGACAGGTGGAATTCTCCCTAGTCGAGAGGGAGTGTTAAAATTTGCAACTAGGCAAAATTTCCATTTTTGGATAGCTCAAATTGGGAAGATAATTACGGAATTAAAATCATCTCTTCGAGAGGACCAAAATTGATATAAATTTTGTCTCATTTGGACAAGCAGAAGTGGGTTTTTTATTTTATCCTCTCACACATAATTTATCAAGGTTGGCCCTCACCTTATGTAGGCTCAATTATCCCAAGAGATACGTATATTCATCTTCCATCATATTATATAAATAGGGGAGCCTTCCCCCTCATTTAGACACATGATAAGGGTTTGATCTATGGCTAAGGCAGCAGTGGTCTTCAAGGAGGACAAAGGAAGGTATGTTGTTGAGTTAACTTTTGTTCTAGGGCGAGTCTTCCACGGATGGTCAGCTGTAGGTAAGGAGTATCTTATTTGGGCTATCTCTCTATTGTTGGCTCATACTCTGGCAGGTCGAGTTATTTTTTGGGCTCTTTTCTGAAGGAGGAACCCTCTCCTCATTAGGTCGCATCATTGTCCTCCTATTTTTGTTAGGGTTGTTGCATACATCTCAAGGAAAGTGGGTCAACTTGAACCAGTTGGGGCCAAGAGTAAGCCCTGGGTATATTTGGAAAAATAGATACCCTCCCACACATAGAAATTGGAAGAGTAGTTACAAAGGGAATTGAAATTTTTCTATGAGATCCTAAAGCTCCAAAACAAGTAACAATTTTGTTCTAACAATAAATGTGGAGAAAAGGCAACTTCAAAAAAACAACTATTGGAACAAATCTTGAACAAATTGGTCAAGGAGCTCAATGCCTGAATCTATATGATTAGCAAGTTGAAGGAATCAAATACTAAAGAGAAGGAACGAACTAGACTATTGGATGTATTTTCAAGATTAGAAGGAGCAAGCACACAACATTGTAAACCCTTAAATAGATGGAATTGTGTATATCTAACAAACAAGATATTCTAGATCAAGGAGTATATAATGAACCAATCAATATCGTAGGTACCAATGACCCAAGGAAAACAATGGAGAAATTTATAATAAAAAATGCACAATATTCTCTACATAACATCATTTTTTTCATTTGAACTTCGGTTTTATCAATTCTCAATTGATCTTAGTTTTAACTATAAAACAAATATAAGTATTGGTATTATTCGAGCCACTGATTCATCAATGACTACTAGGGTGACATTCTCACCTTCCTCGCATGAATTTTAATGGGAAGAGAAACTGGGTGCAAGCACTGGGGAGATTTGGAAAAATAAAATCCCTTACATTTAGCACGTAAGCCAAAAGGAAATCTGCTCTTTTTGGTGCAGTCTACAGGTAGCATCTCTTGAATCATTAAAAGAAATGGAAAAACCTTATAGTATTGATTTGGGAATTCTTGTGGTTTATGTACTCCTTGATGCTTCATATTCACTTTTTTTAGTAATTTTACTACTATTTCATTGGAAGCACTCATAGAAAACATGCCACCAATAGTGATAAGATAAGAAAATTTTAATCAAATATCCACGAGATAACCACAAAAGTAGTCGATTATTCTTTCTATTCATAGAAAATCATCTAGGAATCGCAACTTACTTCATCTCATCCAAAGAATGACCAGAAAAGGAAAGTCAATGGGATTACAAGAGGATAGTTGACCATTCCATATATTCATAGTAAATTATCTGGAAATTACACCTAACCTCACCTATTTGACCATACAAGTTCGCTAGCCCTGAGTCCTTCACTGTTTTCCCGAAACCATTCCTTCACTATTTTCCTACAACCCTTGTCGTAAAAACCCTCGAGGGCAATAAAACCAGTCAAGTGGGATCAATAGCACTCTCCAGTAATGAATGCAGCACAGCCCTAAACATGGTAACACCTTTTCTATGCTTCACGATGAATTTAAAGAGACCCTCTACATAAAAAAAATTCGCAAAGGAACTTGAGACCATTTTCACTCTTTCCACTTTCAATGTCCATGAGGGTGGCTTTTTTCTACTCTTCTAAGCAACTGAGATACGTTTCATCATTCAATACGATCAATTTCTCTCTTTTTTCGAACAATTCTTCAGTTTCTTTAGTTTTTAGCTCCAGATTTTTTCCCTTCTCTGCAAGTTCTTCGAATTTCTTCTGGAGAAAAAATATCTAGTGAAGAATAGTGGTATGTGATTTCCTTCCATTGGAGTGTGCATTTCTCTAGAACGTCTCTTTGGGTATCTAGAACTATAAATTCTTCCTCCAGTTGTTGCTTATCCGCCTCCATTGAACCCATCTATGCAATGTTAAACCCTGAACCCTAGGGTGGCCTAACGTTATATGTACAATAGAAAGGAATATTCCTCAAGGCTAATCATTTTTCGTTTTCCATTGTTTTTTATAACAAGTATTTGCAAACAAATAAATCTTAGGGAATAGTGTGAGGGGCTACTCAAGTCAAAGTCTGTTGAGTTGCGGTTTAACTATAATGTAGGTGCATGAATTTTTTTAATATTATTTTTATTTAATTAAAAAAAAATTATATATATATATATATATATATATATATATATATATATAATTTTCCTAATTAAAATAAAAATTATTATATTATTATAAAGATAAAGATGGGCTTAAGATGATTTCTAATTTTTTATATATTTTTCAAGTTTTGGTGTAAGGGATGTGATAATTCCTTTCTCATGGGTATTTAAACTAACCCTCATCTTTGAAGAATAATCAAAGGAATAGTAAATTAGTGATATTGTGTTGGATCCACACTCACATTTAATGTGGATTATGTCTAACCCTATGCATTAGAACCACCCAAGGGTGCTAATTAACTTCCCTCCCCCATGACACTTAGCATGCGACCCTCATCCATGCATTTGATGAGCTTTATAGACATAATCATTGTCAACGGAAGGGAACCTTCTCACTACAAGGTGTTCTTCTCAATGCCTATGTGCTTAATTTGTTGTTCAACCCCACTCCAATCCTCTCTCCTTTACTTTGTGTTATATCCCTCATAATAAAATTTTATTACATAAACATTGAAGATAAATTCAGCATCTCCCACTTGCATTCCATTTGGTGTTTCAACCCTCCATGCATTCGGCTTGGCTCTCCAACCAAAACTTATTTGATATCATCAATGTTATGTTTTTACTCTTTTTCTATTAGATTGATGTTGGTGGGAATAGAAATAAATGGGATTCAAGGTTGTTTTTTTGAACTAGATAATGTGGCTTATCGCCCAATACATTACCCAAAGGCCACCCTTTCTCGCTATTATATTTAAAGAATTTTGAATTCATCTAAGGCTAGTTGACTTCTACTCAGGATACTTCCTTCATCACACCATTCTTTTAGTTCTCAAAGGAAACAATTAGAAATAGTTGCAGTTGTCATTTTGAGATCTTCGGTTTCATTATCATGGGTTACCATTCATTGGGCCTTATTTTCCTTTGTTCTCCTTTTTCTTATATATAGGACTTAGGGAATGAGGCTTTCATCAATTTGGAACAAATTATAGATATAAAATTTACATGATTTTTCACTTAAACCTTATATTTTAGACTTAGATATATCATTCTAGTGTCTCTTTAATGATTTTGGCTTTCAATTTTTTATTTTCTTTCATCACAAATGACAAAAGGGAAACTAATTTTCCACTAATCTATTGAATGCTTAGTCATAAAGGTGTCCCCTAAGGAAAATGAATGAATATCCTATGGAATGACATGGGATAAAATTTTACTAACCAAAATAAGGGATACATTAAGGTTGAGGTGTATCACCTACTCAAATCACTAAGAATATTCCCAAACCATAAAGATGACACACTTCTTTGAGTAAAATTATGAAACACCATGGAATAATATAGCTTAGAACTTATAGCCAAAGAATCAAGAGTTATAATAGAGTGCTTATGTGATCACAATGGAAATAATACACATTGAAGATATCATATGCACATGGAGCATATATATCAAGCTAAATGTGGTAGCTAAATCAACCTCTTCCTACACCTAGGGTCATAGATGTACAAGGAAAGGTGTCATCAAACCAATGATACATCCATGAGTTACATATAGATTCATATACCTCAGTTGGAAAATAATCAATGTGACAATAATCCCAGAGGCTGAGATGGTAATGAAAATTTATAAATTTCCTTTGAAAACCCATATATAAAGTGGGGTAACAGGTCCTATGACATCAAACATACAATTTACACTGGGAAATCCTCAAAAGTATCTTTGAGGACATATGTCCCATTGAGTGCCAAGATGAAGTATGAGGCCTCACCAATTTTATAGTTGAAGGAGTTTGAATCTTGGTTTGTCAATTTTGGCCCTAGGCGGGCAAGGAAGCATGGAAGGAGGTGACCCCCTTAAATGAGTTCAAATGGGGAAGGGAACATAAGGCCTTACATAAAGATCTAAATCCAAGGACATCCCTCATAAAAAGAGCTAGACATGTATAGAAACAATGTAGACAAAGACCCACCCAAATTTTAATAAAGACAATATAATGTCTCTTAAATCTCATAATAAATGAGGCTTCTACAGATGAGGTGACCCTCTAACTCTATCTTGTGTATATGGCTAAGCTAGCATATGTTATTTGGAAGAAGAATATCATGATGATTAGTTTCAACTCGATGCCAATGTAAACCCACTTCTAAAATAGCAAGAGGAATCTAAGAGCGACATCCAATGCTCTTGTGTGTATGTGTGTTGAACAATAACACCCCATCTCATTTACATGAAGTGTTCCTAGTACAAATTCATCTTTGAGGTCATGAAATTATGAAGTCCAAGTACACTGAATGTATTGTCTACAAATAACCGCTCTAACAACCTAATAAAAACATATTATAATGTCATTTACATTGGAGGTGTATGTCACTTGAATTGTGTTACAACTTTAGTCGCTCCCCCACAAAAATGTGTCATGCTCCCTTGTGATGATGCATCAACCTTACTAGAGAGAAACCTTGCGACGTAAAAGGAAATTAAACATGATATAACTTTAATAATTCCCCACATTCACCCCCCGGCTCACCACTCATGGCTAATGTGTGGCTATTTAAAGCATTTATGTGGATAATATCATTTTATTTTATTTTATGTATAGTGTTTTTCATTGACACAATTGAGTTTTTTTAGAAAAAAAAATATTTGTATCAAGGGTGCACTCCTTATGCATTAGGGATAGAGAGGCCTTTTCTTTATGAGTGATCTATTCATTACCAACTCCGTATGTGGGAGAGCACTACAAGCTCCATCTCAACATGAAGTGTATATATTGTGAGCAATTCAAATCGAGGCTTTGGAAATTATCCAGTTAGGGGATTTAGGTGTTAGGGGTTAAGGTGTTTAGGGGTTAGGGGTTAGGGGTTAAGGGTCATTGATAAAGAGGATAACGGGTTAAGGCTTAGAGGGTTCATGGATTCTAGGTTAGGGGTTAGTGGGTTAAGATTTAATGGTTCAAGAGATTAATGGGTTACGAGTTATGAGTGTAGGGGTCAAGGAATTATGGCTTGGGGGTTGAGGGGATAGGGAATTTAGTACTTATGGGTTAAGGGCTTATGGGTTGTGAAATGGGGCCCCTAATCCCATTATCACAATTGTTGGGGGTTACCCTATCAATTACTCTTTTTCCCTTCCCTATAGCCCCTTATCCCCTAGGACATTAGGTCCCAACGCCCTACAAAGGATTTTAAAAATATCCTCAACCTAGGTTCCCTAAAATTTAAAAGGCATTACTTTAAATAGTCCTTTACGAATCCATACCCAATAATAGAACTTTTAGAAGACATTCCAAGTGTTATCTTGAAAGATAAGAACCAAAATTTGTTGGTTCCAATATTCAGGGTGGAACCATGGGAGGCATCAAAGAGCATGGAACATGTTGACGGTGTTGGATCTCGCCAACATATAGGGGTCTCCCTGATATAAAGTCCCAGTTAGAGCTCACACCACTTGGTGTGGAAGCCCCATCCAGAAATGTGGCTCAATTGCCATGTTCTTAAAGATTTCCCTTGGATGTAGTTCTTAGTATGTTGAACTATGTTTGGTTGTTCTTAGGTGTTGTAACAATGTATTTATACACTGCCTCTATTTTAGAATACGAGTTTTCTAATATACAAAACACCTCAATTCTCCAACATGGTATTAAAACTAATAGTTTGAGATGTATCATGTTTCCTACAAGTATTATGCAAGTTGTAGATGCTCTTAAAAAGTCAGATTTGTTTATTGGATTGGTTTGAGGTTTCCAATTTCAAACTAAATCTAGGATCAAATCAGTGGGTCAACATTATGAGTTTCAAACTAGATCTTATAAATTTTAATGGACAAAATTATGGAATTTGGGCACAAGATATGGGAACATTGCTGAAAATTGAAGAGTTATAGGACTTTACGAAAACGGTGGTTCTTATCCAAGGGATAACTAATAAAAAAAATTCATCAACACGAAGAAGGTTGAGGCTCTAGGAGTCATAATGTTGAAGAATGTAACTAGGTTCGGTCTTCATTATTAATGTATTTGTAAAAATAACTTATTATTATTATTAAATGACTTATTAAAGCATGGGTTTCATGCTTGGGTCATATTTATATTAAGGTCCCAATTTTGGACTTCTAGGTTAGTTGTTACAGATTTAAATTGATACAATTTTGGGGCTTTTAAATCATGTAACATTAGGTTGTCAAAAGGATCCTCCATCAAGTCATCTTCTTCAAGGTCATCATCCTCAAAATATACTTCAAAGACAACCCTCAAATCAAGTGATACAATTCATCAAAGTTTCCTCCTTAAGTTGGCCTCAATCAGTTTTCAAGTTAGCTCAAATCAGACAACACTTCACACTCTCATGTTGCCTCAATAACTATGGGAAAAAATTGTATATACAGGGGTATAGTTTCGCATTTCTACAAAAAAAATTTGGACATCTCTGAAGTTTCGGACCACAGATACAGTTCATATCATGATCACAAGTTCAGTGTTGTAGGATAAGGTCTCAAACCTATTACAAAATTAGGGTAACCATCTATGTTATGATTCAAGTAACTTCCATGCTATGATGTTGCAACAAAACAATTCCTCGGTGTCAACACAGATCTACCACAGAATCAGTGATATGATATCATACTCAATTTTATGAATATGCTTGGTGATCTCAGTTATGATGCTCAGTGCTATGATGATGCTCGGTGTTGTCAATAATGATGCTCGGTTTTATGTTACTATCTCAAACTCAGTCAAGGTAATGAGGATGGAGTTTAGGTGCAAGCAAAGGAGATCTCGATGTCACGGAGATCTCATTGCTAACACAATGAAGGAATGAATTGATGGAGGATATCTATAGTCTAAGGTCTTGGTTGTCTCATTTTAAATCTACTGAAGGAAGAATTTTGACCAGGTTTTCCCCAAAGAGTGGAGTTTTGCCCTGGCTGTTACACCAAAAATGTCACCATGACGTTTTACTTCCTGTATGGGTTCAGCATTACTCATACAATACTCCCTTAGAAGTCTACAAACATCAAGTTCCTAAAACCAAGCCTTGAAATTGAGAGAAAAGCTTATAAAAGTCATAAAAATACTTGTACCGCACTTTCTCTTATTATTACTTTCGGTGCCACATCTGTTTGTTCTAGAACATGCGGAACCGGCTGCACTTTTTCTTCGTTAAAGGTGCAGATTCCTATAAAAGGTAAAGTGAAGGCGGAAGTAAAATTTGGAAGCCCAGTTGGTTGAATCTGGAAGCTTCTGGAAGCAATTATTCGGTGGAAAGTTCGCTCCTTTCATGTACTTTCAGCCCTCCATTAAAGGAGCCTACCCCTTGGTATGTGGAACTTAATCCCTTTGAAATAGGATTCTATCCCCTCTTATTTGGAGCTGCAACCTCTTCTCTTTTGCTATAAATTGAGGCCATAGTTCAGCCTCAAGGGGAGTTAGGCTTTGAGATTTCTTGAGGAGAATTGCTGGTGAAACTCAAACTCTCTTAACTGATTACCATATGGGAATGATTACACACTCATGTGTATGTTAGTCGAGAGAGTGCAAAGGCTTGTCAAAGTAGAGGAAACGCTTGTTCCGGACCCCAGAAGGACCTGTAAGACATCAAGGCGAACACAGTTGTAAGGCTCCTTCTTTCATCAAAGATAATACAAATGGATCCTGTTTTCTCAATGAGTTGTTCATTTAAATGGATTATTTCTTGAATTTCCTGATCATCAAGATATATTTATGGTTTATGAATTAAACTATATTATGCAAGTGCTTCTGATTCTTTCATGTTTTTGATTGCAGATCCCGAAAGGAAACGTATTCAAATCGATAGGAAATAAGACTATGATCAACGCTGGACTATAGGTAAGTCCTAAATCCTTCATTATAAATAATTCTAGGTCAAATATAATCTAGAGAAAGTAGTTTACATCTGTCTAGTTGTTGCTAGTTATCGTAGGATACTAGGGATATCTTTCTTGTCCGCAAGAACGATTTATCCTTCCAACAAAATGGCGACTCCACTGGGGAATAACTCTTGAACTTTGTTTTCTTTTATTTTTTGACTTGTGGAATTATTTTTCTGATTTTGATTGATTGATACTGGCTTGGGTAATTTATTCCTGTAGAATCCCTTAAAAGTGCTTTAGAATTTTTTATTTTTAAGTTTTCTGGTCTCCGCACTTTGTCGTTAGGCACAGTGAGGTCAGCGCCGTTGTTTTTCTGTATCCATAGTGTGGCACCGCACCTATTTACACTAAAACCTGCGAACCCTGAGAAAATTTTTGAAAAACTCAAAATTCTCTTTTCTAAGATCGGCTTGCAAGATTCTCAGTGTATACTCAGACTTGTATTTTCTGTTAGAAAGCTTTGTGTGAGAGTTTCTTTTAGCTTTTTTAAGTTTTGAATGATTTTCTACAAGATCTGCATGTTATAAGTGATTTTTGCTTTGTCTTTGTGTCACTCAAAGATCAGAAACCTCTGTATACCTTAGATCACTGGTATTTCATTGTTTTCTTGCTGAGTCTTTGAATTTATAGCAGAAATTACTTTATGAGAATTAGATCCCATTTTCTCATTTGCAAATCTTTAAAAAACTTTTTCATTAAGTTTTGAATTTCACTTAAAAAACCATAATTGGATTATTTTGAGTTTTTGCTCATTTCAGCAAAGAATTTCTTAGTTAGATTACAAACTAAGCAAAACGCCCTCAAAATATTTAAAGTTTTGATTTCAGATTTAATTCTTAGAATTTTTAGATCTCGAAATTAGTGTTTTTAGTTTTGAGTGTTATTTCTAGAAATTGTAGTTTTCTTTTGGAGAATGTTTGATTGTAGATTCGATCTTGAAGAATAAAGGGATTTTGTTTTTGAGTAATTGATCATTCTGAGTTCTCATAAGATAATTTTTCTTTTCGTACGATTCTTGTTTTCAAGGAAAGAATTGTTTTAAAAGATTGCATTTCTCAACTCTTTCTTTTAGATAGAATTCATCGAAAGGAAATGAATTGTTTCTCATAATAGATGCATTTTTAGTATGTTTTGAGTCGGGTCACTACATATCATCAAAGTTTCACTTTCGCACCTATTGTCCTAAGAAACATCCTATTAAAAGAGATGATTAAATTAAAATCAATCTAGTAATTTTTATATTTCTAGGACTCTTTTCACCAATATAGCTTCAGCTAGTGTCTTGGAGTAGGGAGTAATTAACTCTCCAATACAGTTAAAAAAAAAAAGTAGTCGATCTTGTGGTAGGGAAAATCCAATAGTAGCTTGTATGCTATGGGAAGCTCCTCCTAAAGGAGTCAATCACGAGATCATATCTGAACCAGTGAGGTGATCAATTCCATCTCATTGGGAATGATAGAAGATGTGCGTGTATTAACAACGGTAAACCTCGGATTGACCATTGTCTAGGAGCCTGGGGTCACTTGTTGGTATACCTTGGATTATGTCAAAGAGCCTTCAAGGGAATTGAGCTTTGTTACTCTGCCCTTGCGCGTATATCGGATCGTAGATTGTTCCCCAAGGTATATTTGTTCTTGTTGGTAACCTTAGTGGCCATTAACTTTAAGATTTTTTCCTAATGTGACGGTGGAGGAAAGATCTCACTGTACCTGGAGCAGACGTCGACTAGACTCACTTTGACTCTCCGGAGGGTTATCTTCACTTGAGATGGTTTAAGCAGGTCTGTTTCATTAAGCAGGTTGTTGGGGTAACTGTTCCAACCTCCATTTCTACATTAAATAATATGATGTTGGATTTCATCACCAACTAGTGTTTTTAGTGTGGGAATTTACTGCTTGAGTGTGGTTTTATCTCTTAGATTTTATAAGCGTTTGATCATTTGATTGTTTCCTTAGTGACTTTAGGATTTTTTATTGAAATTTTCTTTGATTGCGTGTGATTAATAATTTTTAATCGTAGCTGAAGTACTAAGACAATCACAAAGACTTCAGAGGAAACCCCCTGAGTATACTCCGAGCCAACTTAAAGGACTGAAAGCTCTGGTACCGCACAGTATCAGCAGAATTAAATCAACATAACCAGGAGAATCATCCATAATTACTCATCCTGATTATCATGAAATAAATCAATCACAAACAGCATAATATATTCAAGAGCCAATTTCAATTTCCGAAATCACTGACATTACTTCTCCAACCAGTGAATTAGCTGAAGAACCTGAAATTTCTAAGTCGGACACTGAACCTGCTGTGTTAGAATCATCTTCAGGATTTGTTACTCCAACTTCTAGTGATCCTGATTCACCTAGAGTAAGACATCGCATTACCAAAAATCTTCCTTCTGATCTCATATGTATTGAAGAACTTGTTGGTCCAGACGAAGACGTAGTTCTTCCTGAAACCCAAGAAACTTTAAATCTTAGAGAGCGTGAATCAATATTCTACAGTCCTTTTAGAACTGACGCTTGGTATTTATCATTGTCAGATTTTTTACAAAACGCAGGTCTTACTTATTCACCACCCCGAATTCCCTTTTACCCTACGCCGAGAGGTTATCAACCTTAATTAGATATGTCGGGTGAGTCATCTATGTTTTCTGAATCTCTAGAAACATTTTTATACGGTGGTTCGTCTATTCCTCCGGGATACTAGTCGCTCTCTGGTACCTTCTCAGGAGCAGCTCCTCAACCAATTGAACAAGTGTTATCATCTGGCATGAATGGAACAAACACTGGCACGTTGAACACAGAACAAATTTTTATGATGTCTGGCAATATTCCAAACCCTCAACCCCAAGGAAGTCAGTTACCGCCTGGGGGGCAACCTCAAGGAAGTCAGTTACCACCTGGGGGGCAACCTCAAGGTAGTCAATTACCGCCCGGAGGGCAACCTCAGGGTAATTTTTTACCACCTAGAGGTCAAACTGTGGGAAAATATTTCCTTCCTGGGGAGCAACTTCAAGGACAATACATACCTCAAGGTCTATATCAACCTCAAGGACAGTACATACCTCAAGGTCAACCCCAAGGACAGTACATACCTCAGGGTCAATATCAACCCCAAGGAACCTCAGGGTCCATATCAACCCCAGATTTCGTACATGCCTCAGATTCAATATCAACCTCAGGGTCAGTACCCAGCTCAAGGTTTTCAACCTCCTTCAGGTCAATCATTATTACAAGGAGTTGGAAATTTTCCAGTTAAATATCAAACTTACGTTAAACCTGGTTATGGTCCTTCATATGTACAAGCTTCTATGGGTCAATATCCCGGAATCAATACAGTGTGGGATCCATCTCAAATTCAACAGACTTTAAAACCCAATGTGCGGTTACCTAATCAACCTGGACAACCCATAGGTTCTGGTCCAACCAAGCAACCTGTCCAGCCTACCATTCAAGTCTCTGCACCTGGTTCTATTCAGCAGCTTGGGCCTAGTACACCTAGAACTCCGCCTCAAACTTCTGATGCTGCTGCAACTTCTGTTCAAGCTACCACACCTATTTATGGAGTATCTGTAGCTCCTATTTCTACTACCCCTGTATCAGTGCAAATTTTTCAATTATCTGTACCACATTCAGGACCTACAATTCATACTACGGTCCAGATGCCTACGGGACAATCTGGTACAAGTACGATTCTCACAAGTCAACCACAATTTACTTATCAACCGTACCAGGGGCAGTATCAATTTCGACATACTACACAAAATCCAACATATCAGTATCAGCCGTATCCTGGGTATACTTATCAAGTACCTCAACAACCCTAGTTTGGTCCAGTTAATACTGGTTTCACAATTCCTAATGCGCATCCAATTCCAGGATATCCTGGATATCCTCCTCCTGGAATTGGTTTGATCACACAAGGTTATCAAGACCCTAGCCGTCAGTTATCATTCATAGCAACTTTAGGTTTACCTGATTTATCGCGCCTCATGAACGATCCCATCTTTTATCTTCCGTATTTGCCGCCTATGCCTAATAAGTTGCCCAGTGATATTCCAAAGTTTGAAGGTAAGTCAGGAGAAGATCCATCTAATCATGTTATGACTTATCACCTCTAGTGTGCATCCAATTCACTAATCGATGATTCGATTCGATTACGTCTTTTTCAGAGAACTCTCATTGGTCTAGCTGCCAAATGGTACATTGAGTTACCACGAGGCTCATTTAATAATTTTAATGCATTAGCTACTTCTTTCTTAACCCATTTTCAGTTACCTGTCAGATACGACAATGGTACAGAATTGTTGACCTCATTAAAACAATATACATTTACATACATATCCGATCACATTCATGAATGGCGACATAGGAGACGTTTAGTGAAAGTCTTTATTCCGGATCAAATTTTGGCTTAATGGTTTATCAAATCATTATTGCCCAAAATCACTGAAGATGTGGCCAAAGGAGGCGTTGTTACAGAAGAGCAAGTAATTGCTCAAGCTCAGTACCTTGACCTTGTATATACACAGTCATGTACTCTGTATGACAAAATCCCTGATTTACCAAGACCTGGTCAGTTAACTACAACTCCTTCAGGTTCTCATGCCGCTGATTGTGTAATTGGTTCTGTTAGCACTAGCAAGAGTAAGAATAAATCTTCCAAGACAACTTCTCCTATTACAACTTTACCCGATTCACCTAAGGGAGATTCTTCTGCTGAAACTTCCGTTGATATTCATGTTGTAGAATCATCGACAGCCAAACCTAAAACTAGGGGTAAGAAGAAGGGTAAGAATAAAAACAAAAAATCATCTTCAAAAGATAAAAACGATAAAATTGAACCAACTGATGAAAAACAAAAACCTCGTTATCCTTGTCTCATCTGTGATGAGGATCATTTTACTAAAGAGTGCTCGCATAGAGCCGAGGTATTGAAATTCGTTATGGGTTCGTCCACACCTATTGTCTTGAAGGATCCCTTTCCTGCTCAAGATAGTAACATGATTGGATCTTCCTCAAATACGCTAGAGGATATCTTGATGGTTGCGACGCGATCGTAAGATTATGGTAGTAAAAATATTGTTGGTGGTAAAGAAGCAGAAAGTTCTAATTCAGCATCAACTACATCTCCCTCAGTTTCTGATCCGCTACAGATCGAGAAACCAAATCCTGACTAAGTAATTAAACCGCCTGCTAAAGGTGTACTTCGTAAATCAGCTTTCAATCCACATGCGAGAGCTGCTCAGAACTACAATATTGTTGAAGACTTGGTGATTTCCCCTTCAGCAATGTCAGCTTTGGAAGTACTGCAATCATGCCCAGCCCAAAGAAAATTACTATTTTCAGCCATAGGAGTTGTTGACCTTCAGGATTCAAACCTAATGATCTTCGATTTAGAGAATTTTACACCCGCCTACCCCATCAAATGGATTTTCAAATTCCGGTAATAGTAAAAAAAAAATGTTGCTTCCGTATTATTGTTGATGAAGGGGCTTCTACGTGTATCATGTCATTAAAATGTTGGAAATCACTTGGTTCTCCGACACTTAACCAATCGCCGACTATCCTCAAAGATTAATCTAGATGTGGAAGTGGTTGATGCCCCTCTGGATTACAACCTTCTCCTAGGTCACAGTTGGTCTTATGCTATGGCTACTGTCGTATCATCGGTCTTTCATCTCATCATGTTTCCTCACCGAGGAAAGATCATCAAAATAGATCAGCTCTCATATTATTCATCCAACCCAGCCACTACTGATAGCATCCAACATGTCGGAAAAACAACTATCCCTTATAAAGAAGTTGGAGTGGGTTTAATTAAAGATTCTGCTTTACTGGGAATTTTTTCCCTGCCTGCTCCCAACGTACCATCTCCTATTGCTAATATCAATATGATTACATCAAGTACTATTTCCTTTAATGATCCTTGGATAGTACCTTCAAACTCAGAACTGGATTCTTTCGATGGCGTGATGCCTTTGAGTCCTTTTGAATTAGCATACCAGGCAGTACAGCCATTTTTTGATACTCCTTCAACTAAACCTGATCTAGTGAATGTGATCAATGAGGAATCACTTTCGATATCAAGTTCAGCTTCGCCATCAATTCTACATCCTGTTCAACAAGTGTTCAATACTGATGAGCATATTCGTGAATTTTTGTCTATAGAATAATTACCATGGGAAGATCTACATCATCGATCTTCATTTTTACCTGATCTCGATCATTTCGAAACTAATTTTTCCTCCATTTTTACCGCTGATTATGTCAACGAACCCCGAAATCCTCTCACGAATTCCAACTCTGAATTTAACTTAGCAAACATTTCTACGACGGTTCCTATTGACATTTCAGTGAAACCCATAATTGTTGAAAACATTCATATAGGTGCTTATTGTACGCCAGATGAAATCCAAGCATATAAAGCCCTATTTCAGGAATTCCGTGACATTTTTGCCTGGTCCTATGAAGAAATGCCAGGAATCGATCCATCAATTGTTGTTCATGAAATTAAAACATACCCGGATGCTAAACCTGTCCGACAGAGATTACGTCAGATACATCCGCGAAAAGTTGCCACTATTAAAGCAGAAGTTGAGAAATTACTTTGTGTAGGTTTTATTTATCCAATTCCTTTAACAGATTGGGTATCTAATATTGTTCCTGTTAATAAAAAACAAGGGACAATACGAGTATGTATCGATTATAGGGATATAAATTGAGTTTGTCCCAAAGACAATTATCCAACCCCTTATATCGATCAAATTATTGACGATTGTGCCGGAAGTGAAATTTTTTCATTTATGGATGGATTTCTGGGCTACAATCAAATCAACATACTCCCTGCTGATAAACCCAAAACAACTTTCATTTGTCCGTGGGGGACTTTTTCTTATTGCAAATTACCTTTTGGACTTAAGAACGTTGGTGCAACTTTTCAGAGGGCAATGTCTTATGCATTTCATGACATTAAACACATTGTGCAACCCTATCTCGATGATTTACCTGCTCATTCATCACGTAGAGCCGATCATCTTACTCATCTACGAGCTATATTTATGATATGTAGGCATTATAGGATTCATCTGAATCCTCACAAATGTGTCTTCTGGACAATTTTTGGGATTTGTTGTCTCAAAGGAAGGCATTCATGTCGTCCCATCAAAGGTTGAGGCTATCATCAAATTACCTCCTCCTTCTACTCTTCACCAACTCCAAAGTCTGCAAGGGAAAGCGAACTTTTTACGTCGATTCATTCCTAACTATGCTAAGTTAACCAAAGGTTTTACCAGGTTGTTAAAACAAAATATTCCTTTCTTTTGGGACGAGATCGCTAATCGATCTTTTGATGCTCTTAAACACGCGTTGACCCATGCACCGTTATTGCATCCTCCCAATTACAACCAGGATTACTTTTTATACTTAGCAGCATCCCATTCTACGATTGGCATGGTCTTAGTTCAGGAAGATGAATTCCACAATGAACATGTGGTTTATTATCTCAGTCGCAATCTGCATCTGACTGAAATCAAGTACTCACATGTGGAGAAATTGGCCTTGGCAGCAGTTCACGTTGTCCAACGATTTCATCATTACATACTGTTACGCAAAACCACAATGATTTCTAATTGTAACCCTATGATGTATATTTTGACCAAACAACTGTTAGGGGGAAAATACTCCAAATGGATTTTTATCCTACATGAGTTTGATTTGGAATTTGAAAAATCCAAGTCCAAGAAATCATTGGTCTTCGCTAAACTTATGTGTGACTTCCCAAGTACTGACACAAAAAATGTGGCAGAACATCTGATCGTAGATGAATCTTTGTTTCTTATCAGTACCATCGATCCTTGGTATGGAGATATCATCATTTATCTCCAAACCCAAAATTTTCGGCCTGAACTTTCAGGGTCACAACGACAGAAAATCCGTTTCCAGTCTCAGCAATGTCATATTGTTGGTGACACACTATACCGTCGTGGTGCGGACTCTGTTTTTCGACATTGTCTAAATCTTGACGAAGCTTAAAAGGTTTTAAATGACTGTCACTCTAGAGCATGTGGCGGTCATATGTCTGGGTATGCCACAGCCCAAAAGATATTGCGCGTTGGCTATTTTTGGCCGTCCTTATTTAAAGATTGTATTTCTGCTATTCGAAAATGCCACAAATGTCAAATCTTTAATCGCAAGATGCGTGCACCACCCGCTCCTCTTCACCCTATAATTGTTGTCGGTCCTTTTGCAAAATGGGGCATTGACTTCATTACATGTAACCCTCACTCGGCCGGGGGGCATGGGTATATTATTCTCGCAGTAGATTATTTTACCAAATGGGCCAAGGCGATTCCTACATTTGCGACAGATGGCAAAACTGCAACTAATTTCGTGTTCAATCATGTGATTGCTCGTTTCGGTGTACCCCAAGCAATAATTACTGACCATGGGTGTCATTTTCGAAATATCATGATGACCGAACTAACTGACCAACTTGGCCTGCGCCATGACAGTTCTACGCCATATTATCCACAGGCTAACAGTCTGGTTGAAGCTATCAATAAATTTTCAGTCACCATGATCAAGCGAATCATCGAAATTCATAAATCGAATTGGCATACCATGCTTTTTTCGACACTTTGGGCATATCGAAACTCAACAAAAACATCGACAGGTTTTACCCCTTTTCAACTGGTTTACGGTTTAGAAGCGGTATTACCGATTGAATGCGAGATACCGTCACTCCAACTAGCCATAGAGTTACTACCAGCCACTTCTGAAGAGGAGAAACTTTTTCTGTACTTAGATTAGAATCAGCGCACCGCTGCATTAGCTACCGAAACTCATGTGAAACGAATGAAAGCTCAGTATGATAGAAGTGTTACACCTCGTATTTTCTCAGAACGAGACCTAGTCTTGGTTTATGATCAAGCTAACGACAAGCTTGGGGCTGGGAAATTTGAACCCATGTGGCATGGTCCTTATATTGTCAAGCGACAGCTTGCAAAAGGGGCCTATGAACTGATTGACTTTGACGGGGTCTCTTTAGGCAAACCCAGAAATGGGCTTTATTTGAAGAGATATTATGCTTGATTCTTGTGTGGAGATCCTCCCTGCATATTAGTTATTTTCATTAAACTGGTGTGTTGTAGATTAGAGAGCGTGCCTAGTTTAAGTGTGCTTGTACTATTATCCCTGCTTATCTGGATCACTCTTGATTTTGTAGATGTCGACGTCCCTTCAAACATACATTGGTTTTGCTGATGGTGCTTGTCGTAGTACACAGAACATTTCTTCTGCAGCTTGGGTTATTTATTCACCCACTGATGAGTTAGTATCTATGCATGGGGTAAGCCTCGGTCAAACGACGAACAATATTGTAGAGTATAGCACAGTTATTGAGTTATTGTCTAAATCCATTTCATTTGGAATTCGAAGTTTGATCGTTAGGTTAGATTATGAACTCGTTGTATTACATTTGAATAGAGTATATGCAATTAAAAACCCAGTGTTGTTAAGATTATTTTTTGAAAATTCGTCTCTTGGAACGAGAATTTGATTATATTGAGTATCAACGTATTCCGAGAAATTTAAACACATTAGCTGATGCAGTAGCTTCTAGTGTTATAAACAGACATTTGCGATAATTAAAGTAGTAGATCAAAATAACATTCGATAACATGTTAAGACAGATAACTGGAAATAGTAGTAATATCATAGCATAAAAATAGTGTTTTCAAAAAATATTACATCATCCTCAATCATAGGTTCAAAACGCCTTATGATCGGAAAAAAGTGATACAAAAAATTTTATGAGTCTACAATATCAATCATCCACTATCCGTGGTGATGATCACGATAAAACACTACAGCCTGTGCCACCTTGCTCAAAAATCTCTTGAACGGTCCTGGAACCCCGATAACATATCTCTGTAAGCGAAGCGGAATGTCATCTATGGTAGTCTCTAGAATATCTAAGGTCAACTGCTCCAGATGGTTCTCCAAATTGGTAAGGACCTCTGCTATCTGATCCTGTGGTGGTGGTGCTGCTGCAACTGGTTTCTTGTAAAAAGGACGGAGAGTGGCTGGTCGATGTGGACCCACATTTGCATTTAAAATTTTGTTATCAGTTTTGGACGATTCAAAAAACAAAATAAAAATTAGAATTTAGAACATGTCAAAATGATTTTTACCTGGCTCATCCCACTGTGTCCTTGAAGGAAGAGACATCTCTCGGTCGTCGCGGAAATCTATCCTAGCATAAGGAAAATCTTCTATCGCGGAGACTTGGTTATCTAACCAATGAAATTAAGCCGTGGTGAAACGAACAACCTCACCGCCTTCACTATGATGGGCCATCAATGCAACCATCGAACCATTCGAGGCTCTTTGACTCTACCATGAAAAACTGCAATCAGCTGTGGGGCCAGTGAGGGAATCCTCTCTAGAACAAATGTGACCACGATCGCTCCATATCCGAAGTTTTTCAACTTCGCATTTTTCTCTAGTCAGTTGGCCTTTGACATTGGCCAACACTGCCTCACACCAATTGAAAATGGTGCCTCTAAAGTAGTCAACGGCAGTCTACATTTGGGATCTTGTAGCGACATGTAGAGCTGTGCTCCCACACAACCTGGTTACCGTAAATGCAACCACTTTTAGCTCAGGACAAATAATGGTTTTTATGTTAATGCGTTTATCCTTGGGGTCTGCTTCTTCATTGCAAAATTCCTCCTGAAGGCTAGCGACAGACTGGCCACCTGCCCTAGACCCAAACAAAGAAAGTGGCTCGCCCCTCTTTGACAAACCAGTGAGGAAGTATATATCTTCCAGCTCAATTTCGAGCTGGTGACCTCCAATGATAAAGCATTGTTCCTGTACATCCCATTTGTTGACTAGCTAGGTAAGAAAATCTACCTGAGCCCTCATACCTTGAATGGCCCAAAATTTGTACAAACCAGATTCTCTTGAAACTCATAATGTGGGCAGACGTAACATGGCCGCATCATCAACTTCTTCATGCTCATGTTCTCGCCACTCAAGCATTGCAAATATCATGCAATGGACAAATTGAAAGGTTAGAAACAACTTGAGTGAGAAATTTGGTTTAATTTGGGAGATTTGTTCATTTTATTTTTCTTACGGTGCCTCCGCACTTTATGCATAAAAAAAGTGCGTGGATCCGCACGTATCTTATGCGTAAGGTGCGGGACCACGACAATTTTTTCTTTGTAAAATTGTCGGGGTCCGCAGGTTCCATGTGTTTTACCTGCGGACCCCCATGAGTGATTTTTTGAACATATTTTCCACCCTAAAAATCAATTTAAGCCCTAAAATGAAAAATTAAACAGACAAAAATGAAGGTAAAGATGATGTGGATTACCTGGAGCTGACGGTTTTCGATTTTGACGGGCAAATCTTCCGCAATCTTCTCCGGAACGTTTTTTACCAAAAACTCTTAATTTTCACTCTCAAGTCAAATGGTAAAAATGATTTACAAAAACTCCTTTTTATAAGATTTTTTGAATAAATAAAATATTATTTTGTTTATTTTTCACTTTGAAAAGTGGTTTTCCAAATTATTTTTATTAATCATAAACAGGTATGTTTAATTTTTGAGTTTTTGCGCAGAATACAGGATTTTTTGGGTGAAATGGTCATTTTGACGTAGGAGTATACTTTCTATCACTTTTTCGAACTTGGTAAAAATTATGAAAAAGTGAATGAATACATTTTTATCACTTTTTCTAACTCGTTAGAACTTACAGAAAAAGTGAAACTACTGAGTACACTTTTATCACTTTTTCAGACTCTTAAAAAATTACGAAAAAGCGAAATCTTAGAGTTCTCTTTTAAGCCCTTTTCAGACTCTCTAAATATGAGAAGATTGCCGAGTACTTGACTATTCGAACTCATTAAAGGAAATGAACAGTCGTCCTTTCAGTAAAATTTTACCCCTTTTCTGGACTGAAATGGATTATTTACGAAAAAGGTATACGTTGACTAATCATGGTCAATAGAGTTCTCTCTTGTATTATTTTATCCTTTTTTGGGCTTGAGAGACTAAATTTATGAAAAAGTACACCCACAGAGTTTCCTTAAGTTTTTCTTCTGACTCCCTAAAATTTAAAAACACCGAGTTTCTCCTATACTGGACTCGTTAAAATTTAACAATAAAGGACCTGTCGATTACAAATAGGAATGAACCACTCCTTCTTAGGGTTCGATTTTAAACTAAGTTGGACTCATCTGAAGGATGAGCTTATATAACAAGAAAATGTTATCCTCCTCAAGCTTGTCAAAAATAAAGAGGTACTTGCTAGAAATGGTGGTGGAAAAATAGAGAAAACGAATCCGTTTGTCACACTTTGTTTGAAAAGCAGTGTACCACTCTTGAACACGACACTTTTTGTCACACTTCTACCTGGGTTGGGAAAATCCTTTGCCTATCAGTTAATCAAACCATATTGAAAGTCTTCAGTCAGTTTCTAGGTATTAGCTTTAGGTCAATTGTCACCAAACCATCTGCAGTGTCGTTATGTGTTCAAGAGGACAGTTCAAATAAACCATTCATTTGCAAACATGTGTCTCTATTCGTGTTGACCATCCCTGAGTCAGTCCTTGCAAAATATTTATACAAAACTTGATCTAATGGTGTCGTGTCGTGGGCTTTCCTACGACAGATCACTTTCTATCGACGACAGCTCATCATCTAGGAAGTTGATCTAGAATCCTTCAGTACCTTGGAATCTGCATGCCTTAATGGCAGGTTTCTCGCCTTCGACGACAGGTTGCATCATTGACCTTCGATCGAGCGATTCCGTGAAATGTTCGACTTCAGCTCATTTATTCACATTTCATGGATTGTGCTGAGTACTTTGAGAGCCATTGTCATAATTGGTGGTTTCTCTCACACTTGTTTACAGTTTACATCATTGACTGGTAATCAAGTGGTTTCTACCATGTTCGACTTCGACACAATCAATCACATGGATAGAATCGTACTAGTTCGGGTAGCGGAGATCAAGACCCTAGATCTAAATTTCCACCATCCAGGCTGCAAGGAGTTTTATTATTCATTATGCAGTGGAATATTCATAAAATAGATGGTTGCGTCCATACTGTGTCTACATTATTAATGTGATAGTAAAACCATTTCTATATCAGAACAAGTTTAGTTAGTGTTTGATCTGAGTATGGGAATTCCTACCTCAGCGATGATATATATATATATATATATATATATATATATATATGTGTGTGTGTGTGTGTGTGTGTGTGTGTTTTGCATTGAATGTTTTTATAGGATTCCGACTGGGGTGTCCACAAGAAAATCCTCGAAATGCTAAAGCACATCACTCTTCGAATACTCTCAGACTTCGCACTTTAGGGGGCAATCTGTTACACCAAAATGTCACCATGACGTTTTACTGTCTGTATGGGTTCATCATTACTCATACAATACTCCATTAGAAGTCTACAAACATCAAGTTCCTAAAACCAAGCCTTGAAATTGAGAGAAAAGCTTATAAAAGTCATAAAAATACTTGTACCGCACTTTCTCTTATTATTACCTGTGGTGCCGCATCTGTTTGTTCTAGAACATGCGGAATAGGCCGCACTTTTTCTTCGTTAAAGGTGCAGATTCTTGTAAAAGGTAAAGTGAAGGCAGAAGTAAAATTTGGAAGCCCAGCTGGTTGAATCTGGAAGCTTCTAGAAGCAATTATTCGGTGGAAAGTTCACTCCTTTCATGTACATTCATCCCTCCATTAAAGGAGCCTACCCCTTGGTATGTGGAACTTAATCCCTTTGAAAGAGGATTCTATCCCCTCTTATTTGGAGCTGCAACCTCTTCTCTTTTGCTATAAATTGAGGCCATAGTTCAGCCTAAAAGGGAGTTAGGCTTTGAGATTTTTTGAGGAGAATTGCTGGAAAAACTCAGACTCTCTTAACTGATTACCATATGGGAATGATTACACACTCATGTGTATGTTATTCGAGAGAGTTCAAAGGCTTGTCAAAGTAGAGGAAACGCTTGTTCCGGACCCCGGAAGGACCTGTACGACATCAAGGCGAACACGGTTGTAAGGCTCCTTTTCTCATTAAAGATAATACAAATGGATCCTGTTTTCTCAATGAGTTGTTTATTTAAATGGCTTATTTCTTGAATTCCTTGATCATCAAGATAGATTTATGGTTTATGAATTAATCTATATTATGCAAGTGCTTCTGATTCTTTCATGTTTTTTATTGCAGATCCCGAAAGGAAACGTATTCAAAGCGATAGGAAAGAAGACTACAATCAGCGCTGGATTACAGGTAAGTCCTAAATCCTTCATTATAGATAATTCTAGATCAAATATAATCTAGAGAAAGTAGTTTACATCTGTTTGTTTGTTGCTAGTTATCATAGGATACTAGGGAGATCTGTCTTATCCGCAAGAATTATTTATCCGTCCAACACTGGCATGTGCCTACATCTTGTGTCTTCTTATATTTTTTCATTGGCATTACTCTTGATGATGAGAAAAGATAAATTGAAAGAACAAATAATAATAACAAAACATCACAAGATAATGTAATGATAAGAGAAATTGTTTAATTGCCATCTCCTTAATTTCTCTAACACATAACAACCTCCATCTCAAGGTGGATTCAATGTCATATAATCCATTTAAACTACTCATATAATCTGTTGGGGTTCCCATGTTTTGGCCAGGTTGACAAGACCAAAAGATGAGACAACATAGAACCACTTTCAGACCATAGGATCTAGCCCTCCTAGGTCCAGAGAGGGATCTCTCTATGTTTGCCAAAGGTAAATGTCGTTTAGCTCGAATGTTAAGATTTTAGGCTAGTTATAGGCTCAGGGTTGTTTGTTTGATTGTTTATGTTTGGTTGTTGGGAATCAGGAGAGAAGGGTCCACTATAAGACAAGGATGAGCAGAGAGGAAAATTAGGCAAAGGTAGATAACTCAGAGAACATCAAGGCCATTGGGAAATGGAGTCAAGAAAGGATTTACTTGTGTTTAATGTGCAAGCTTTCAGTTGGGCTAGTCATCTAGAGCATTTGGATCTTGAATGATGATTAGTGAAATGGAACGTTGAGGGCTGAAAATGAATGAAGGAGAACCATCCAATCCTATCTATAGATCAGGTCAGAGGTCATTTAACTCCAGACCTGCTTGGAAAAAATCAGAGGCAAAACAAGGGATCTTAGAAAGGCTTAATTGAGGTGGAAAGATCCTAGTGAGGCAGAGACAGGGTTCTAGACCTCCCAGTGTTCTTAACTCATCCAACTAAATCCTAACAAGAACATCTCAACATAGATTTCATTAATTCATACATCAGAGAGCAGGCAATAACATCCACTACGCTGGTTAAATCAATTGAAATCAATATTCAGATACACATATGAGCAGAAAACATAAAAGGCTGGGAGAGCAGCAACATAAGGTACCTATCAAGGGTAAATCTTATGCCAAACTTCTGATGCGAGCCAGTAGAAACGGAATGAAATGAAATCACACACAGAGATAGGAAAACATCACCAGCTGCTTTAGATCAAGATCCAAATAAATATGCTTGTCATATTAAAAACAACACCAATCAGGTACATCATTGCCCACATCTTGAACATTCAGTCTGAATACATCAAATCTCAGCCTATCTTACAATATTACACAGAGAACTTGTCTCAAGAGGAAAATGCTTGCATTTCTCTGATATCTCATCAACAACCCATACAATATGTTCCTTCTGTGTTTTATAGCAGAGGATGGACAAAAGATCGACTGAGGGGGTAGGTGAATACTAAACGTAACATTAAACACAAAAATGAATGCAGGGCCGAAACCCATTCTGTTTGACTGTTGAGTATTTAATTTCTGTCTTCTCTTTATGAAAGAGTGATCTTCTTCAGATTTACCTTTACTTCTGATATGACTGTGATGCACTTCGGCTGCGGTGTTGTACTTGTGGTGGATAACCAAAGGCAAATGAACCACCGAGTAATCTGCTACATAAATGTTGTAATTGCTTTGAACTACTGTTAGGATGGAAACTCCTTCAGGGACATTGTGCATAATAAAATCTGTATGGGCGCCCTGTACTTGATGAAGAAAAACATTCTGCTGATGAGAAACCCTTGATGTTGTCTTTTACTGTGCATAGGACCTTTTGATTGATCCTCGAGGTCTTCAATCTGATGCTTTGCCTTCTAAACCACTGATTTAAGGCTCAAGATCTTCATTAGCGTGCCTTAATCTCCTTTTCTTTGTACTGAAACCCTCTACCGCTTCATTTCTGCCTCTGACAGCTTAGCTCGAGCTTTAAATGGTGCTGGAAGGTCTTCCACAGAGTTTGAATCCTGCTCTTCCAAACGAACGTCCTATCTTCACCTTCCCGGGTCTTTGCTCATAAATTCTGCCGCTGAAGATGATATTTCTTGATTTCTCTGTCACTGTAACAGAGGCTATGCATTATGGCAGTCTTTTATCATTTACAATCCTGCAAAACATGAAAATTGTGAAGAACACACCATGGACGGACAATGGATGCAGTGGGGATGGAGGAAAAAGGCCGTGCAATTGGTGACATGGCGGAAAGAATGCGGAAGAACAATGGAGAATTGCTCTGGTGGAGGTTGGCGGAATACAGAGCGAATACACGTAAAAAACATCAAACAACACGAAAAGAACCAGATATACATAATGGGATGGGAGAAAGTATGGAGGGCACACGTGGAGATGACGTGGCGGAACCGGGAGATAATGGAAAAGTCAACAGCATGGGAACGAACCCGGACCATCGATCATGGTGGAGATCGACGGCGGAGGGCGACAGACGGTGGACCCGCAGGTGCGAAGAACAGGGGTTAAACAGTGTGCGGCTTTGAGGAGCGAAGACCGTCGGATGGGGTGCTCGGGATCGGACGGCCTACGTGGATTTCGCTGTGAGGCTTGGACCAATGGATAACGCGCGGGGAGAAAGCGGTTTCACCGTCGTACAGGGGACACACGGCAGACGGTGAGTGGAATCGCTGGGCTATCAGGGAAAACCGCCTACCACGGATAAGCGGTGCGGAATAAACCAGGCAGTTTCAGGGCATGGTGCGGGGCGGGGACCACAACGGTGGGGGCGCGTTGCGGACCGATGGATCTTGCATTCAAATGGACGGCGGAGATGCGGCGATGGGAAAATAACGCTTTGGTCACGGGACTGGGTTATATGGAGGAAAAAGGCGCAGGGCTTATGCGGGAGGGGCTAGGGTCCGATATAAGGTTTTAAGTAGGTTTTTAACCTTTTTAAATGCATTTTTGAAACCTTATAATGGCAACGATAGGGGAAAAGAGGGGAAATTGTGGTTATTTGCAGGGGTACAAGGGGTAACAATAGGCCTTTTAGGATGGGGAATTAGCATAGGAAATTCATGTAGTGCAAAGCATGGAGGGACTTCAAGGATGATGAGTTTTCGGAAAAATGCATTCCTTGAAGGCTCCAAAACTATCTAGCCCCTTGCTCGCTTGACAAGAATTTTATAGGGGGGCTAACATAATCCATACTCTTTAGTATATCAAAGAGCTATAAATTGATGCTTATTTTCCCCTAACACCCTACAAACCCTATATCCTCCTTGCAACCCTTAGCCTTTATAACAAAAGCATCAAAATTCCTACATAATTTACAATGTCATGAATTTGAGAATTCCACCAATTCATTGACACTCCAAACAAATTTTTAGAAAAAAAAATTCCTAGATTAAAAGACTCCATGTGTGGCATTGATCACCATGGTTTCACTCTCTAGTAAATATTTTTTGGTGGACTCACTAATATAATTTATTTTGATCCCTCTCCACAGATGTCTCTCAAGACATTGATTATGTTGGGTTATAGCTTACACAATCTTTCTAGTGGCCCTGTGGTTCCATGAAACACACCTACAACATGTCATCCATAGAGGACACAAAGTAAATGGTTTAGTCCCTCTCATAGTACATTAACACTCTCACCCAGTCACTTAGCACACCATAGACCAACATGCCTTCCCTCACTGTGCAAGTTGGCCTTTATTTTGAGAAGATTAAGAGTTGGAGGGTAAGCATGGCGAGGGTGTAATTTTCTCAAGATGAGTCTCTCATAAGGATAAGCACTTTAATGAGAAATAAAATCACAATATTGACCACTCACTTCTTACCATTCCCACACCATTAAAAAAACCCTAAAAATGTCATTCTTAAAATCTCTTGTGTAGTTTCCTAATGTCATTCAAGTAGAATATCACAATTACTTATGTCAGTAATGGTGTGGTCATTTTTTTATTCTCTTAATGGAACTCTTTCTAGACAAGCACCCCATCAAACATAAATCAACGAGTCAAAATGAATGGAAAGGATTGACTAAGATGGTGTGTCGAGGAGTGTCAGCGAGTGTCAGGCATGGAAAGGGGGGAGTGAAAAGGCATGCTAGGGAATTCTAGGGCATGTCAAGAAGTGTCAGAGTGTGCTAACATGTGCTAGATAGTGCCAAGGAATGCCAATGCATGCTAGGAATTCCAAGACATGTCATGTGTTAAGGCATGACAAGATGTGTCGGGTGTTACGGTATGTGAACGCATGTCAAGGAGTGTCAGGTGAAAAAAGGGAACACCAAGTTAAAATGAAAATAAATGAACACATATGAGGTTTAATAATTCATGACCTTACCTTTTCAATAGGGGCATGCTATGGATACCAACAGTAGTGCCAATACATTCCAAGGGCCAAGTGCTAGCGTGTCTTAAGTGCCAAATCATCCTCTATTACTTCTCTCTTAATTGTGAATAATTGATCTCAAATAAATTGTATCTTAAACCATGCCAAGGAATTCCAGGGCATCCAAGCACATGCTAATAATTTTCAAGTGCCTCCAAGTGCCAATAGCCAATATGTGCCAGGGATTTATAGGGCATGCTATGGAGTTCCATTTTTTCTAAGGAGGGAGTGACAACATATGCTAGATAGTTCCAAGGCATGTTAGAGTGCTAGGGAAGCATACCAAGATGTTCCAAGTTCCAATGTGTGTTGTGTTAGCGAGTGCCAGGGAAACACAAGGGAGCACTATGTCAAAATGCATGGAAATGAATGAATAAGAGTGTGTGACAGATAGTGTCAGCGAGTTCCAGGTGTGCTAAGGAGGGAGTGACATGGTATGTTAGGCAGCGCTAAGTCATGCTAGATGTGTGCCAGAGTGACATGCATCCAAGATGTGTTAGTGCCAGGGTGTGCCAACACATGTTAGGAAGTGTTAGGGAGTCCTAAGGACACACAAGGGAGCACTAGGTGAAAATAATGCACAAAAATGAACGATTAATATATTGTGATAGGAAGTGTCAATGAGTTCCATGTGTGCTAAGGAGAGAGTGACAAGGTATGCTAGGAAGTACTAAGGCATGCTGGAGGCCAGGGAAACATTTCTAGGGTGTTCCAATGCATGTCAGGAGTGTTATGGAGTTCCAAGGAAAAACAAGGCAGAACTAGTTTCAAATGAATGGAAATGAATGAATAAGAGTGGGTGACAGGGATTGTTAGCGAGTTCTAGGTGTACTAAGGAGGGAGTAATAAGATATGTTAGGTAGTGCCATGTAATGCTAGAGTGTCAGGGCGACATGCCAAAATGTGTCGAGTGCCAGGGTGTGCCAATGTGTGTTAGGGAGAGTTAGGGAGTACCATGAAAACACAAGGGAGAACTAGTTCAAAATGCATCGAAATGAACAAATAAGAGTGTGTGATAGGGAGTGTCAGTGAGTTCCAAGTGTGATAATGAGGGAGTGACAAGGTTATATGATAGGAAATGCGAAGGCATGCTAGAGTGCTAGGGCATGCCAGGGAATGGTAGGGTGTTCTAGGGAGTTCCAAATCATTCTAAGGAATGAAGGTGATGCTAACATGTGCCACATAGTGCCAAGGGATTGTTATACATTCCAGGTGTTATGGCATGTCAAGTTGTAAACTATGCTGCTTAGTTGTTTTATGGGCACAGTTGGACGTGAGTCGTGACTTGGTAATTTTTTTAGTGGGATGAGTTAAGATTGGACATGAGTAGAATAAGATGAGTTATAAGCCATTCTTAGGTGAACACGACATAATATAGTTGTAGTAAATGAAACTTGGTCAAGTTGTTGTAGTCGAGGAAGGACTTGGCTGGGTTCCCAAGTCTAAAACAAAATAAGGCTAGTTATGAGGACATGATAGTTAAGGAGTGTCAGGCATTCCAATAAATAATAATGTGTGAAAACACATGCTAGATAGTGTCAATGCATGTTGAGGAGTGTTGGGGAGTGTCAGGGCATCACAAGGGAGAACTAGTTCAAATTGCATGGAAACAAACGAATAAGAGTATATGTCAGGAGTGTCAATGAATTCCAGGTTTCCAATGGACGAAGTGTGTTAGGAGAATTTCATAATAGGACTTACACGAGGCAAGCCTACTATTGTGATAAGGGGATGGAAAATGTGGTTTCATACAAAGGGAGACTTTAGGCTAGACACAACACTAATCTTTCAATGACTTGGTTGGGTTCCCAAGTCGCAAAAAAAGTAAGGCTATCTATGAGGGCATGACAACTAAGAAGTTCCAAGGTGTGCAGGGAATCCCAGGAAGTGCTAACACATGCTATAAATTTCCAAGGCATGTTAGGCATTCCAAGATGTGCTAGGTGCTAGGGTTTGGTGCCAACGCATGCTAGGTAGTCCCAGGGAAACAGAAGGGAGGACTAGTTTCATTGCATGGAAATGAATGAATAAGAGTGTGTGATAGGGAGTGTTAGCAATTTATAGGTGTTATAAGAAGGGAGTGAAAGGGTATGCTAGGCAGTGCCAAGGCATGATAGATTTCTAGGAAAGAATACCAAGATATGCCAAGTTCCAGGGTGTGCCAATGTGTTCCAAGGAGTGTTAGGGAGTGCTAGAGAAACACAAGGGAGCACTATGTTGTAATGCATGTAAATCAATGAATAAGAGTGTGTGATAGGGAATTTCAATGAGTTCCAATTATGCTAAGGAGGAGTGACAAGGCACGCTTGACAATTCTAAGGAATGCTAGAGTGTTAGGGCGACATGTGGCCAAGGTGTGCCAACGCATGCAAGGAAACACAAGGGAGCACTACGTCAAAATGCATGGAAATGAACAAATAAGAGTTTGTGATTGGAAGTGTCATTGAGTTCCAGGTGTGTTAATGAGGGAGTGATAAGGTATGTTAGGAAGTCTTAAGGCATGCTAGAGGCCAAGGTGACATTCCAATATGTCCTAGGTGCTAGGGTGTACCAACACATTCCAAGGAGTGTTAAGGAATGCTATGGAAACACAAGGGAGCACTAGGTAAAAATGCATGGAAATGAATTAATAATATTTTGTGACTGGGAGTGTCAATGAGCTCTAAGTGTGCTAAGGAGAAAGTGACAAGGTATGTTAGGTAGTGCCAAGGAATGCTAGAGTGCTAGGGCACCATGCCAAGATGTGTTAGGTGTTAGGGTGTGCTAATGCGTGCTAGGGAGTGTTAGGGAGTGTTAGGGAAACATAAGGAAGCATTAGATCAAAATGCATGGAAATTAACGAATACGAGTGTGTGACAGGGACTGTCAATGAGTTCTAGGTGTGTTAAGGAGGGAGTGACAAGGTTATATTCTAGGCAGTTCCAAGGTATGCTAAACTACCAAGGTGTATCAGGAAGTTATAGGGTGTGTTAGAGAGTGTCAAAGTATGCCAATGAATGTAGGGGATGCTAACACATGCCACATAGTGCCAATGCATTTATGACATGCTAGGTGTTATGTCCTGTCAATATGTAAACTGTGTTGCTTAGTTTTTTTACGACCATAGTTGGATGTGATGAGCCTTGTCTTGGTAACTTGTTAAGTGGGATGAGTTGAGATTAGACATGAGTAGCCTAAGATGAGTTATAGTAGTTCTTAGGTGAACAAGGCATATGTTTAATTTTCAAGACACATGAGAATCTGGGTTTGGTATTAGAATGTCTTATGCAAACACACTTAAGTGCCACAACACATCTACTTTTCGCAACGAAATCTACACACATCAGGGAATAAACTAGTGCACATGACAAGTTTTTACTTTTTCAAGCCGTTCTTCGTTAAATTAAAAACTATAATAGAATAGGATAGAGCTCTCGTACCAGGGATCATGTCCCTTTACAATCACACTGATACAAGGAATGCAACTAGGGCTTGGTGTTATTCCTTTGACAACCAATCTACGTTGAACAGACAACACTTGACCCACTTTTTTATGGTGGCCACACATAGCCCTTTCAATCCACATGTCCTGAACACATCTGGAAGGTCCTCTTGCCTACCATTATGAAACTCCTCAATATGCCTCTATAAATGAACTCAACTCCTTTAGGTTACTGAACTTGGCTCAAAAAACGTATCCCTCTATCTACCTCTTTTTTCCTTTAAGGTCTGCAACACTTAAGGTTTTCGATCAGATTTTCACAACTCCATTTGTGAACAGCTCTTTGGTTTTCCCACTTTTGCCATACTCTTGCTTCAAGATGACAAGCCTAGGGCTAGGGAATTATACTTCTATTCTAATTTCTTTAGAAAACCATATCCATCCATAACAAAAACAATAACTCTTGCCTCCAAAAGAGACTCGACCTAGCTCATATGGATCCATAGATTATGGGCATTTATTTGATTGAATCTTGACCTCAACTTTAGATATCTATGACCCTAAAACTACGGTTACCTCAGCCAATATTACACCTGCGGATACTTTTATTCTGGCCCTAAATTCTAGTGCAGGCCCTCCTTCATTTGTGTTGTTCTTTATCATAGACCTTATAGCCTACTAACCACCACAAGATAGGGTATCAATGCTCTCTACTATTTCAAAATTTTATGCGGCCTTCACACAAAAACACCACTGACATCAATGCCCAAATTCTCATGATCAGTCTCTCTTGAGCTCGATCTGCCATAAGAGAACCAACAGTATGCCATCCTACTTCCTATCTCAAACCCATTAAGGTATATGACATTCTTGTGAACCCTCACATAATGATATTGCTCTTGGTGGATGATCATGGCCTCCCTTTAGAAACCCTTACTCAGCCCTATAACTCGACCTACTTTAGGACTACATCTCTCCTGGCCTCCTTGATCAAATGAGCTCCTTCTCACTTGATGTTCTTGCCTTCATACTAAGGCCTCATTAAATAGATTGTCCTATCTATGCCTCTTAGGAACCCTCTATAACTTATGAGCTTTATCCACTTAGACCCCAGGAAATAATATTTTTCCTTTTTAATTTTCTTTTAGATTTTAAACCCCATCTTGGGTCTAGAACCCCTTCGCTTGGGTCCTTTTTCGACAAAGCCTTTTGTGACCAAACTCACACAAACCCATCTCACTAGGCTTATGGAGTACCTCCCAAGCTACACAATTCAACAACATGTCTAGTTGTAGTAATCATAACTTGGTCAAGCTCTTGTAATCAAGCGAGGACTTGGTTGGGTTCCCAAGTTGCAAATTAAGTAAGGGTAGTTGTGAGAGCATGATAGCTAGGGAGGGTTACGACATGCCAAGGAATGAAAAGGTGTGCTAATACATGTTGAACAGTTTCAATGCATGTTGAGGAGTGTTAACGAGTGTCGAGGCATCACAAGGGAGAACTAGTTCAAAATGCATGGAAATGAACAAATAAGAGTGTGTTCCAGGGAGTGTCAGTGAATTCAAGTGTGTCAAAGGACGAAGTGTGTTTGAAGAGGTTCATAATATGATTTGCAAGAGGCAAGCCTATGATTACGATAAGGGGCTCGATAAAGCAGTTTTAGACAAAGGGAGACTTTGTGCTGGGCACAACATTATTTTTCCTTTATCTATTATCTTTATATGACATGTGGCACACTTTGGCTGAATTATCATGTTTTAAACTATTTTAGACAATTGCATATTGTAGATCGTTGTGTATAAGTTTTGGGGCACTCTTCTTGTGCCAACTTATATATTGTGTGTCTTGTGTATCTTGTGGTTCTTACAAACTCTCAGTTAATGCTCCATTATTTATATGAACTAGACATACTGCATGTGAAATATTGTCTATGCAAGCTATGTTGCTTAGTTGTTTTATGGCCATGGCTATATGTGATCCTTGTCTTGGTAAGTTCTTAAGTGGGACAAGTTCAGCTTGGACATGAGTGGCCTAAGAAGAGGTATAGGCAATTCTTAGGTAAAAAAGGCACAATCTACTTGTTGTAGATGCAATTGGTCAAGTTGTTGTGGCTAAAGCAGGATAGTGTCACATAAACTGCAGTATTTAAGGACTTGATTTGGTTCCCAAGTTGTGAAAAAATGTAAGGCTATTTGTGAGGGCATGAGTTACAAAGCATGCTACTGAATGCTAACGTGTTCCATATAGTTCGAAGGCATGTCAAATATGCTAAGATGTGTCAAGTGCTAAGGCATGCTAAGATGTGCAAGGGTGTGAGAATGCGTTCCAGGGACTATCAAGGCAACAAAAAGGAGAAACAAGTTAAAATACATGTAAATGAAAACATAAGAGGGTTAATAAGTCATAAATTTACCTTTTGCAGGTGGGGCATTCTAGGCACACCAACACTAGGTGGCAGTAGGTTCCAAGTACCAAGTGTTAGTGCATTCTAAGTGCCAAATCATCCTTTGTTACTTCTCATCTACTTTCCAATAATTGATCTCAAATAAATTTAATATTAAACCATGCCATAGCATACCAAGGAATCTTAATGAATGTTATACATGTTAATACTTGCCAAGCGCTAACACGTGCCAAGTACCAATGTGTGTTAGGGAGTAATACACATGTTATGAAGTGGAAGGGAATGTCAAAGAGTGCGAGTGTTAGGGATTACTAGTGACACACAAGGAGCAATAGGTCAAAATTCATGGAAGTGAATGAATTTGAGGGTGTGCCAAGGAGTGTCAACAAGCACGATCTAGCATGCTAAGAAGGGAGTGATAAGGTATGTTAAGCACTAGTAAGGCACACTAGGGAATATCAGGTCATGTCAATAAGTGACAGAGTGTGCTAGGGAGTTCCAGTGTGTGTTAAAATGTGCCAAATAGTTCCAAGACATGCGAGATGCTAAGGCATGCTAGTATATGTAGGGTGTCAGGGTATGCCAATATGTGTCAAGGAGTATCAAGGCAACAAAAAGAAGAACCAAGCTAAAATGTAAGGAAATGAACACATAAGAGTATTAATAAGTCAGGACTTTATCTTTTTCAAAACGGGCATGCTAGGCACACTAATAATAGGTTCCAATACATGCCAAGTTCCAATGTGTTCCAAGTGCTTATGTATGTTAATGCATGCCAAAGTGTTTTAGGGCATTCTAGGGACTACAAGGCATGCCAACACATGCTAGGAGAGTGTTATGATATGCTAGGGCCTGCCAACATGTGCTTGGGTGTCCTAGTCATGGAAATATGTTCTAGATACAAATATGGTCTAAGACATGCAAGGTGCCAAGGAATGTCAGTGTGTGCCAAAGCATGTTTAGATGTGCCAAGAGTGTTGAGGAGTGCTAGTTCTATCTCATTAATAGAATTGACAAATCTTGATTATGTATTAAATAATATATTTTTTACACACACTAGTGGAACTTTATCTAAAGAGACTATGTTATATAATAAACCTAATAGAGATGAATCATGTATTGACACATATGAAAACTATATTCTCATTACTTGAGGTAAATTATACACACTAATTACTTCTTAACAAATTTATTGACTTTAACCACTATATGACCTTGGACACATAATGAAAAAGACTCCACAACAATGGTCTTAAATCGTTATCTTTTGAAAAAATCTATAGTAACATTCACATAACGTCATCAAAAACTCATTGGAATGATTAATGATTATGAAAAAATTTCAACCATCATCAAAAGTAACCTTAAAGAGCAGTGGTGAGGGTCAATAAAAGATCGTCATTATAAGTGTCACCAAAGAGAGAATTAGTGACGGTCCTTTAACAACCCTCACCAAAAGTGTCACTGAAAATGGCTTTGGCGACAAACCTTAAAGGATCGTCACTATATGCACTTACAACAACGATTTTTTAAGGACCATCACCATATGTGACATTGGTGACGAACCTTAAAGGTCCGTCATAGGCATGACGCTCACCAATGTCCTTTTTTATTATAGTGTTATATGATATAACCACTAACATCTAGAACATGCTTTCAATTACTACTAGTCTATGTGATTTTCTTGAATAAGTTGCAGGTTTTGAAGCACGTGGAGAAGGAGAGGGTTTGAACCCTCTGGGAACGCCCTCAAATGTAGGACCTACGGGTAAGGCCACTTCTCCCAATTTTGCTAGTTTAAGCATTAGGACTGTTTATTTGCTTGCTTCTTGTTGTTTTATGCCTCTTGCTCTATTGGGGTTCTCAACCTAGACCCTAGGGTAATTCATCCCATAACATTGACCGAAATATTTTCTCTAGAGAGAGAATTCAAGGCTTCTCCAACCCTTGTTTTAGCTTCAGAGGGACTTAACCTTAGAATTCAAGATGAAATATCTTGACTAGATAACTGATAGCATTAATGGAAAATGTAGAAAATTAGGATTTCCATGAGAGGATTTGTTTAAGAAATAATACTTAGATGGGGTAATCAGTGTAACCAAAATGATGGATAAAGAAAAGGAAGCATAACAGTTTATGGTTGAGCCAAGGAATGTAGCTCAACATGTGTTGAAGTACCATCATGGTACAGTTCATCATGGCATAGTCAATTATGGCTTGAAAGATGTCTCAAATAGAGAATTATAGCTACAAGAATTCACATTGGGAAAGGAGTGTTGAAGATAGAGAGAGTTTTTATATTGCTTGAATTTGAGCTGATTATGATCTTTTGGATGAGAAGGAAGAAGACATTTGTTGTAGTCAGTGGCAGAGTATAGTGTAGCTTGATTAGAAAGTTGAGAAGTGGTATGGCTCCAACTTACAAGATTTTTTGATCAGTGCAGATGACATATTGATGACAGGTTGAGAAACCTTGATATATAGTACCAATACATGGTATAGGAAGAGAACAATGAAGCTCAATTATATCTCCACTGATAAGTAGACAACTAATATGCTGGAAAAACCATAGTTCTAGGAGAAGTTTGAATACTTCAGGGACAAGCTTGGAATTGTGGAGGATCCCTCTTAGACTGTTAGTGACAACGGGAGCATGGCCCGAACTTTTGATGAGTGGACAATAGGGGAATTTCCCAGACTATTGGTTAGAGAGCATGAGGGGCGAACATTCTTGAAAGGAATGGTCCTTGAGGCCCAAAAAATCAATGGAATGGGTTCCTTTTCAGCATCATGGCCTAGAATGAGGCATTTGAATTTGGTACATGGGTGTCCCTATGATTTTACCATGGGTGATTGCAACCCTAGACTAGTTGGAGTACCATGAGGTGAGGTTCCCAATGGATCATGGTGACTAGTTGAGCGAGTAACATTAGTTAGAGAGTGCTAACCTAGTTGTGGTACCTATTGGATAATGATGATGTTGATGTAGGTGAAGAGTGTTGACCTAGATTATATCGATGAGTTGTACCTTTTTCTTAGAGAAATTTTTCAACATGAGAACATATGGATAGTCATTATGAATACCTCCCTGGTTAAGAGGGAGTGTTTATTTTTGTAACTTGGTCGGTCTTCATAATTATTATTATTTTCATCGATGTATTTTAACAGCATGTGCTTCATGATTGAGTCAAAAGGAAAATATTAAAAATACATTCTTTTCACGTCAATTGAAAAAAGAGAAAAAAATAAAATTTTGAAAAATAATTTTTGGCTCCAAAATATGTCATATCGACCTCCTCTTAGTCAAGTCAGCCCCTCAAATTTTCGAATCAGCTCAATTGAAGGATGCAGCCATTCGGACCATAAAAGCCTATAAATAAGAGGAAATTTGACCTCCCTCAAGGAATGAATTTAGCTCACATATCTAAGGAATGTTAGCTCGCATATCTGAGTCATAGTAGCTTGGGTATATGAGGCATAATAGCTCACATATCTTAGTCATGGTAGCTCGCTTGTCTGAGGCAAAAAAACCCGCATATCTAAGGAATACAAATTTCCATATTTGATGAATGATAACTCACATATCTAAGGCATAGTAGCTCTCATGTCTGAGGCATGGTAGCTCACATATTTGAGGAATGGTGTCTTGCATATGTGAGGCATAGTAGCTCGCATATATGAGGTATAGTATCTCGCATATGTGAGGAATAATAGCTCGCATATGTGAGGCAAGTAGCTCAAATATATGAGGCAAGAAGAGCCTCATCTGAGGCAATAATGAAGTATGTATCCAACATTAAATGTCCGAGGCATACGAAGTATTATGAGGAATCAAGCGAGGATAATCTATGTCATCACTGAGTCCATCAAAGGCTCTATTATGAGACAACGAAGAAATTCATATCTAAGGTCAAAAAAGAGCATATTATAAGCAAGATAATTGTAATGAATGAGGGCTATTAAAGCAACATTCCTAAGGAAAATTCAGAGTTCTATGGGCAGATGACTTGACCAGGAGGATGGACCATATTTGACCTTGTTATTGACTAAGATGTATCTCTGTCGAATTAAAGATTCCTCTATTGAAAATTTTGTTGGGGTTTTCCCCCATGTGGGTTTTCCCATGGTAAATTCTTGTGTTCTTTGTGTGGTTGTCTCTTTATGATCTTAATGTATTAAATATTGTTGATGTATTCTTTATAATTTTCTTAATGATGAAATCATGGATAAGAATTTGTAAAGGAATAAAATATTCAAAAGAAATTATCAGTGTAGAAGACATATATATATAAATAAACATGGGTTTCTCTAAGGTGTGAAAATCATTTTTACCTTGGATGCCTATATACCTCCATGAGTTGACATGTCTAGCATCACGTTTGTTATCTTACAACACATGCCCACCCCATATACTTTGCAAAGTTTACGAAATTTTTCTTTAACCCAATCTTTCTTGTAAACACTTTTCATTAAGCACCACCTACCAGATCACCTGGATCCTAAATTTAATTACCAAATGATATTCCATCTGGCTCCACTTAAGTGATTTCTCCACCAAATATTGATTCTACCATCTTTCTTCACGGGATATCAAGATCATTTCAAATTTGGTGCTTTCATGAAAATACATGTGAAAATTATCTATATGTATAGACTCTTTGATACATATGTCAAGCCTACAATGTATCTGACATGGATACAAAATCCTGCTAATGACTCATCCAGCCCTAGATACAAGTTTGATCTCCAACGATTTTCCTTGGAGCTTAGTGTTGCTCCAAACACTAACTTTTACAAGAATGAAACCTTCATTCCAAAATTAACATTCCAAACATTAAACATGGCCATAATACATTAATGAAGCCATCAACATGCCTACTAACATGCATTGAACCAAGATAAGTCATGGCTAACACTTCATTTGAACACAACAACATCATGTTAAATCTCATAATGGATCCTAAACATTCCCTATCATATATACTAATATATCATGCCACACATATTAGAACCAACCATAAACTTTCAACAATCTTTAAGCAACAAAGATCCATGATATTCATAACCTACCAAATAATGGAAATCACATATAGTGACAATATTAGCTGAGCACATCAAGCATTCATACAAGACCATGTAAATAACTTTGTAACTCTGGAAAGTATCAATAAACATAGAGGCCTCCATGCCCCTCATAACAATGAGAACGTACATATAACATCTCATTCTAAATAAATAGGAATAACAAATTCCTCCATTAGCAATGTTGATACTTTCATTGTCATAGCAGTTAACAATATCACTCACCATTCATAACACAATGTATGTATAAGTGAATATAATTATTTGATTAAATTAAATAATTGGTAACTAAGGGAGGGACTTCAACTCTCCACCCAACCATAGGCTAGTTGCAGCGTAGTCTTTCTTGTAGCTAACCACCCCTGAGCTGGATTTATAGTCTGAGGAGTTAGGTGCTCAAGGGAATTCACACCAGTTCAAGTTAACCAGATCTTACAATAATCTAGAGAACACAGTATCTCCACCTACTAACTAAGAGTCTGGAGTACAAAGTGTCTCCACCAACCAAACACTATAAGTATCCAAAACCCACAATTTCTCCACCCACTTAACTGCTACATGATTCCAGAACCCATGGTGTCTCCATCTACTAACTTGCAGGAGTCCAGCACAAATTATCTCCACCTATAAGGAACTAAGGTAATCCATAGCACTATGGATCTCCACCTCCTAACCGGGATCCCAGAGAACATAGTGTCTCCACCAACCAAACACTACAGGTATCCAGATACCACAATATCTCCACCTACTTAACATCTACATGATTTTATGGCCCACAGTGTTTCCACTTGCTAACCCACAGGAGTCTAGAACACACTTTGTCTCCACTTGATAGGAACCATGGGAATCCATAGCACTTAGGGTATCTACATGCTAAAAACCATAGGAATCAATAGCACTCACTCAGTGTCTCTCCCTTCTCTTCTTTATTTTCACTTCGTGCCACACTTCTTCGCATGTTGCTGCTCTTGCGCATTCAAATTCCTTCATTGATCTCTTTCACATTCTCTTATGCACATCAGATAATATCGCTCTCGCACTCATCTTTCTGTGTAGTTTAGCATATTCTATCATAACTACATACTCCCACTTGTGTTTTTGTTCTCTTCCTTGCAAACCTTTCCGTTCCATGGACCTTCATCTCTCGCTTGCATGTTGACCACACCAACACACCTCTCGAGGGAATCTGTGTTATGGGGTTTTTCATTCTCTCAGGGAACCGATATTCCACCTCCCTGCCTATTATGCATGAATTTAAACTCAGTTGGGGAATGGCATCATATTAAATGAAAAACCTTGAGTTTAATCACTTCCCAAACAACTCCTTATACTTATGAATCCATGTCCACTCCTCCATCCTAATCATTATTTACATTTCCATAATATTTACATGAATTACAATTCACAGTGGCATTTATAAGAGGGGTTGTTGTTAAATTTTTAGTTGCAAGGAGACTAGAACAATTTTCTTCTTAGGATAACTACTTCCAATGATAAAATTTTAACTTGTTGGTGCATTCAAATCATCAAGAAGTGACACTTAAGAAAAATTCAACTATTAAGATCAATAGAGAAGTAGATCACAATGAAACAAGAAACATCAAAATTTTCTTGGGACAAAACCCCACAAGGTAGAAAAACAAGTAATCTTTCCCTATAAGAGAGAGATAAATTCATCCAAATTGTACATCGGAATATTCTAGTCAAATGTCAAACATTGACCACATTAAATTCCAAGTAAAAAAATCATTCAAAAGAGAGACAAAATAGAACAATCTGCTCACAGCTCAAAGTTGTACAAGGGGTCAAATTTCATTCCAAGGTTATTGGTCAAAGGTGTTGGGTGTGGAGCCTGATTATCTTATTTATTTTGTATCACAGCATTGGACCCTTGTTCTTAACGGGGTGGCAACACTGCCCATAATTGTACGTTGCCTAGGGCGTTTAAGGGGGGCAGCTGTGAGTTTATGGAGCCCCCCCCTGGCGGGGGGTTTTGGGGGCAGCGCCCCCGAAGCTAAAAACAGATGTAAAATTGCCTTGTAAAAGTATAGTAATTTCTAGTCAATTTGGGTCGTTCATTAGGCAAATGATTTGATGGTAGAAGTTATGTTTGATTTAGGGTTTTTTGCCCTAGAAGTCAACCCCTCATTTTGTATGAGGGTATTGTATTGCGGCTGTGTATTGTATGTGTATTCTCATAGCGAGAAACTGATATAGAGACTGTGAGAGAGAATAAAGGATATTACAATGAATCTGTTGTAGATTGTGTCTCTTCATTTTGCTGGATAATAAAAATGAAGGACTGGTTGTTCAGGGTGGACGTAGCCCAAACTAGGTGAACCACATATATCTGTGTCTCTCTGGTTTTATGTGCTTGTGTTTTCCGCATATTTTATGTGTTGCATTGCTCTGTAATATATAATTTTCTAACAAAAGGGATGAAATTCAATCCTGCAATTCCATAGGAAAGTTTGATCAAACCTCATAGTTTGATCTGCAATCAAACCTTAGTCAATGACAAAAACATAACCAAGGAATTGGTGAACAGACAGTCAAAGATCCACAAAATATTCGACCTCCAATCCACAGTCAACAACTCAGTCAAACAATAGAGAATCTAGTCATGTCAATGTTGGTCAACATAAGTTAAAAAAGTTGGTCAATGCAGAGAGAGATATCCTTCTTCTTTGCATGTGTGAACAAATATTATTGTATAAAAATTCAAATGATGAGTTGATGCAATGATCAAATGTGGAGTCAATTTTCCAATATATAATAGTCTCATCAAGTTGTTTTTGACATTGATTTAAACTTCCTCAAGTGGTGGGGCCAACCTATCCAATTGAGGCTAACTTAGAAAACTAGAAATCAAATTAATTATCCTTTGTTTTTTATAATGAAAAAAATGACCATGCTTACAATTTTCCAATAGTAGCAAAAAGGGTTGCCACAATCCCCACCCCCTTAGAGGAACATCGTCCTCAATGTTATATTACCTAGAACACAAATTCAACTACGGGATTTATATACAAATGACTCATTTTACATTTTCTTACATAGTAAACAAAAATGGTAAGATACCCTCATTTGATTAACCATTTCCCAAGTGCCTTCATCTGGTACAAAAAGCTTTCATTGCACCTTGACCTGCTCAATTACTTGATTCTGGAGCGTGATTTGTGCCTGATATAGAATGCATTGTGGTTCTAGTTAGAATTCTCCCTTGAATTCCACCTATATCATTAACCAATAAAGAACATGATTAGCATCATGCACATACTTTTTAAGCAAAGAAATATGGAAACATCATGTGTTTTCACTATGGGTGGAAAGGATAGTGTGTAAGCCACTTTCCCCTCTCTTTCTAATATATGAAATGGTCCACAAAATCTTGGTGCTAACTTAGCATAAGACACAATTCTCAGTGATCTTTTCCTTGGCCTAATGTGGAGGTAAGCATGTTCCCCCACGTGGTATTCCTTGTGCATTATTTATTGATATGCATATCCCTTTTGTTTTTCTTGAGATACTTTCAATCATTCCTTGATAGCAACTACCTCCTAATCCATTTTATTTAGCATATCAGGTCCAAGAAGCACCCTATTCACTGGATCATTCAAGCTTATGGGTGTATTACATTTTCTGTCATATAGAGCCTTAAAAGGAATCATCTTTAGTGATTCTTGGTACCCATTTTTGCAAGAAAATTATACCAAAGTTATACATTATTCCCACCTCTTAGGTTGATGCACATTTATTCTCAGCATGTCATCCCACACCTTGTTTACTCTTTTAGTGTATCCATTTGTTTGAGGAAGATATGTTGTATTGAATGCTAACTCTATTCCCAAGATAACAAACAATTATTTCCAAAACTTTGAGGTGAATTTGGCATCGCAATTTGATATTATATTATTAGGTACACCGCAAGATCTAAATATTTTTTTCATGAAAGTATGAGCAATACTAATTGCCTTGTGGATAGACTTGACAATTATAAAATTATCTACCTTACTCTGCTTGTCCACCACCACCATTATGGCATCATGTTGTCTATATGTTTTTGGTAATCCTATAATGAATTCCATAGAAATATTAATATTGCATGTAACAATCCCCATTTCCACTCAGGAATGGGGATTGGCTATAAAAATCTCGATGGATGTCTATGTTCCACTTTCACCCGCTGACACTCCAAGCATATAGAAATATACTCAACAACATCCTTTCTCATGCCCAACCAATAGTACATATTTTTCATAGTAGTTACCATTTAATGATAACTAGGATGACTTGAATTAGGTATTTTATGAAATTCATAAGAGGTAAGCTTCTTCAAGTTGTCCATGCAAGGTATATACCACCTTCCTTTAAATTTTAACATTCCATTGTTCATTCGTGAGTATTTATCACTCAATGTTACCTCTAGCTCATGCTACAAGAATTAGTTCACTTGATGGTAATTCCCATCCCGATACATTTCATCTTTGATCATTTCCTGGATATCAATTTCACAAGTACTAATGGCTTCCACATGAGATACTTGAAGCCTTTTGCTAAGTACATTTTCTACTTTGATTTATTTGCCATTAATGTACTTTATTTTGAAATCAAATTCAATAATAAAAGCTAGCCACCTCTCCTATCTTGCATTCAATTTGGTATTGTCAAATAAATACCTCAACCCTCCATGATCTAAATTAAAACAAATTTCCTTTCTAGAAAGTAGAGCCTCCATATTTTCAATGCATGCACTATCACTACTAGATCCAATTCATGAGTGACATAATTTCTCTCATGCTCATTTAACTTCCTTGATTTGTGAAAAACCACTTATCCAGATTGCATTAGGGCTCCACTAAGCCCTTCCTTGTGGGAATCTGCGCAAACCACAAAACATTTTCCCAGTTTGTCATCCTAAATGTTGGTGCATGTGCAGGCAAATGTTTTAATTGCTAAAAAATTATTGCACACTTTGGTGTCCATTGGAGTTTAATTCCTTTTATCTGCAATGTTGTGATTGGATGCCATATCTTTGAGAAAATTTGAATGAACATCCGATAATAACCATCTAATCCCATAAAGGATACGACTTCTACCACATTTTTAGGAGTAGGCCACTCCATGATGCCTTTGATCTTCTTAGGATCCATCACCACTACTTCCTTAGGAACAATGTGTCCCAAATATTGAACTTGTGATTGGAAGAAATCACATTTTTTGATCTTCGTATAAATATTGTGCTCTCTTAGCAAATTCAAAATTGTTTCCAAATGTCCTTCATGTTCCTCCTTGTTTTTAGAATACACCAAAATATTGTCAGCAAATACCAACACAAACTTGTCCAAATATGGACTGAGGCATTGTTAATTAAACACATAAATGTTGTTGGAGCATTAGTGATTCCAAATGGAACCACCACAAATTCATAATGTCCATACTTAGTTGTAAAAGTTGTATAGTGTATGTCTTCCTATTTAATTCTTACCTGAAGGTACCCAAACCTCAAGTTTATCTTCAAAAACATTGTAGCTCCTCTCAACTAATTGAATAAGTCATCGATCCTCAGTAAAGGGTACTTTATTTTTATTGTGGATTTATTTATTTTCCTGTAATCAATGCTTAGTCTCAACGTGTCATCATTTTTCTTCCCAAATAATACTCGAGCTCCCGAGGGTGATATGCTAGTTTTGATGTATCCCCTATCCAACATTTCATTTAACTACAATTTTAGTTCCAAAATCTCTATTGTGCTCATGCGATACAGAGCTCTTGACATTGGTGTCGATCTTGATAATAATTCAATTAAGAGGTCAATATCTCTTCTAGGTGGCAATCATAGGATTTCCTTAGGAAACATATCATCAAACTATTTTAATATCAGATACTCTTCTATTATAATTTTATTAATTTCTTATTTTTTGGTCACTTAGACAATGTACAGTTCACATCCTTTCCGGTTGCACCACTTCATCTGCAACATAGATATTTTCCTAATAGTTACGAGTTTCCTTATTCCTCATAGCATCACTCTTTCCCCATCATCGTTGATACATTCTATCATTTTTTTGTAGCAATAAATTTTATTTTTGTGCATTTAATGTTATTCCATGCTGACCAACACATCATAAATACCCAATGGTAACAAATTCAAATCAGTTGACATGGGCATGTCCTTTATTATCACTAGGCACGATCTCACCACTTATGTAATTTGCATTTTGGTTCATATATCTCACTGAACCAACCATGATTCCTAGTGGGATTTATTTTGTAATTCACACATTTCCACAATTCTTCGACTAACATAGTTGAAATTAAAACTTGATTCAACCAAAATTAAAACATGTTGGTTATTGACCATACCTTCCATCTTGATCACTGATTTTTTGGTGATCGACCTACATATTTCCCAATACGGCATAGATTCGTGGCATTTTATGAGATACAAATTTCATTCTATATGATTCTTACACATTATATAGCCTTAGTGTAATATCCCAAATTGGGAACTGTTAGCAAGGCATGACTGGAAAACACATTTTCCAGTAATGGCTACTACAGTAATGAAATCCAGCACTTGGATCCCTTAGATTTGAGTATCTAAGTCCTAAATCCAAGAGGGCATCAAAAATAAATCCTCCTAGGTGGGTTAAACAGATCTCCCACACCTATTTGTCTTTAGAAATGCCTCAAAGAGAGATTGCAGCAATAACAAAGGATTCTGCTTATAGAATAATGCAGTTTTTGCAGAGTAGTGATAAGAGGCTCATAAAATATGTTTAAACAGTATTTACAACAGCAAATAAGTCTTACAATTCAATCCAACAAGTACATAGCTGAAAATACAAGGCATAGATAGAAGAAATCTCCTCAAAAGAGGGTTGCAACCATATGTTTCACAAAATGCTGCCTTGACAGGGTTATTTTATTGAGTTGCACCGTTGTATGTTACATGTCAGATCTAGAGCAAATATATGCATAAAATGTTAGATCTATATCAGATCCATTCACTAGAAAAGCTCCTCTTTCAGATCCCCTTGGAATTTCGAGGTTTGCACCAAGCATGAGCAATAGATCTGAGATCTAAGAAAGTAGATCTGCAGAAATATTTATGATTACTGAAGCATTCAAATTATGCAGATCAGATCTGAAAATTACAAGTATATATCTCCTCCAAAAGATCTCAAAATGAAGAGTGGAACCTCAACACTCCAAAACCAGCTCTCCAACTGATGCACCCAAACCCCCTGCAACACCTCCTACAGGAATAACGCAGAACTAGAGAAGAAACTGCGCTGTAGGGGTTAGACAGTTGATGGCCTCATGCCAAGATCAGAAATTAAGGCTCCTGCACTCCAATACACTTCCTCCAATAGAGTAGAGGCCTCCTCCACTGACAAAGAGCACTGAAATGACTTAGATCTGAAAAGATCTGATCTCCATGGAAATAACGCAGTCCCTCAAGGGAGACTGTGTTGCAGCTTGATTAACTGAGTTGGCCTAATGCCAAGATTTGTAACTGAAGCCCAAACAAGAGAGGCACTCTTCCAGGAGGTTAAAAGACACACTCACTGAGAAGAGGCTCCAATACAGTCTAGATCTTTGCAGATCTAGAGTTCCACTTGCTCCAGCTCACATAGACAACCCAATCCTAAGCAAAACTGCGCTGTAGATGCAAGATGAGGCTTGGTCAAATGCCGGATAGTGGACTAGACAAACAAGGCTCCTCCAAGAGCTGCTCAAGGAAGGAGGTGGGAGTTCCTAAACAGGAAACCCCAACTGAGGTGTGTCTCAACAGAAAAAACCTTCAAAAAATAATAACATCAACAACCTTCTCTGGTTGTTCTCCTCCTTCTTTTATAGGATGAATGCCTTGCCAAACCCTAAACCACCTCAATGAGTTAACCCCTTTCACATGTGGAGCCTCCATCTAGAACTGCGCTGTGTATCCATGAGGTTCATTGAACCTAGACTGCGCTATGTATCCATGAGGTTGATTTGGTCAAGGTTGACCCAGTCTTGTGATTTAAGCTCATTCACACCTGCAAGATATTATTTACATGGCCCACATATGTCCCTGTTTACATGGGCATTGATTTTTTCATGGTTTTTAGGAGTTTTACATGTCCTCCTTCATATTTTATTCATAAACATGAAATGCAAGATAAAATAAGGCAAAGTAAGATATTCCCATAGGCTTGGCCTAAATGGGAATATTACAGTCCTCCCCTCCAAAATGTTGTTTGTCCTCAAGCAACTGATAAGGTGAGTGCTGCAAGACTTCTCCTCCATTGGTGACATCATCAAAGATCAAGCTTTCTGAATAAGCTGAGTGTTCACCAATCCATCCTCCCATGAGTTGTCTCTCCAAAATCATTATGAGATGTTCATGATCCATCCCATAAGGTGTCAAGAATGCCATTGAAACAAACATGGTTGAACCCCTACTCTCCATAAAATATGTAGCAAAGCATACAAAGAGAGCCTCCATCCCATGTGGTACACACATGCCTCCTATCCTCCCTCCATACAATCCCAAAAATAAGACAAGTACATCATCCATGTATGGAAACAAAACTACAAATGCATAAGCAGAAATTGGAACATGAGGAGGTGGATCATTGTCCCATATATGGTACCAGAGCAGGGCATCTCCTGCCTGCATCAGATCAAGATGTGGTAAGTGGTCTTCCCACCACTTACTTTCAACCCATTCCATCTCACTGTAGCTGGATGTGTGAGATATGTTTGGTGCCTTAGGAAAGCACCCATCATGAAATAAGATCTCCATTTGTCCATCAAGGGAGTGGCCAAGTACAACAATGGTTGTGGCCCAAAATTTGCCATGAGATTAACAAGATAAAACTCTCCTCCTTGGAGTCATGGCCTGCATAAACAAGGTGGAAGAATACATATAATCAGAATAGAAAGTACATGTATTAAGAGCATGCTCCCCACCAACAATTATCCTCCCATCAATGGAGTGGTGCATAGATCTACTCTCTCTCAAGAGGAGGAAGAGAGTGCTGATTTAATTCCCCCTTAGAGCCATATTTCTGCTCCAACTCCACAGAATCCATGCATGCATGGAGATCCTTGGAATATTCCACCAGCTGTTGGAATTCCCAATAGGGATCTAGTGTGCCCCATAATGACAACGCTGATAATATGCCAACTGAAGTGGCTGCCATGTTGCTGCTCCTCTCCTTGACATCCTCCATGTCCCAGGTGTATGTTGGAAGGCCATACCTCCCACTCTTCTCCTTTTTTCCATTTCCCATGCCAAAGGTATGAGATGAAAGGTTGTTATTCCTTCCTTGCTGCCCTCCTTGCTCATGCATATGCTTCAGAGAAGAAGGAAGCCCTTGGGAGTCAGTCTTCCATGGAAGGCTATCATCTATCCAAGGCCCCTCTATTTTGGCCACAGCATGCATGTGAGACCACCATCTCTCTTCCAGCAGGGAAGAGTGTTCTTCAAACAAGTTTGTCTTCTGATTCAAATCTGGCCTCCCATGCTTCATGATGGTGTCATTTTCTCTCCTTGTAGCATACCTTCTCAACGCAATTTGAGAGGTGAGAATGGATAATGATGTCAAAGGAAAAATGCTTTTCCTTTCTCTGTACTTCCCCCACACTCTCAACGCTGTAGCATGGTCTACTAGTGCTCCCTCCTTCCTTGGATCTATGAAAGGATCATCAATGTATGAGACATCTTCCATCAAATATGATTCAGGTGGTCTCCCAGATGGTACACCATAGGATAATGATGTCTCATGGTTCATCCCCATGTAAACAACAGATGGGAACATATCATGACTGCTTCCACTGCGCAAATTCATCTCTGATTGCTATGTGGAAGTACCATGAAACTTGGAGACCCCTCTTAATGGTGTAAGAGTGCCTCTGATTGGATCCCTTGCCCCATTTTCAGATAGTGGATCAGCTGTGTGACCCCTCCTTTGTTCTGTCTCATTGCCTTCTTGTAAAGACACATGTTGTTCATGTCCTCCATATGGAAGATCCTCTGGAATCCCTTGCAAAGGTGCAAGAATCCCCTTAAGGGAAGCCATTGCCTCATCTCCCTTTGAAAATAAATCTCCTCCTGCTTGCACAACGCTGGAGGATCTTCTTTGCTCTTTCTCTCCCTTCTCCCCATTAGTGGAGAATGCTTCATCATCAAGAAATTCTTTGCCTTGACTTCTTAGTGAGGAAGGAGTCCTAAATTTTTCTCTTTGGGAAAAGAGATCTTGTTGAATTGGGGCCTTTTCATCTAGTACAAGGTGCAACAATTTTTCAACCCATTCAACAATGTTTAGGACTGGAGTTGGCTCCATGGAATCTTCCAACTCATGCAAAGATTCAGATTTCTTGCGCTTGATCTGCTCCCCCCAAGAAGTCTCAAAATGTCTCTTATCAAATCTTTCCACTAGTCTCCTAGTGAATCTTGCATAAGAAGAGATGTTCCTCCCTTTCAAGGAAGAAGACTCAAACAGCCACCAAGCATAAGCCCTCCCTTGAAGATGCAGCGCTGCTACTCTCAAGGCTTCTTCTTCTGATACTTGATGCAGCTGAAAGTATGTGCCAATCTTCTTTACCCAAGACTTGTCTGAGTCTTTAGGTGATCAAATTTAGGTAGAGGGAATCTACCCAAAGTATGCTGCATACACCCTTTCCTTCCACTGTAGCTGCAGGACCTTTCTCCTTTGAGTTGACAGAACTCTGGGAAACTGATATGCTCTTTGAATCCCTCTGATTGAGATTCATATTCTTGGAGACATTCACCAACAGATCTCTCCTTTGGTGTTTCCCCTCTTCCTCCTTCCTTTGACAAGAAAGCAGGTGTGCCACCATGTTGTGTACCAGATTGTGTAGCTGAATGCTCACACACATCATATGAAGTAGTGGGGCTATCCTCTTGTGAAAACCTCATCAAGAGATCAGCTGATCTTCCATTCTTTACTCCCCTAATTTCTCCCTCTAGCTCATGAAAAGCTTGAGAAATAATGTTAGAGTTCTCCACTCCTTTTACTCTTTCAATGGTGTAACCATTTTTCTTCTGTCTTCTCCCATGATACCTCTGCTCTTTGTCATTGAGAGGTTCTCCTCCCTTTGAAGATATATTGGCTCCAATAATGTACATAATGTGCTAAATATCTTGCTATGATTGGATTTGAAATCCACAAGCTGAGCCAAGATGGCAGCTCTGATACCACTGTAATATCCCAAATTGGGGACTGCTAGCAGGGCATGACTGGAAAACGCATTTTCCAGTAATGGATGCTACAGTAATGAAATCCAACACTTGGATCCCTTAGATCTGAGTATCTAATTCCTAAATCCAAGAGGGCATCAAAAATAAATCCTCCTAGGTGGGTTAAACAAATCTCCCACACCTAGTTGTCTTCAGAAATGCCTCAAAGAGAGACTGCAGCAATAACAAAGGATTATGCTTATAGAATAATGCATTTTCTGCAGAGAAGTGATAAGAGGCTCATAAAATATGTTTAAACAGTATTTACAATAGCAAATAAGTCTTACAAATCAATCCAACAAGTACATAGCTAAAAATACAAGGCATAGACAGAAGAAATCTCCTCAAAAGAGGGCTGCAACCATATGTTTGAAAAAATGCCACCTTGACAGCGTTATTTTTATTGAGCTACACTGTTGTATGTTACATGTCAGATCTAGAGCAGATCTGTGCATAAAATTTTATATCTATATCAGATCCATGCACTAGAAAAGCTCCTCTTTCAGATCCCCTTGGAATTTCGGGGTTTGCACCAAGCATGAGCAGTAGATCTGAGATCTAAGAAAGCAGATCTGCAGAAATATTCAGGATCACTGAAGCATTCAGATTATGCAGATCAGATCTGAAAAGTACAAGTATAGATCTCCTCCACAAGATCTCAAAATGAAGAGTGGAACCTCAACACTCCAAAACCAGCTCTCTAACTGATGCACCCAAACCCCCTACAATACCTCCTACAGGAATAACACAGATTTAGAGTAGAAAATGCGTTGTACGGGTTAGAAAGCTGATGGCCTCATGCCAACATCAGAAATTAAGGCTCCTGCACTCCAATACACTTCCTCCAATAGAGTAGAGGCCTCCTCCACTGACAAAGAGCACTAAAATGACTTAGATCTGAAAAGATCTGATCTCCATGAAAATAACGCAGTCCCTCAAGGGAGACTGTGCTGCAGCTTGATTAACTGAGTTGGCCTAATGCTAAGATCTGTAACTAAAGCCCAAACAAGAGAGGCACTCTTCCAAGACGTTAAAAGACACACTCACTGAGAAGAGGCTCCAATACAGTCTAGATCTTTGCAGATCTAGAGTTCCACTTGCTCCAGCTCACATAGACAACCCAATCCTAAGTAGAACTGTGTTGTAGATGCAATATGAGGCTTGGCCAAATGCCGGATAGTGGACTATACAAACAAGGCTCCTCCAATAGTTGCTCAAGGAAGGAGGTGGGAGTTCCTAAATAGGAAACCCCAACTGAGGTGTGTCTCAACAGACAAAACCTTCAGAAAATAATAACATCAACAACCTTCTCTTGTTGTCCTCCTCCTTTTTTTATAGGATGAATGCCTTGCCAAACCCTAAACCACCTCAATGAGTTAACCCCTTTCACATGTGGAGCCTCCATCTAGAACTGCACTGTGTATCCATGAGGTTCATTGAACCTAGACTGCGCTGTTGATTTGGTCAAGGTTGACCCAGTCTTGTGATTTAAGCTCATTCACACCTGCAAGATATTATTTACATGGCCCAGATATGTCCCTGTTTACATGGGCATTGATTTATTCATGGTTTTTAGGAGTTTTACATGTCCTCCTTCATATTTTATTCATAAACATGAAATGCAAGATAAAATAAGGCAAAATAAGATATTCCCATAGGCTTGGCCTAAATGGGAATATTACACTTGGACTGTTCTATTGTTGCTAAGGAAAATCTCTCTTCTTGTGGTTTTATGCACAAGTCCAACACTGTAGTAAGTTTCTGTTGAAACTCACCCTTGACTGGAGTGGTAAACTTCACATTCCTTCCTCCTGGTTGATGTACCACAATTTATTTCCCTTTTCCTCTAAATTTTGGCTTACCTTTTGATTTCCAATTAGTTTGTGACTTGATCTTATCCTTGGACAATTCATAACAATATCTCATTTTTTGGATAATGTCCTCCAGGGTTTTTGGCTCACCAAACTCTATTTTTTCCTTATAAGCATGTGAAAATCCAATGAGATACCTATGGATCTTTACCTTGTCATCCTTGATGTAAGGAATGTATCTCAATAGCTTCATGAATCTGGTTACATATTTATTAGTTGTCAATTGCCCTAATTAGTGCTCATAAATCTCCTTGACGTTGATGTCATGGAACCTTTTAGATAGGTACTTTTCTTGTAAATATCTCTCAAATATCTTCTAGGACAAATCCTTTTCTCTTATATTCTTGACATTCATAAGGTATTCCCACCATATATCAACATTTCCTTTCAAGATAAAAATGGCTACTCTTGCCTTCATATTCTTAGAGTAATCATGTACTTTGAAATAATTTTCATTCCCAATAACCATGGTTCTGCTTCCTCAACCTTCTTCACCTCTCCATCAAATGTAGGAGGTTTTTCCTTCTTATACTTTCCTAGCATCAAATATTTCTCTTTCCTTTTTTGTTGATGGTGTTTCTTAGTTGTAGGACTAGACATTTGCTCATGGATGCATGTTATTCTTTCTAGAGTGCTTAGTGGACTTCCCGCTCTCCCTATATATTCACTTGTTTATCTATTACTTTTCTTAGATATGTTTCCTTCTGCACCATTAGCCCTTAATTGATGTTTTCCAAGTCCTAATGGACTCTGCCTATTCTTATACTTTCCTAGATAGCTAGCGCCTAGCTCATGTTGCTTATGTATTTGCAAGTATGATAGGCTCTGTAGTATAATTACATTTACTTCTATCTTCTTTTCCTGAGCTCTGACAATCCTCTTATTTTTAGCCTTACAACTTCTCAACTCAGCCCTCAAACTTCTAAGGGTATCCATCCAGTTATGGGACCCTTCCCCTCTCCTATTTCCAACTGAATCTTCTTCCTGATAGTGTTGGGATCAATTAGTGTTGTACTGCACCATTCTACTACTCGTTCCTTTACTCTCTTGTTGTTCCTTAGTTCCTTATTATGTGTTGTTACACACACATAACTATTAGCCAAACCAAAAATAAATAAATGTATTTACCCATCACCTTGGAATATTTTCAATAAGCATGTTGATGTGAGGCTATCAGAAACACCAAATCTCAAGTTATTATGCTAATTAGAAAACAAATAACATATCAAAAAATTTCATTCCTATCACTTCACAATTTTTATATCAATGCATGCATACAACACACAATCACCAATCAAAATTCTTCAATAAACGGAAAATTGCACATAACAAACAATTATCCTTTAAACACCACACTTTGTAACAATGTTTCAATTTTGGCCTCCTAATCCCATTTAGTCCAAGTGTTGAACCTAAGTGCTCTAATATCTTATATCATAGTTCCAATTTTATCTCTGGAAGTCTAGTATAGAACCTTCACTTTGATACCGCATTTATATACTCCCTCCCACACCCTTGATATTCTCGGTTGTGGGAGGTGTTACTTTTAACTAACCCAACCTCCATGGTATCACTAAGAATATAGGGTTAAAAAAATCATTCTTCTCCGAAGCTTGTAAAATTAACATTGGACAACACCATTTCATTCAGCTCGTTGAGAGATTTCCGGATACATAAATTGTATCTGAATCCTATCTTTGAATTGAGAGTTGTGCCCTTTCAAATTGGATAAATTAATGCTTACACACATTGGAAATATGATGTCACATGGCACCTACATGAGACCCACATGGTCTTTCTATGTCATCCATGACACTTATGTGGCATCCACACAACCATGGTCTTACATCCATTGCACTTTCCATGTCATCCACACTTGTGGGTCCTACAGGGCCCTACTTATTCGTGCAATGTGATGAATTCCATTGTATCAAGTCTTGGGAAAAATTCGGGTGCGCGAAGAGTTGCACTTTGGAAAACTTCCTGAACCCCCAAATTACCGCATATCCTCAAGTACATCTAACCCTGACCCACCATCTAGGTTCTCCCAAGGAATGTACCATGCCTTTTAACCCGGATGCCCATATACTTCCATGAGTTAACACATTTGGCCTCGCGCTTGTGATCTTATCACACCAAGCCCATCTCGGATACACTGCACAATTTACAAAATATGGCTTTAATCCAATCTAGCTCGCAAACACTTTCCATTAAGCACCACATTTTGGATCACCCAAATCTTGGATTTTCTTACCAAATGATATACCATTTGGCTCCACATAAGTGGGCCCTTTGTTATAAATTGACTCTACCTACTTCCTTCGTGAGATATATGGATCATTTCCAAATTTGGTGTTTTCACGAAAACACATGTAAATATTCAAATGTCCTGAGTCCCGGATAGATCTGTTGAGCCTACAATGTAATCAACCCTAATACAAAATATCAAAAAGTACTCATCCAATCCTAGATAAAAGTTTTATCTCCAATGATACTCAGACTTAGAAGAATAATTGATTTGAGGGACTTAGCCCAAGCTTTCTTTGGAGCTTAATGTTGCTTTGAACACTAACTTTTACATGAATGAAACCTTCATTCCAACATTAAAATTCCATACATTAAACATGGCCATTATAGATTAATTAAACCATCAACATGCCTATTAACATGCACTATACCAAGCCAAGACATGACTAACACTTCACTATAAATTAAAACAGAACAACATTATGTTAAACCACACGATGGATCCTAAATAGACCCCATCATATCTAATGATATATCATGCCATACACAACACCAACCATAGACTTTCAACAATATTTAAGCAACAAATATCAATGATATTCATAACATGCCAAATAATGAAAATGACACATAGTGGTGGTATTAGTTGAGCACATAAAGCATTCATACAAGATAATGTAAATAGCTTTGTAACTCAGGAAAGTATCGACAAACACAAAGGCCTACATTCCCTCATAACCATGCATCTCATTGTAAATAAACAAAAATAACACATTCCTCCATTAGCAATGTTGATACATTCATTATCATAACATATAAAAGTATCATTCGCCATTCATAGTGCAATGCATGTAAAAGTGAATATAATTATTTGATTAAATCAAATGATTAGTAACTAATGTAGGGAGTTCAACTCTCCACTCACCCATAGGCCAACCATTAGAATATTTCTTGCAACTAGCCACCCCCAAGTTGGATTCAAACTCTGAGGAGTTAAGTGCTCAAGGGAATTCACAAGTCAACCATATCTCACAGGAATGCAGAGCACATAGTGTCTCCACCTACTAACCGGGAGTCCAGAGTACAAAATGTCTCCAATAATCAAACACTACAGGTATCCATAGCCCATAGTGTCTCCACTCGCTTAACCACTATAGGATTTTAGAGCCCATAATATCTCCACTTGTTAACACATATGATTCCAACGCACACTATTTCTCCACCTATTAGGCACCATGAGAATCGAGAGCACTCAAGGTATCCACCTTCTAACTAGGATTCTAGAGTCAACAGTGTCTCCACCAACCAAACACTACAGGTATCCAGATCCCATAGTGTCTCCACTGGCTTGACCACTAAAATATTTTAAAGCCCAATGTGTCTCCACATTCTAACCCACAGGTGTCCAAAGCATATTGTGTCTCCATTTGTTAGGCACCATGGTAATCCATAGCACTTAGGTTCTCCACCTTTTAAACACCATATGAATCTATAGCACTCACTAAGTGTCTCTACCTACTCTTCTTTATTTTCACTTTACACCACACTTCTACACATGTTGTTTCCCTTACACATGCAAATTATTTTAGCAAGCTCTCTCATGTTCTTTTCTGCACATCATAGCATATCGCCCTCACACCCATATTTAAACATAGTTCAACATACTCATGCATAACCATATACTCCCCTTTGTGTTTGTATTCTCTTTCCTTACGGTCTTCTCCTTCTGTCGACCCTTGTATCCCTCTTGCATATTTACCATACCAACATCTCGCTGAAGGAAAAGGTGGTATGGTGTTTTTCCTTCTCTCATGGAACCCATACTCCACCTCCCTTCCTTCCTATCATGCAGGCCATTAAACTCAGTCAGGGAATTGGTAGCATATTAATTGAAGCACCATGATTTTAATAACTTCCTAACCAACTCCTCCTCCTTAGAAATATGAATCTGTATCCACTCCACCATCCCAGTCACTGTTTACATTTCCATAACATTTACATGAATTTCAATTCACCTTGTGAGGCGAACCGCCCATTCGATGTTTTTACCTTCTTGCCCAGGTATCCCATAATTCATAGTGGAATTTACAAGAGGGTAGAAAAAAAGGTTTTCATAGAATGCACATAAAACGTTGATAAAGCTAAGTTTATTTAATCCTATCCATTTGCAATAAATTTGTACCAATTGATCCATACTTCTTAAACTACCACAAGACCTTATCAATTGTTTATCTATTCCTTATGAGTGCAATTCCAGCCCTTCATGGAAGAAAAGGACCACTTCACCCCTGGGAAATTTTAAATGTTGCAATCTAATATAAGTTGTCCGTCTCAATTTGTGGATGAGATATCAACTATTCATAGATATACACACACCCTTGTTAAGGTAGGAACACATTAAACACCGTGATTCATATCTACAATTGATCTCCCCCAAGCACATCTGTTGATTCTCTCCAAGACAATCAATTTCCCTTAATACCAGTATCTTGTGTTGTGACATTTTTATGGATTAAGGAATATTAGGAAGATTCACTTGTGTAAGTATGAAATAAAATATGCTCATTTTACCCCAATTATATCCTACAACCCTCCAAATTTTGAAAATTCCTTAATTGTACCATTATTAAAGGTGAATAATTTCATGACGTATTCAAAAAATGCCCATATTTGGCCCAACATTGAAGCTAAGCTATGATGTCCCATTGTGGCATCCTTGCCCAATGCTCTTAGCCATGGGGTGGGTTTCCACAAATAGGGCTTTCAAATTCCAATGCTCAAAGGCCATATCCCCATAATAACAACTGAAATAGGCCTCCCTAGAAGTACCATAATTAAATAAAATTAAGTAGTGAGATTACACAAGCATGGATTATAAGAGAGTCACGCCAAGTAAATTCTCATGGCTAAAATCAAGCATTTTCATACACATGTTAGATGCATATATTTCCACAACATAAAATTTTCATATTCATAAACAATAATAAGATGTATCTTTTAATTGAAGAAAGTGCAAGAAGCTAGCAATGTAAGAGCAATTTTCCTCCCAACCATAGTTGTATAGTGTAAAGACCACCATAAATTTGGTCTATAATTTCATTAGAGTGGGGGAAACAAGTTATATAATTCTATCTCTCTTAGCCCAACCCATATATATCCATGCTCAACCAATTTTCTCAAAATAGAGAATTATAGGCATCTCATATAGCCATCACTTCCACTACCCATGATAACACAAGGAAGATCTTCAATTTCTCAACTCGACAATCCCTTAGAGATATTATTTCTTTTGATAATATTAGTGTGGTTAGAAGGAGCCTGATCTGTTGTATGTGTTATGGGATTTCCCAACAATATTAATATTGGGCTTTCAAGCATCCAATGAGAAACAAACACATTCAGACAGGTGAATGGATCATAATAGGGAACATTTTAGGGGCCAAATTTCAAAATAAAACTAATTTTTACTTCTTTTATTTTTTCCAAAAAAAATCACCAATTTTGATTATTTTCCATAAATTATTTATTGAAATTCAATATGATAAAATTATTTTAATAAACGAATGGATGAAATATTATAGAAACTATATAACATCCTTAGAAATTTGAATAATTTCACAAAAATATCACTAAACATGTTAGAATTGGCATATTAAGAATTACTAATATTTGATATGGTTTCCACACGTTAAGAAAAGTCTGGATCCTTAAAATTTTCCCTAGAACTTTCTTATTTAACTAGCATCTATGCTTCCTTATAACTGCTTATAGTTCATCAAAATGGTATTTCCTCTTTGGAACATTGATTTTGGCTAATTTCCATATTGATAATAGTTAGCAATGAAGTTTACAACATGAGTAGTTTAGAGCATGAACATGAAAGTGATGGAATGATGGCTAGAGTTAATGAAAATGAGAGGATTGGAGGAAATGATAGCTAACATTACTTTGATAAGAGGAATGTATGACTCTTTCAAATCCCATGATGATTGTACTTAGCTCATGCTTTCATAACTATGTGAAAAGGTTTCCCCACCAAACACATACATGTATGTGTTGGATTACTTTATAAGTCAAATAAAGTGGATGGTTTTATTTAAGGTACACGATGGAAAATAGATGAGATCTAAGGTTGACATTTGACAATGAAGGATTTACTTTCCCAAAATCTTCCTTCCTCTTCCATTCTAGTGGAATCATAACCCCACTCGTACCCTCCATAGCCATCTTGGACCATTATATATAATATTCCAACTTTAGTATTTAAGTTGTTTGAATTCACGATGGTAATCCTACCACATGGACCATATAAGTTTATTTACACCATACATGCCTAACCATTCACTAGTCATGCCTTAGCCTTTAACTTTATATTAGGAACCCACACTAGCATATTTACATCATTTAAACAATCTAATTCAATACATTCAAAGGATCAAAACTAGGGTATTACAATACTCTTCATAATATGTGAAAGACTCCCCCACAAACCTCTTGCTTGCATTCAATGATTGGTTTAATGAGTCAATGGAGGTGGATGACTAGATTTGAGGCACATAGATAAGATCTATTGTGGACACTTAGCAATACATGATCACTTTTCCATAGTCTATTGTGAAACTAGCTCCAAAAATAGAAGAAAAGAGATATCAACGCCTTGGAAATAAGCCACTTCGAGGGGGCAACCTCCAATACATTACATAAATGAAAAAATCTTGGATGATACAAATGACCAAAACCTCCTTCTATATATAGGAGTCCATGGGGCCACAATATAATCTTAGTGGGGCCACAATGTAATCCTAGCCGACCTAACAATAATAATGGAAGGGCACAATAATAACAATATGGGGGTTACAGGGGTACAAAAATAACAATAAGGGGGGCTACACTAACATAATAAGGGACTACATATTAATATAGGGACTTAACATGCCCCTCTCCTTCAAACAAGTGTTGTCCTCAACACTTGATTATTTCTTGATGCTTCTGTATAAAATTATCATCCTCCCATGTGGAATCTTCTACAGGAAAGTTCTTCCACTTGCTGAGATACTCTGAAATTGATCGTACTTGTCAAGTTCTTATTTTTGTGACTGCTTCAGAAATTCTTTCGATGTGATGTTGATCTTCCTGTTGTTTCATTAGATTCTGCACCAAATTTAGGCTATCCTTTGAGAGGTGGAGAACTTGTTGTTGATGCTCGATGTGATCTTCCACTAATTTATCATCCATATTAGCTATTATTTGATCCTTCAAACCCTCCAACTTAGCCTTCATTTCTGCTTTTAAACCATCTATGTCATCTTCGGTTGCTCTTCGTAAGATCGAAATTTGTTGCACTTGGTACCGTAATTTTGATATCTCATACTGCAATTCTTCCTCTTCATGCGTCATAGTATAGCTTTTTGAAGGATTAATGGGTATGGAATTATTTTTCGAAGGCATTATAGAAACCAATACTGATAAAAATTCTAAAATATGCCCTTGGAATCACTTCAAACTGCTTTTTTTTCAAACGAGACTTCGTAATTCGAAAAAAATACACACCTTTTTCTTGCTTTTGAGGAGCTCAATATTGAAACTGAATTATCTCTGTGATTTTGGAACTTAAATATCTGAAATTTGGCCCTGGAGCATCCCTCTGAATTCTCTTTCGAATGCCATAGGTTTGACCTGATTTGGATTCTTCAAGGTAAAGTTATGTCAAATCTCCCACAATAACCTAATTATGGACTAGTTCAATAGATCGAAATTGTACGACTTGCCACGTGTCACTGTTTGCTCCTTTGGCTATGAAATTTATAGAAAATAAACTACAGTCCGTGTACTTCTAGTCACTTTTTACAGAATTCCAATCTGATGCTCAGAGAGAGTTATGAATATTTTCCCACGATCACCTCTTTGAGATGAAATTTCGGAGCCTGCAAAAGACCTAACTTCCACAGACCATATCTCCAAAAATATTGCGAACCAAGCTCTAACATTTTGCGACAATGTTCCTAAGGATTTCCGCTTCGCGCTCTAAAAAATTCAGCTTCTAAACCTTCGTAGAAAAAAATTTATAGCGAAAATTTCGCGATGAACTTTTTAAGTGAAATTCAAGAGCCTGCAAAAAGACCTAACTTCTACAGATCATATCTCTGAAAATATTGCGAACCAAGCTCTGCAATTTTGCGACAATGTTCCTCAGGATTTCAGCTTCGCACTCTAAAAATTTCAACTTCTGAACCTTCGTAGAAAAAAGTTATAGCGAAAATTCCGCGATGACCTTTTTAAGTGAAATTCAGGAGCCTGCAAAAAGACCTAACTTCCACAAATCATATCTCCGAATATATTGCGAACCAAGCTCTGAAATTTTGCGACGATGTTCCTCAGGATTTCGGCTTCGCACTCTAAAAATTTTAGCTTCTGAACCTTCGTAGAAAAAAATTTATAGAGAAAATTCCATGATGACCTGTTTGGAGCAGCGAAACCCTAGAATCCAAAGCTCTGATACCAAATGTTGAGAAACCAGCTCCAAAAATAGAAGAAAAGAGATATCAACGCCTTGGAAATAACCCACTTCGAGGGGGCAACCTCCAATACATTACATAAATGAACAATTCTTGGATGATACAAATGACCAAAACCTCCTTCTATATATAGGAGTCCATGGGGCCACAATATAATCCTAGTGGGGCCACAATGTAATCCTAGCCGACCTAACAATAATAATGTAAGGGCACAATAATAACAATATGGGGGTTATAGGGGTACAACAATAACAATAAGGGGGGCTACACTAACATAATAAGGGACTACACTATTAATATAGCGACTTAACATAGTCTCCCCTTTCTCTTCCGCTATAGTGGAATCATAACCCCCCATAATACATATACTCTTAGCAACCAAATTAAACCATTTTCGAATATTTTTCAACATTGATATCTATAATACTTTCACCTACTCTCACAACCTTACCACATGGTCCATTGGAGCACATTTACATGATACATACATACATAGCCATTTACTAGTTCAGCGTTACCATGGTGTCTCATTGCAATAGATGGCCATGTTTTACACCTACATGATTCCAATTGTAAAAAACAATATTACTACAATGTTTATCTATGTCCCCAAAAATTACTATAGTACTCAAACAAATTTCTCCCAATGATTGATGAGTTTTTATTTCCATGGAAAAATTATTGTATATTTGATGTTGCTAAGATGAAATCCATATATACATTATCTTTAACCTTATGACTCAAGTCATCAACAACTTATTCTAGATATTGCTTATTATAATCCTTCAACAAAATCTTTTAAATAAACCTTAACTTATCAAAAAATTTATCTCAAATACTTAATCCTACCAACCCATTCATAAAACTACTAAACTATTTTTAGAAGAAAAACATCTAAACATCAAAAAAACATACTAAATCTAAAACCAAAACTCCATTTTTAAATTATTCAATTGTGATGATTCCTTCTTGCATAAAAAAAATCATGCCATAAACTCTAATACCATTTTATATTTTTTAAATTATCTCGCTATTCCCAACTCTCCCCATTTTGTACATTAAAAATTGTGACAATACCAAAAAAAAAACTTCCTAATTAGATTCTTAGAATGCCATGTCACTTAATTTGATTGAAATAGTACAAACGAGCTTCCACATTAGATCATTCAAATACCACGTTAATTAAGTGAATAAGATGCTAGTTAACCTTTACCACATTATAAAGTTTATGCGATGGAAGAGTACACTCAAATCCCTCTATTATTAGCACTAGTTGGTTTCTTGAATCTAATTTTGATTTACATCGAGGATATAAAATTTTAGTTCAAATAGAAAAGCTTTAGCCAATCTCCGAGTCACCTCAAAATTGGCAACATGGGACTGCCATCATATTTATGTTTGGAATAACATAGGACTGCCATCGTATTTATGTTTGGAATAAATAAGAGTAGATACGTACTCTAGCGAGGTTATAAGTCATTTTCTGAAGGATAAGCATACTTATCAATTGTGGTACCGATTTCCTAGAGACGTGGTGGTCACTACACCCAAACCGGTAGAGCCGGTTTTAAGATCTATTCAATAAGCCTCAAAATTCGGTTTTAAGATCTATTCAATAAGCCTCAAAATTTGAATTTTAATCCAAAATTCCATATTTCAAAGCCCACTTGCCAAACAAAGTCTCATGTATGAATACTAACTTCATATACAATTCGAGATTAATGCAATGATTACAGCGGTTTGAGTATTAAAGGCCAGTTCTATATGTAAAGTATTTAAGTACTAAAGGCAAGTTCAATATGTAATTTTTGTTTAACATAGCTATTTTTCTATTGTGTGTGATATTCAACATTTACAGTAATTTATGTTTATAAAGCTATTTTATTATTTTCGTATGATATTCAACATTATGGTGAATTTTATTTTTAGATAAGTTGAAGTTTTATGGCTATGGGATTATGGATTGATGATGAATGAGTGTTTAGTTAAGGGTTTTTATGTAAAAAAATGTTTCAATATTGTTTATCTAAGTCGATTATGGTTTACATAAATAGTTTATATTAAAGATACTTCTCAATGTATTTTAATTATTTATTTTTTTGTCGAAAATACTTCTCAGATTCTGCCTGCGCCAAACCACTACCACCCGTTCATGAACATGACACTGGAAGTATTGAACCTGGTCAAATTTAGCCATGAAGGCCTCGTGCTCGTCCCTGTGAACTTGATCGAGGACGTTCAGTCACGCGGAGATAGATTACTCCAGTTTGAGGATTTTTGAGGAGTGACTCGGTATCCTGGATGGAGCCCGACCTGAAGACCTAGAGTGCCCTCTGCTGGAGTGGTCCCGAAGCACCAAAACATGTTGACGTCCCTGCTCGCAGTCAGTCATTCCTATGCCACGACCATACTGCATGGCCATCCTACGACGATTGCCCACCATGGAAGCAACCGACGATCTGCGACCCCCATGAGTACCACAACCCCCACGACCATTGCCTCTCGAAGGACCCGCTTCCCGCTTGGAGCTCCCACCTCGAGCATAAACAACATCACTCTGAGACCTAGAGAGGGGGGAAAAACCTCCAGGCTTCTCCAGATAAATAACGGGCGAGGAGCGGGGACTGGGATTCATGATGGAGCTCAAAGGGAAGCTACAAATACAGAGAAAAGAGACACCCAAAACACAACCACCAGCCACCAACAAGCAAAGAAGCTCAGCTGCAAACGGGAGAGAATAGGGAAACCAATACAAAAGTCCCTGCCACCAAAAAAATGACACCCAAATGGGGACGAGCCGGACCAGAAGGGAAGAAAGAGACCCGAGGAGAGAGAACCATATATACAATAGGAAACACATGAGACAGAATTGAAGGGAAAGGCCTCGAATTCGATATCGACCTGAAAACCAAATCATAGCACCAGAGAGAGAATTTGGACCAAAGGCCCCAGAAAGCAAGAGCCATGATGCGAGAAAACCTAGAATTGCCACCCCGAGAGTTGCAACACCACACACAGACCCAGAACTACGAAAACAAGGATCATAGATCCAACACAAAGCACTCCAGTAGTGTCTCCCAAGCAGCCAAGGTGAGAAACCCCGGGAGAAGAATGCAATTAAGCCTGGAGTTGGCCAGAACCGAGGAAGGTGCGTCCACCAGATAGGGGCTACAAAAGAAAGTTTATCTGTTAATGGAAGCAGGCAAGAGAACGTCGCTTGAGGCACAGCTGAAATGTGCAAGATAGACCACCACCCAAGACCAGAAGCCAGAGAGACTGCGAGCAGAGAGGGAGGCACATAACACAAAAGGCATTAGACAACTGAGGGGAATTTCCATTGATGGAATATAGCCAGAGGAGGAGAGGCTCCATCACGCCGAAACGATTGCACAAAGGAGGAAATGAATGGTTCATACAAGTGGCCATAGTAGTATTAACTTTAGCGTGGTGGAGGGGTTGTTGTCCTGCACTCCCCCACCTTAAACTGTGCATACCTGACAATTGTTACGTGACAGGTGGATACCACTATCCGACACCCCATCGCGGATTCTCAATGTAATATTTAAATTAAGATATTAGTTTCAAATTTTCATTAAGATATAAAATTTTAAAGATAATTTTACGTTTTCATTGAGATATAAAATCATTAACTCATGAGATGTAGGCCAATCAACGATAAGGTGTTCTATTAAGACATTCCTTCTATGGAGGTTGTTGGTTTGAAAATATGTGGGTACAAAAAATTGAACCATTTAAAGAGTTGGTGTGGACTCGGTTAGATGCAATCCTCGGGTGATTTTGACGGGTTGTTGGTTTGAAAATCTGCGGGTATGAAAAATTGAACCATGCAAAGGGTTGGTCTGGCCTAGGTTGGATGTAATCCTTAGGTGATTTTAACATCTTGGATGCTCTTGGATCATCATTTCTTACCCAAAGGCTAGTCTCACAAGTCAAATATGAGCTAGAGAATAAAATAAAAAAGAAAAAGAAAGATATAAAATCATTAAGATAATTTTTTGGGTAAGAGATAAAATTATAGTCAAGATAATATTTTATTTTATGTATAATATTAAGGATATGTGTTACTAGAAAGCACATGACCTTATTGGAGGTAGCCATTACAATTATCACATGGGACAGTGGCTTCATGTGCTTGTTGTCTTGTTTGAAAATGGCCTGTTTTGTCTTAGAGAAAGGCTTAAACATATCTTTGATTAGGTTGTTGGGTATTTGTTATATTCTTTCCACGAATAGTTGCACATGCGGGGGGGGGGGCATAGGGGGGCAACAACCCCCTCTGTCCAGGGATTTGGAGGGGGCGAGTAGCCCCCTACACGGGGTCCGGGGTTGTGCCCCAGGAAAAACAATTTGGACCCTATTTTAGGTGGGAAAACCCACCTATGGTTTTGTGCATGGGTTTGCACATGGTTTTGGGGCATGATGGCTTTCTGCCCCTGGTATTTTGTAGATCTGGTCAAGGGAACTACGATTATGTTCTAATCCAGGGTTAATGGATTGGGGTTTATGAATGCTTCAACATGTATATATGTGCGATGCAACACTAAAAGGAATATAATGAAAAACCAAGCTGATAGTCCCCATTTGGGATACAGGGCAAAAATCTTTGTGTATATCTATTTTATGTTTTATGCTCTCGCTATTGTTTATTTTCTGTTTTTTAAGAATTCGTTTGCAAATAATTTATGTACAGGGTTAAAACCTACATAGGTAAGCTCTCATTTTCCTTGGATGTAAAGAAAAATTAACCACTTAAGGTCTAGGAACATGTGACAAGAGTGTAACTTTGTTCCTTTAAGGACCACCAACAAGTCAATTTAAGTGTCATGGTTTTTTTGTTAGTGACAATGATGACTCAACCTACATTCATGGATATTAACATGTGGTAATTGTTTGCATCGCTAATTACTAATACCACATTAAAAATTTAATAAAAATAAAACGATGAACCATTAAGAAAAATGTATAATAATGTTAAAGGCCCATACAGTTATGAAGTCCATGAAATTTCTCAATTACATCTCAGTATAATTCTTTTATGATTTAATCATACTATTTGGGTAAAATAAAGACAATGAATATACTCTTAGCAACATGATAATAAATGATATATATATATATATAGTTAAATTGAAAACATTTTAGATTTAATAATTGCAGCGATCAAAGTATAAATTTGGCAGACACTCCTACTCGTCAAGTAAATTTCTTATGACGAGTTTCTTTTTAAAATTTCCCTTCACATGACATTTTACATTTATTTATGTCTATCATTTAGATGCAATTACTATATTTGTTTTCTTAATTTTTTTTTACTAGAACAATTTTCTGGTTGATATAAGTTGTGTTTTTATTTTAACGATTCTAGCTTAACCACGAGGCAAAATGAAACCAAGTAAAATCATAGATATACATGTTAGATAACAAACATATTGAATCATGTTCATTATTACTAAACTAGCCAATGATTCAAGGAAATTATGTATAACCATTGTTTATGTAATTTCAATACTTTTGCAATTCATGTTGAATTATTCTGCAATATTTCTCAATTAGTATACTCAAACGCTTTAGATGTAATGTATTTTGAAAGGAGAAATTGATCTTAACTTTCAACATGATGAGTTGGATAAAGATAAGATCTTATAAATAATAAAGCAAATTCGAGCGCTTTTACTTTTAAATAGGGATTTGGGGGGATTCAAATATTTCAAGCAATAATAATACACAAGGTATGTATTTTGAAGAAAATTGTGACAGTTTAACAAGGATGAATCTCTCTAGCCAACATCCCAAGATTTGAAAGACCCAAACCTAGTCATGTTTAGATTCAATTATGAATTTATGAAATGCATTAGAGCCATGACAAATATCCATTTGAGATTTCCATTTCCAACCACAAAATATATCCATTTTATAACAACTGGGATTTATCATCAACATATTAACATTAAACAAACTACATAAAACCTCTCAAAATCAACAAAAACTTGTCATGCCACTATTATTATTTTTATTAAACAACTAAAAAACCCTTTAATATAATTACTCTATCCCCATAGGTTAGTGTTTTATATAGCATACAGATGGCCCAAGGTTAGCACATGAGTTCCACCCTTTAAGCTTCAAAGTTTAGGGTTCAGGGTGCATGGTGTGGAATTGCATGACATGAGTTTATAGGGATACACGCCTTTTTTAGCATGCCCAAATACCCACAATCAACTTAATAAGTGTCATACTTTGAGCAAAACTTGTGTTTATCTAAAAGTCTGCAAGCACATGCAATATGTGCTTATCTTGGAGTTTCATCTTGTGCCTAACTTCTTTTATTGTCTCCAATCCAATTCGAAATTGGTTATATCTATGGTATAGAGTTATAAATATATATGTAATAGATATCTCTCGATAATGTACACACACATGCACACACGCACACATCTCTCTCACACACAAAAAGATATGAGTAAAATTTTATCTCACCCATTTTATTTTCAAATTAAATAAATATCAATAACAATTTGTAAATTTTAAAATCATCAATATTTGAATTTTACATCTTGAAAGATTTGATCTCTCAACATTTAATTGATCCTAAATTAAAACAAATCTATATTATTACATATCTTAATTTATATAACTTTTAATACTTATTATAAAATATATATTATTTATTTAAAACATATTCTATATTTATATATATATATATATATTTTTGTTAAATTTAACGTAGCTACACATATTTTTATTATTATATAATATAACATTTAAATTATAATTTTAAAATAATAATATATACTATGAATTAATAATATATAATTAACTATGATTAATATAGCAAAATAATTATATATACAAAAAAATGTCTATTCTGATATATAATATATTTAATTTTATATAAATTCGCTTACATTCACCTTTGAATCAATCTTCTTCTCCCTTTCCAATCATCTTCGACTCTATGCTTCTCATTCTTCACCAGCTTACTCGAGGCAACCCAACTCCTAGCAAATCTCATTTAAGTTTTCAAATCTTTAGGCTTCTACATTGACAAACACTTTGACAACGTAAGGTATACATTTTTTTTATTAGGCGATTTAAATTCTTTGTACATGGGTTTGTATTCTCATATATATATATATATATATTATTTTAATTATATATATAATTTTTTTTTCAATTTTTTTTTTTAATATTTTTTAAATATTTTTTTTAATTTAATGTTTTTTTTCAATTAAATTTAATCTTAAAAACTTATTTTTGGTTAAACCAATTAACTTGAAAGTAACCAAATTTCATTATAAACATTCTTAATTACAAGTTTCTTCATTAACATACATGTGACACATGCATATTAGTTGCAATGATTTCTAGCTAGATAATTTGATCTTTGAAACCAACTCTTTGCTTCATCAACACCCGGATGTACTAATGCATGAATACCAACTCTTACACAACCCAAATGCAAAAATTGGGTTCCCAGCTTTTTAGCTTCAGCTTGAAGTTCCTTCGGGTTTAGAATAGGGATTAACTGTACACGATCACTATTCTCTTCTATAGAGATGACCGACTCTTTAATGGTGATCCTAGTGGCTGCTTTCAGATGCCAGACACCTAGGTCACTATAGACTTGAGAGGCGGATATCCTGGGCAAAACCCATCTTGCTTGAGGTTCAACCTCTTAATAGAGATGGTCAGACTCATTAATGACTCTACTACTGTTGCTAGCAAACATATCCCGTAATGGGTTTTGTTCATCCCTATCTTTCTGTTCAATTTCTCTGTAAGATACAGACTTTGACAT
>CM076572.1:775387526-775492484 GCA_034641835.2 Pinus albicaulis
AACCTCAAGCAAGATGGGTTTTGCCTAGAATATCCGCCTCTCAAGTCTATAGTGACCTAGGTGTCTGGCATATGAAAGCAGCCACTAGGATCACCATCAAAGAGTCGGTCAGCTCTATAGAGGAGAATAGTGATCATGTACAGTTAATCCCTATTATAAACCCAAAGGAACTTCAAGCAGAAGCACGGAAGCTAGGAACCCAATTTTTGCATTTGGGTTGTGTAAGAGTTGGCATTCATGCATTAGTACATCCGGGTGTTGATGCTTATGTGCTTGCTACTGTCAGAGATCTGACGCACAATAAGTATACGGATTCTTTAATTGGAGGGATTGTTTCTCCATTGTCTAATGGACCGGTGTGGTTTGATTGTTACCTGAACTTTTTGGTATCAATTACAGATGAAACCATGGCAGATATATTGCAGCTTCAAATCCAAACAATGGGATTTGATATGAGGAAGAAACGACAAAATATTGCCATTCAGTTTCGCGGATGTTTCCGCCATACCTCCACTATGTTTCCTGCAGTCCTCCATGCACCCAGTAGAGAATCCAAAACCAGTGTCGTAGTCCTGACAGATCCCAAAAATAAAAAGATAGAACATCAGGCTATTAAATGGGAAGATCTGACTTTCTCAGAACACTGGACAGTTCCGAACCCCAAGCCTCTCGTTGTACAGAAAACAACTTCCGCCAACAATACAGAAAATCAGTCCTCTGCTACCCTGTCTTTTCCCAGAAGGTCAACCATAGACAGAAGAAGGATTGAAGAAGCCTGCAAGAAGTCTCCTATGTATATACCTCCAGATTGTATAGATACTGGTTTCCATTCAATTGTTTCTAATTGTAGACATGTAGCTTTGTTTGATTTTGCTCAGTTTGTTAATTATCGCCTCGAAAATCCACGTTCCCATAAAATGCAGTTGATGAGAGTCTTGTTTATACTATTCTTCATATAAACTATATATATATATATCAGAGGCGTTTTCCTACGTTTTCATTACCCATAAATCCTAATCCAAAATGCTCGACATTTTTTCCCCAGTGATAATTTGGTATGTTTTTATGACATCTCATTCCAGAAAGGAAAAATGAAGATCCAAGACTGTTACAGATTCTGAAAACCGAGACCAAACAATATCTGCGATATGGATCAGTTGGCATCGAACAAACTAATCAATGATCCGAATGCAGATTCGCAGATTCGTCGTAACTAAAAGACCATCAAGGCTCGAAATCCAAAAGTTTTATACTTTAATGATGGTTGCTTAAAACATGAGATCCCCGTTAAATGGAATATAACTGTAAGTTGAACCGGGATCTATTAAAATTTCACCAATCCACAAGCCGATCCTCTTGCGTGTTTTCCCAAAGGAAGAAAAAATGAAGATGGCTGAAGAATGGAAAACTTTTATGGAAGAAGAAGGAGTTTGGATTTCATTCTATTCATGGAAGAAGAAAATGGAATCTGATGTAGTTTTAATGGCAGATTCAGTCGCCTCCTCTTCACATTCCTAGACTGCACCAGATGGCAGTAAGATTGAGACCTCCACTACCTATCCTCCTTTCAAAAGCATTGTCCTAGGAGAAGGACAAAGTCCGGCACATGCATATCCTCTGGTTCAGAGAGATAATGCATTAATGGGAACAGAGGGTAGAATCCAACAAATTTCTGAACAGGTTAACTGGACAAACACTGCTCTCATAGGTCTAGAGAAGAATGTTGCAAAAATACACATCTGTCTGACAAGTTTGACAGATTAGGTTTAAAGAAAGCAAACAAGCCTATTCCGCTTTCTTTCTTAACTAAAGGAAAGAGTGTACATCCTCATGAGTTTGAAAATCCTATCTCTCAATTTCCTCATCTCTTTCCTAAAGAAGTGCCTCGGCTAACCCAACAGTCTGAATCCAAGCCAGAAGAAAAGTCTGAAAAAATAACCATAGCCCAAGCTCTAGAAATCTCAGATTCTGAAAAACATGCTTTTCCAATATATGAGCCTTTGGAACCACAGTTTACTAGACATGTTGCCCCTGACCTTTATGGTGCAGGAAAGATTCCAGCCCGAGAGACTTTCCATGAAGGGAGTCATAAGGAGTGGAACATTGATGGCTTATCTGCAGCACAGATCAGGCAATTTCTTGATCAAATGATTATTGAATATAAACTGATGTGTGTACAAGGTAAGAGTGAAGTAGAAGCATGCAAAACACTTATTCAGTGTTTTACTGGCACTCTGGACAGATGGTGGGAGTTAGAGTCATCCCCTGTTATGTTAGATAAAATGGAAAAAGAAGTGTTGAGAGATGAACAGGGTGATGTCAAATTTAATGATGATGGCACATCATAGAATAACATGATTGGTGCACTCGTTGCACTAATACAGGAGCACTTTTGTGGTGCAGAATTTGCACTTAGTGATAAAAATGAAATCATCCTGATGAATTTAAAGTGCAATAATATTAACCAATTTGAAGACTTCCATAGAGACTGGATTGAACGCATATTTTTGGTCAAGGATCCAAAGAATATTTTGTGGAAGCAAGTATATCTTGCAGCTTTACCATCAAAGCTGGTTGATATACTGAAGTTGCAAGAAGCTTTCCCTCTGCCACTTGAAGTTTATGTTTGGGGAGACTTCTATGATATAATTACTAAAGTCTTGATTTATTTATGTACCAGTTCTAAGATGCAAAAGTCTATAGATAAATTAAATAGACTTCCTGGTACAAAGTCTTTCTGTGGTAGATATGGAATAACCGTTGACGATCCTTTGGTGCATCGCAGAAAGCATAAGAGGCATGCAAAGAAGGCTTACAAAAGAAGTAAAGCCTCCACCTACAGATTGAGCTCAGGAAAAAGACGAGAGCTCCTAAGGCCTAAAGAATCTAGAAGGCCAAAAGAAAGAAGAGGACATTACCGCTATAAGCCAAAGACACACTACTACCAGCCTCATGACATTCGTCCCAAAGATGTCAAAATTGCCAGAATGAAAGAAGTAGTCTGTTGGTTGTGTGGTCAACCTGGTCACACTTCAAATATGTGTCCTACAACTCTAGAATCTAAAAGAGGATTGGGTAAAAAATCCCAAAAGAATAAACAACCATCTACTAGTGCTACAGCCCCTACTGTCACAGTTAAAACTGAGCCTAGATGTGCCTACTGTCATTCCTCTTTTCATAAAACTGCTGACTGTCATACTCGTTCTGGTCTCCAAATCCAACAACATGTCAAACAGTCCTCTGCCTCTTCCTCTTCAGATGACTATTCCTCCTATTCTTCCGAGGAACAAGTCAATATGTATTGTCAATGTTCTAACTCAGACGCATGTCATTGTTCTAACTCTGATTCAGATTCTTTTTCTTCTGCTGAAGAAGAACTTCCCCATGTTCTCATGGCTCAAGTTTATGATGATGATCTTAAATTTTTTGCTCAGATCCGAGCCATGGATGAAGGTGATCTCAAAGCTGCCCTTATAGCCGCTTACTTGAAGAACATGCCTGGTTCTTCCAGTTCTTCCTCCAGTTCTTCTGCCAAGAAGCCCAACTTTTTTGAAGCTTCTTATGAAAGAAACACCAAAACGTATCTCCAACACAATTCTAACAAAGTTCGTGCACTCAGTTTGGGGGAGGTGAGTAAGGAGATACATGATTTAAAAACAGAAATACGCAGTATGAAAAATGAACTCTCTGTCCTGAAAACACAAATGAATCAGTCAGCATCTTCTTCTACAAATTTTTCAGGCAAACAGACAAATTATACACTTCATACTGCTCCTAAAGCCGAAGTACAGCTTGCCACAGGAAAATTTGATCCTTCATCAGGCTTTAGTGAAATCGGGGATATGCAAGTTCTCGCTATTCAATACCAACAACACCATGTACAGGTAAATCTCTGTATTGCTGGTCATACTTACAAGGATGGTTACACTGGCAGACCTTGTAAGTCAAGAGCCATTTCCATGTCTGTAGAACACAGACAACTCTGCCAGAAGGAGATTGAACAACTTCTTCAAAAGAGGCTCATCAGAGAATCCAACAGCCCTTGGAACTGCTATGGGTTCTATGTCAACAAAAGAAGTGAACAAATCAGAGGAGTTCCTAGACTGGTAATAAATTACAAGCCTCTGAATAATGTTCTAGCAGATGACACTTATTCGATCCCTCATAAAGGTGATCTGATAAGAAGGATTTCAGGAGCCAAGGTCTTCTCTAAGTTCGATCTAAAGTCTGGCTTCTAGCAAGTTGCTATTGCAGAAGGTGATAGATGGAAGACAACATTCAGTGTTCCTCATGGACACTATGAATGGAATGTAATGCCATTCGGTCTAAAACATGCGCCTTCAAAGTTTCAGAAGGTAATGGACTCCATCTTTAAACCCTTTGATGAATGGTTACTTGCCTATATTGATGATCTGCTCATTTTTTCAATTTGCAAGACCACTTCAGGCACCTGAAGATTTTTATGAAGTTGGTCCAGAGAAATGGTTTAGTCTTGAGTAAGAAAAAGATGGAACTCTGCAAGACTAAAATTAAGTTTTTAGGGCACGAGATTGAAAATGGAGAAATTTCTATTCAGAATCATGCACTTGAATTTGCTGACAAGTTTCCTGATGTCATTCTTGACAAAACTCAGTTGCAAAGGTTCTTAGGATGTTTAAATTATGTTAGCAGTTTCTATCATTTGTGTGCCATTGATAGGTCTTTGCTCAATCAGAGACTCAGGAAAAATCCCAAACCTTGGACAGAAAAACATACTCAGGCAGTGAAAGAAATCAAATCCAAGGTTAGAAATCTCCCTATCTTACATGTTGCAGATGATAATGCTTATAAAATTGTTGAAACGGATGCAAGAAACATTGGTTGGGGAGGTGTCTTAAAGCAGAAGCCGAATGAAGAAAGTCCCAAGGAGCAAGAACAGGTTGTCTAGTTTGTTTCTGGTGTTTGGAGCAAGGCAGAGTTGAATTATGCTCCAATTGAGAAAGAGGTAAAGGCAGCCTGGAATTGTATTAGTAAATTTTCAATTCATTTGGCTAATAAACTGCTAGGAGAGGCTTCTCAAAAGCTTGCTTGCTGTCACTTATAGAACCCATAAGGTTCAAGGGGGTGGTGGATTCTACGATGAGCTTCTTTTGAAAAATTTGTTCAATCTCATACGGCGAGTTGTACGTGTTCTACGGACATGGAAATAACTCTTGACTTACAAGAGGTCTGCCAGCGTAACCTTCCTTGTAAGGTGGTTCCACACAATGTTGCTTCAGACATAATGCAGACCATTTGGTTCCTGGAAACAACATGTTTCTTCTTCAAATTCTCTCTGAATGAGAGATACTACCAGACCTGCGGAAGACTCGACATTGTTGATATTTGATAATCACCCCTTTGTGGTCTTTGAGTTACGCCGGGCTTTTTTTCAGCTTGTGAGTCTTACCTGCTTTGCACCATGGGTGGTAGGATGGATGTGAGGCAATTCAATTCTCTCTCCAGAAATAGTAATAAAATACCCTGAAGATTTGTCAGGGAATCTGAAAGACCTATGTGGTTCTACTTCTGCTAAAAATATATTTCCTAATATACAGTCAACCGGAATATCAGAAACTGCAAAGGAAAGTTTAACACATTTTGAATCAAAGCAAACAGCAGCTTTGGAGACTTCAAATTTCAACTTCTTTGTTCCTAATCCCATTACTTCCTTCTTGGCTGTGGTCCAGTATTTTGAAGGGATTAGTGTTTTGGAAACAAGGTTAATATCTGATCCAAAATCAATAAGTGCAGTAACCTTGTAAGTATGACCAGCAACACAGAGATTTACCTGTACATGGTGTTGTTGGTATTGAATAGTGAGGACTTGCATATCCCCGATTTCACTAAAGCCTGATGAAGGATCAAATTTTCCTGTGGCAAGCTGTACTTCGGCTTTAGGAGCAGTATGAAGTGTATAATTTGTCTGCTTGCCTGAAACATTTGTAGAAGAAGATGCTGGCTGATTCATTTGTGTTTTCAGGACAGAGAGTTCATTTTTCATACTGCGTATTTCTGTCTTTAAATCATGTATCTCCTTACTCACCTCCCCCAAAGTGAGTGCACGAACTTTGTTAGAATTGTGTTGGAGATACGTTTTGGTGTTTCTTTCATAAGAAGCTTCAACAAAGTTGGGCTTCTTGGCAGAAGAACTGGAGGAAGAACTGGAAGAACCAGGCATGTTCTTCATGTAAGTGGCGATAAGGGCAGCGTTGAGATCACCTTCATCCATTGCTCGGATCTGAGCAAAAACTTTACGATCATCATCATAAACTTGAGCCATGAGAACATGGGGAAGTTCTTCTTCAGCAGAAGAAAAAGAATCTGAAACAGAGTCAGAGCAATGACAGGCGTCTGAGTCAGAACATTGACAATACATATTGACTTGTTCCTCGGAAGAATAGGAGGAATAGTCATTTGAAGAGGAAGAGGCAGAGGACTGTTCGGCATGTTGTTGGATTTGGAGACCAGAACGATTATGACAGTCAGGAGTTTTATGAAAAGAGGAATGACAGTAGGCACATCTAGGCTCAGTTTTAACTGTGACAGTAGGGGCTGTAGCACTAGTAGATGGCTGTTTATTCTTTTGGGATTTTTTACCCAATCCTCTTTTAGATTCTAGAGCTGTAGGACACATATTTGAGGTGTGACCAGGTTGACCACACAACTAGCAGACTACTTCTTTCATTCTGGCAATAAATTGAAAACAACCAAACTTCATTCAAAACCTTCTTAATTACAAGTTTCTCCATTAACATACATGTGACACATACATATTAATTGCAATGATCTCTTCAATGTGCTTTACCTATGTAACTTTATATGCTACATTTTCACTTGTGCACCATTCTACTTTGCATAAATATTTTGACATACATCTAACTTTTTTATGCACTATTTTCTCTTTCTTTCTCTTAATTTTTCTATAACCCATTATTTACATACTCATTTTTTTCACACTAATTTTTATTTATTTATTATTTTTCTTTCGAACTATGTCAAGCCAAGACAGGGGCTAGCCCCAATGTTGGCAATGTTGGATGGAAGAACAACCCTAATGTTGACAATGTTGGATGGAAGAACAATCTACCCACTGGTGGGATTATTTATTTATTATTAGTTTTTTTCGAACCAATTTGAGCCAAGGTCAGGGCATTGGCAATGTTGGATGGAAGAACAATCTGCCGACTAGTAGGATGTTATCACCATGATTATATGAAGCTCAATGAGCTTGTATGCCCATTAGAATAGTTTAATTTTCCCAAAAGTGACTCCCATCCTCAACCCCTTCCCATGAAATTTGTACTTGAACTAGCCCCATACAAATCAATTAATCTACACCTCTTAAAGTTTCAAACACTAATTTTATTAATATAACCTTTACCTACACCTCTTAAAATCTATCTTTCACTTAAAAAAAACCTTACCTCCAAAACATGGTTGAAACAACACACCCACCATATTAAACTACCCAACATTTAAGTTTTCAAAACAAAAAAAACAAAATATTCATCACTTAGAACCATACCCACCTTGTGTTCAAAGTCAAGATGCCCCACACATCATTGACAACATTGCACACCCTTACGATACACATGCTCTATTCAAAAGTGAAGAGGCTCCCACAATATACGTTTTACCAAAACACTTCAGTTGGACATTGACAAAAAGAGACTAGTTTTACCGGCACCCCTAACGTGGCAAACGAAGAGGGTAAAACAGTGCACCAAATTCAAACGCTTCCAACTACTCGGCGCCATGATTTCTTGACCCTCACGGAATACTCTTTAATTTTCGCCAATTCACGGTTAATGATCCCCCCTTTTCCCCTCTCTAATGGTTATGGACCACACATTTGTCTTCACTTTAGAAAACACACAAAAGTGTATATAGTTGATAAATGTCGCTTCCAAGCAAACAAACAAATTAATGAGAAAGTTTCGTGTGAGTTAAGCTCTTGGCTTGAATAATTGAAGGCATGCTTTATTCTACACGCAATCCATCCAACATTTCACTTATGAGAATGTTATAGAAACGTTTTCCATTGTACCCATCATGGCAAATTTTGTTAATTTGGAGCAAACATGTAAAAACATGAAGTACTAAGGACACAAATTCACTACTCGTGAAAAATCCTTGTTATAGAAACGTTTTCCATTGTACCCATCATGGCAAATTTTGTTAATTTGGAGCAAACATGTAAAAACATGAAGTACTAAGGACACAAATTCACTACTCGTGAAAAATACTTGTTATAGAAACGTTTTCCATTGTACCCATCATGGCAAATTTTGTTAATTTGGAGCAAACATGTAAAAACATGAAGTACTAAGGACACAAATTCACTACTCGTGAAAAATCCTTTACCAAGATTCTAGAATGAATTCTTGAAAATTCTTTTACCAAGATTATGGAATGAATAAATGATTTTAATGAAGTCCACAAGGCTGAGCAGCTTATAGGACTTAGAGAATAACAATTTTAACTTATTTTCCTATTTTTTTTTATGTTAGATATTTTGGTATGATTCTTGACTAGAAGACTAGCAATCTGATTGATTTTATTTTTGCCAAATAGATGATGCATATTGTCAACCTTTAGATTGTTTTCATATTGAATGCAAATATCCTTATATGCTGCACACTCCATAACAAAGTGCCATTCCGTCTCCAACACAACTTTATCGCAGAGAATTCAAGTTCTCTCTTCCCAAACTTCTTTAAGGATTTCCACCTTCCAGTCCCACATCTAAGGTGATGTGACCATGTCCTCAACTTCGCCACTATCACCTTTGCTTTTCCTTTAATATCTGCTCCTAAATATGTTTTCTCACCATGGTCACAAGTTGGATTGAACTCTTTAATGTAGTATGCTTTTTTACGCCCATTGTGATTGGTCCACATGGCAGTGCTAAATTTTTCCATTAAATTTTTTTTTATTTCTTAGTTGGTGCTAGAACATTCATGCAACTTGATATTCCACTTAATGCAGTTTAAAGAGAGTCAAAATTTGAAGAAAAATATGTGAGTTAAATAATGACTTTTTTTTTCCATAATTAAATTGATTTTATATTTATTTGAATTTTAATATTGAATAAAAGTAAAATGCTATCATTAGAATTATGTGTCATTAAGACTATTTTAACGAGTAGTCTTGAGTGCGACTTTTTGAATGCTTTTAAGGTGGTTTTTTTTGTGTAATTTTTGCTAATCTTGCACAATCCAAGTGCCCTAGAGTTTTAGAGGGTGCTGAATACATATATAGTAAAAAAACCAGTTTAAATAACAAAAACCAAGATTTTACCTCAAATTTTTTCACCCAAAAAATTACACTAAAAACAACTCACTATTTTAATAATATAGAACTTGATTGAATATAAATACTTCTTCAAATAACTTATTTCCTAAAAAAAAAATAACTCTTCCCATAAAATCTACACTTACAATTCAATAAAAACTAAACACTACACAAACCAACGATTTATTTGCCGGATGAATAATGAAATTTATCAACTTAATGATTCTACAACACGGCAAACAAGTCAAAGCAGGCGGTATACGAAAACCAGATAGCTCCTTTATTCTACACGCTTCGACAATAATGCGCTTCATTAAAAGCTATATGGCCTATGGTCTGAGAAATTGGAGAGATAAAAAGCTCCGGCCATGGCGGTTGCAACAACCTTTGGAATTAAATCAGAAATCCCTGCCATGGCGGTAGCAAGAATCTCTGCAGGAAAAACACAGCACTGCTACTCCCTTTCCCCATCTGATGTACGGATTTCGTCTGCACCACAGAACCCACAGTCTCAGTTCAAAAGGAAATCGAAGGTAAAGCTTTCCTCCAGGTTTCTGGCCAGCGAGAGCCCCTGGAATGGCCTGGTCGCCTATCAGTGCAATAACAGACATCGAATTAATAGCAGCTTCCCCCGATCTACCAGTCGTGTGGTAATTTGACTTTAATCTTAGCGTTTGCTTGTGTAAAGCCTTTTTTCAATGCGTTCTGTTAATTAATTATGAGGGCTGAATCTTGGCGTTGGATTGGTAGGTGGCGAGATTGTTTGGGCCTGCAATCTTCCAGGCATCGAAGCTCAAGGTTTTATTTCTTGGAACACACGAAGAGAAGCATCCGGCGCATCTTCCCAGGACTTATACGCTCACACACAGCGACATCACGGCCAAGATAACGCTGGCTATTTCTCAAACAATCAATAAAGATCAGGTCGGCCTGTGTTCTGTTTTGCTGAATTTTTTGAAAATAAGATTTTTATGGCTCAGAAGTTTAAAGTATGTGAGTTCTTTATATGTGTGCACAAAATAGGATTTTTATGGCTCAGAAGTTTAAAGCCTGTGAAATCATTATATATGTGCACAAAATAGGATTTTTGTGGCTCAGAAGTTTAAAGCCTGTGAGTTATTTATATATCTGCACAAAATAGGATTTTTATGGTTCAGAAGTTTAATGCCTGTGAGTTCTTTATATATGCGCACAGTTGCAGGGATGGTATAACAGGTTACAGAGAGACGAAGTTCTTGCGCAGTGGAAGAAATCTCAGGGAAAAATGTCTCTGCACGTTCACTGTCACATAAGCGGAGGTCATTGGCTCCTGGACGCCATCGCTAGACTTAGATTTTACATCTTTCGCAAGGAACTGCCAGTGGTAGGCCTCTTATTTTGCTTCATTTCTTTGTTTTTAACCAGGATTGAAGGTACATTTCCAGTTAATTTTATTAGATTTTTGGGGTTAAATGAACAATTTCATCAATGGACACCTCTTATTTTGCTTCATTTCTTTGTTTTTAACCAGGATTGAAGGTATATTTCCAGTTAATTTTATTAGATTGTTGGGGTTAAATGAACAAATTCATCAATTTACAGGTGCTGGAGGCGTTCAGACATGGGGATCGGGCCCTGCTTGAGAAGCACCCAGAGCTGGAGACCGCACTGGTTTGGGTATATTTTCATTCCAATGTCAAAGAATTCAAACGTGTGGAATGTTGGGGTTCTTTGGCTGAGGCATGCAAGGTAAGCCAATTGATATTTCATGTTTTACTCTCTTGATAAATCATAATGATGCTGATGATTTACAATAAGTTTGTAATATTTTTGGTTGTTTTTTTATTTATTTGTATTTATGTTTTTATATAAAGGATAGGACAAGAATGAGGTTATTGGTAGTTTAATATGTTAGATGTATAAATTGAACCTGAAATGGAAGCATAGAGCACCCAAAGTTATATTCAATTGATTGCTTTGAAAATAATTTACTAAAACCATTATCTATTTGAGTTGTTCTAAATAAATTTAAAACATTTAGATTTCTTTAGAGCAACCCAAAGTTACATTTAATTGATTATTTTGAAAATAATTTACCTAAAAATATGATTAGAATTAACTTTAATATTAGATGAAAAGGTTTTTCTAACAACACATTATTGTGATAAAATTGTACCAAATTAATCAAATTTTAAGACATGATTTATATATGTGTGTGTGTGGAAAGTATGTATATCTCTGTAAATTAGTAATTGTTTCCAACATCAATATGTTATGCAATTTTGGAGGTGTTAGACTCTCTAATAAATTGCAGTCGCTCACTTTTAGGAACATATAACTTATCCAACCTATAGAGTAAACCATTCTAGAGATGATGGTGAATTGTATTGTCACCATCGTCCACGTCACTCTAGCCCTGTAACCTTTGATACACCTCCTTGAAGTCTGTGTCCTCTATATTACCTTCTCCATGTGCATTTGAGTTCTCAAAGTTATGATTTTTTGATGTGGGTGGCTTTGAAAGCATGCCAACCAACTTGTTTGTATCCTTCTTGTACTTGATAACTAAATGAAATTGTTGTAAAAACCTCAGGCACTTGTAGTGTTTGGTCTATTGTAACTTGCTTTGGGCCTGCAAGTATTGTAGCAGTTGTTGATTTGTGTGGATGACTGTCTCCTTTCCTATTAGATAGTGTTTCCAGTTTCTTTTCAGCATGTACTAGGTCATAGAGCTCCTTGTCATAGGTAGGCTAGTTGAGAACTGCTCCATGAAACACTTCAGAATGGTAGCATATAGACCTTCCTTCTTGCATCAAGACTGCTCTCATGCATACCCAGTCTCTCATCTATCTCCACTTCAAAGGGATGTTGTAGGTTTTGTAATGCAAGAATTGATGCTTGACTGATTTTGTTCTTTAACTCTTCAAAGACCTTCTATTGACCTTTTCCCCACTAGAAATCTTACCACTCATTGTTATGGCACAAAGTGGTGTAGCCAGTGACTGAAAAAAGGTTACGAATTTCTTTAGGTATTGTGTTTCCCAAACGAAAATCCTAGCCTTAGCAAGATTTGTAGGCTTCGACCACTTCATGATGGCCTCCATCTTGGCAACATTCGTTTTGAGATCCCTTCCACTAATCACATAGCCTAAATACACCAAACGCTACTGTGCAAACTCACATTTTTAAATATTTTCCAACATGTCTTCTTCAAAGTGTCTAGCACCTGCATTAAGTGTGAGATGTGCTCCACCCAGGTAGCACTTTTTTGGTTTTAAAGGTAGTCTTCTAAGCATGAGAAAAATTGAACCTAGTGACACCCTGATTTTAAATCCAGCTTGGTGAAATATTTTGTTTGTTGCAACTGGTTCAACATGGCATCAATCCTAGGTAGGGGGTACTTGTTCTTGAGTGTAATTTTGTTTGATGCTCTTTAACCAATGCACATTCTTTAAGTCTTGTCCTTTTTTGACACAATTATGATGAGTGACCCACACAGTGAAATGAACTTGGTTGAATAATGCCTTGCTCTAACAATTGCCACAATTGTTTCTTCACCTTGTTTGCTTTAAGAACAAATTATCTATATAGCCCACTGTTTGGAAATGGAGAGTTCGACAATAATTGGATCTTGTGCCCCATATCCCTCTTGGGTGGTATCCCTTCCGTCTTCTAGAAGACACCCTTTATGCATGGAGCAACTCCTCCATTTGTTGTCTTTGTTATTTAGTGCACCCATCTAGAGATGCCTTTGTTCTTATTGACTCTTTTACATATTGATTTTCTCTCAAGAATAATAAATATACTTTTTAATAGAAATGATCAATTTTTTTTAGCTTGGTTTCATTTAGCCATGAAATCTTTGACTTGCCCGTGTCTGTGTGTTGTTGATGAATGAATTTTCATCCTTGATGAGGCAATATATATTGACTATCCATATGAGTATTGCATCTTGCATGTTCATATAGGGACTCCCAAACATAACTCCATACACATCAAGTGGAACTACATCAAATTCTACTTCATCAATAAAATCAACATTGATAGCAATTTTAATTTTGCATTGTTTGGTTACCTTTATCTCTGCCACCTATTCCATTGGATATGGGATAGGATGATAATGGGCCTCTTATCTAAGTTCGTTATTTAGATCTAATGCTATGATATTTTCTTGTGAACTAAATCCAAACAGAGCATCAATATTTATCTTCTTTGACTTGGAACTTTATATGGAAGATTTTGGTCATCCCCTTCTCTTCTTGTTGAAGGCTACTTAAATTCATCTCCTTCTACACTAAGGTGCATACAATATTTCGTCCACATTGAAGTTACTTTCCACCTAATTTCTTGCACCTGTGGCGATGAATATTCTTTTTCTTCTCGTCCTTCTTTTTCTTCTTCAAGGTCAATTTTAGATGCAATTTCTAAATTTTTTTGTTTGTGTGACCATCAATGTTGTAGTGGTTGCTAGGATCTTTGCACTAATGTGCAATGAATGTTGTCTTCTTGTATTTAACTTCTTTCCACTTCTTCTTCCCTCCTTGGAAGCTTCTTGGTGCTCCTTCTACTTTGAACCACTTGATTGTCCTTTCTTCCGACCTATGTTTTCTAGGTATTGTACCTGTAGACAAGCCTCATCCATCATTTTGGATTTGAACAACACCATTTGTGTTCACAAATGGTTGTGTAGGCCCCCTAGATACTCGAGGAGTACATCTATGTTCTTGGGAGAGATACCCACCTTTATTTCCATTTTCGTGAATTATTTGGTGTATTCTTATACACTCTACCTCTGTTTTTTACGAAAGTAATGCCATCCGACCAATTGGTCCTCTACATACCTGATAATGTAGAATGAGAATTTAAATACTTCTACATTTTTAATGGAGGATCCCACTCCACTCTAATAGTTTTTGTGTGGCTTTCGTACCAGCTCAAGGCATGGCCCTTTAATTTCAATTGAGCAAATGAATTTTTTTGTTTCACATCTAATTGGTGAATACTAAAGTAAACCTCTAATTGTTACAACCAATAATTTAATTTCAAAGTATTGATCTCACCTTGACATGGCTTAATGTCCATCTTTGTTTCTCTCTTGAGGAGGGACAATGAATGGTTCACAATGCTTGTACTTGTTTGCTCTTTTTTTGTTTCTTTCTTGGAATCCTTCTCTGGATCTTTTTGATCCCTTGATTTTTCCTTTGATATGACCTTCGAGTTGGAACTTCAGTCTTGTATGATTCAAAACTTGTTTGGAGAAGCCACCACAAGGAGGTTCATATCACGATTGATATATGTGGCTTGCACTTCCAGCATTGAGAATCTCTCTTTTTCCATATCTCGAGGTTTATTATAAACATATTTGTTGGCCATAGTTGGGGTTTTATGGCTACTTGCGCAATCCATTTCATGGATCCCGTGCAACTTCTCACAAAGACCTAAAGAAACCTACTCTGATACCAGTATGGGTTGTAAACTGGTGTGGATATTCCATTGGACAATTAATCACAACAAATTTATTAATATAAACTAAAATCTATACTATGAAGGGTTAATTCTTTTTAGATTCCAATTTTTTTATTATTGATCTTTTGTTGCTTATACATGCAATAGATAAAATGTAGAAAATACAAAATAATGAAATAAAAACACACACCAATCATAATGAAAACCAAGATATGACCTCGGGAACTCTTTCAGAAGAAAACCTAGCTGGAAGGTGAGGTTGTTCTGCTCTCTTATGTTTGCAATGGGAATAATGCAAGTACAAAGGGGGAGAAACTCTTTATGGAGTTATCTAAGACCTATGGCCCATGTGTTATTACAAAATACACTAGGCCTAGATATTTTTCTCTCTATTTATCCACTCCTAGTCCGCTTTCCTCTATTATGGAACAAAATGCAAGCAAATAGAATGAATCCCCTTTTCCCCCTTGTGGCCTAGTTATAACACAACTTGATATCCAATTAGGGGTTAAGTTTGACTTCAACTCTCAACTAGAGTTACAAATTTGATCCTTTTGAGTCTTCTACATATGCTTCACGTGGCTAACCCCTTTTCCATGAGTAACAAGGGTTAACATGGCTTCCTCTCGAATCATGGTGGACAAAATGGAAGGTCAACTTCCTAGTGGAATAACTTTTGTATATAAATTCCATTTAATGTCTTTCTTACACTATTGGAAAGGTTTATGAGTGTAGAACAATGTGTTAGTCAAAAGAGAGAGTTTTTGGCCCCAAAAAACTCGGGTTAATGCCCCAAATTCCCTATAAAAGGTTCCAAACCCCAATTTTCCAAATTGGGACCCACTCGTAAAAATTGCCTTATAAGTTGAGTCGTCCAAGTTTTCCATTCTGAAAGCATTAGGATGGATGACAAATAATATAATGATCCAATCTATATTCATACAACTATTATCTCTCCTTTTTGTGTAGGTTGTACAACACAATTTGAGGTGATTTTTATAACTGTGAATTTGTTGTTTTAATAACTTGTGGAGGTTTCCTGTTGTGCTTTTGAATAAGGAATGAAAGGTTTATTTTAAAGAAAAAAATATTTCTGTGTGTTTGTGTGACTATTTTATGCTTTTGTTATTTAAATTTTCAGCAATTATGTGATTGATGTTATGATTTAAAATTAATTTTAGCATTAACTTAAATTCAAAAATACATTTATTTATTTGAGATCATAAGAATAAAAATCACCTAAGGTTAGCAATTTTTACATGGTATCAAAGCTTATCGCTCATTGAGATCTCGAGGGTTTTCAATAATAAATCAATTGTTGGACACAAGGGCTAATAGTTAGAGGGTTTCAATATTTTTTTCAAGGACTAATTTCCATATCTAGGAGCTCGAGTAGTAGATCTGAAAGATGGCATCAACTAGTCTTAGATTCAAGGAAAAATTGAATGGCACCCAAATTTTCTTGTCTTGGAAATTTAGGTTTACACTCTTATTGGAATTGAATTATCTCTAGGATATTGTTAATGATGTTGTTCCTTTGCTTATAAATCCACAATATTTGGAGACTCACAAGGAAAGCAAAGTGAAGGCCAAGGGGATGATTTTGGATGTAGTTAAGAACCACTTAATTTGTCACCTATCTAAGAAGAAGATGACAAATGAAATATTCGATGTCTAGTTAGCCTCCACAAAAGTGAGAAAATAAACATGAAGTTGATATTGTGGAACAAACTTAGAGTGAGAGATATGACTAGATCAAATTCAATTACTAATTACCTTATGAAGGTCACATAGATTTGTGATCAACTTGTAGCGGTTGGGGAGAAGATTACGGATGCAAATATAATGAACATGACATTGAATGGTTTCCTAGCTTCATGTGAATGATTTGTTAAAGATATTTGTGCCCAAGAGAACCTTCTTAACTTTAAAAGGACAAAGAATGACTATATCTAGGAGTAGACTCAAATGGAATCAAAATGGCACCAACAAGAGTGGCGATGAGAACCTAGCTCTATTTGGATAGACAAATAAGGCTAGAGGTAAAGAACACAACAAGGGTAAGGGAAATAGTAGGAGTTAACCTCACAGACAATAAAGGCGGACTTGGGTAAAATCAAGTGTTTCATTTATCATAAGCATAATCATTATCCATCATAGTGTCTAGATAAGATGAAGGGTAAATAGAAGCAACAATAGAAGTAGGTAGAAACTTTTGCAAAAGCTTATATGAATGAGTTTTTTGCCAAGGTTGAGAAGGATTTCTTGAGGGTATCTGATCTTTCTACTAGTATAGTTCCAAGGAATGTGTGGAATGTGAATAGTGGGGCATCTTGTCTTATAAAACTGCCTCATAGTTATTTTCTAGTCTAATAGAGTAAAAGTCATGAGTATAGGTTGAGCTTGATGATAATTCCAAAAGTACCTAGTAGAAGGACTTGGTACTATTGCCTTTCAATTTGAGTGAGATAACTCTCTATAATTTGATGATGTTTTGTTTATCCTAGTTCTTAAGAATAAATTTATTTTAGTTTTGATTATATGGGATAAAGATTATGTAGTTGAGTTCAAGAACCAACATGTCCTAATTAGATGAAAATAATCTATCCTAGATGCAACAAAAGTAATAGGGCTTAAGGAAGCTAACCTTTATAGGTTGCAAGGTGAATCTATTTGAGCAATACTTCATAACTGTGACAATTTGTGGGAGTTGTGGCACAAGAAGTTGGGGCATCTCCATCATAATGCATTGCTTATTTTGAGCAAGATAGTCATGTCAATTTTTCTTGAGTTCAACATTGAGCAATAGGGAGTATGCAGAGGGTGCACGTTCGCAAGCATGCCCAAGCTACTTTACCAAATGACAAGCATATGTATAAGGAGATTATAGACCTAGTGCATTTATATGTTTATGGATCAATGTTAAATTTTAGGAATAATGTATTATGTTTCATGCATTGACGAATTCTCTTGCAAGACTTAGATCTACTTCTTAAAGATCAAGGATGAGGTTTTTAGCAGGTTTTAGGAGTCCAAAGCATTAGTTGAGAACTAGAAAGGGAAAAAGATGAAAGTTTTGAGATCAAACAATGGGGGTGAGTATACTTCCAAGGAATTCAAGGGTTTTTGTAAGGAGACATGAATCAAGAGGGAGTTGATTTCTCCATACAACCCACAACAAAGTGGGGTTGTAGTGCAAAAGAATTGATCCATCACAAGGGTTGCTAAGGCCATGATTCATGACTAGAACTGGTGTCCTCATAATATTTTGGAGAACAAGACACTATAGGAGGCATTCATTGATGTGAAGCTAGAGGTGAGCCATTTATGCATATATGGTTGTTCAATTTATATTCGTGTAACGAGAGAGAAGAGGACCAAGTTGGAGCCCTCATGTAGGAAGTGTTTATTTGTGGGTTATAATGAGATGTCAAAGTCCTATAGGGTCTATATTCTAGTGCAAAAGAAGATAGTAATGAACAGGGATGTAAAGTTTAAGACTTTGCATCCAAGAAGTCCCATGAGCCTATTCTAGTGGTAGAGGATGAGGAGCAGGAAGCTTCAAAGGTTGAGCGAGGGTCACTAGTGACTTCTAGGGTAGTGCCACAAATTTCAAGTGAAGAAAAGACAATAACCCCTTTCACTTTTGTTAGGAGACATGAATGGTTCACTCAGATATTGAGGGATGCTAAAGGGTATGTTGAGGCTCCTAGGAGAATGTTTAGGGAGAGAAAATCAAATGAGTTTCCAAACTACATGACATTGATGAGCAGTGTCATAGATTCTGACCACGGTGGAGTACACATTCATAATGAATAATGACATTTACAACATAATGCCAAGAGTAGAGGGGAAGTCAATAACGAGTTGCAAGTGGATCCACAAGATAAAACATACTATAGATGAAAGCATTAAGTAGTTCGAAGTGAGGTTTGTGGTGAGAGTGTTTTCCTAGAAAGAGGTAGTGGACTATGAGGACACAATTGCTCCACTCACTAGGTACACTTCCATTCAAGCAGTTACATCCTCAATTTAATTTATGGGATGGAGGATATGTTAGATGGATGTGAAGAAAAATTTCCTTAACAAGATCATTGAGGAAGAAGCGTATATATAACAACCTTATGGATTTGAGGTAAATGGGAAGGAGTCTTATGTTTGTAGAAATCAAGAATACCTTGTGTGGCATCAAGAAGACATCAAGAGCATGGTATTCTAGGATAAATGGATATTTGTAAAGTATAGGCTTCACCAAAATTGAGGTATATTCTAATCTATATTATATATATGTTGGGTCTAATCTATTTGTTTTGGTGTTATATGTAGATGTCTTGTTTCTTATAGATGTATAGAAGATCATTGCAAGGTGCAAAGTAGATATGGTAACTAAGTTTGAGATGGAGGACTTTGGAATGATGCATCACTACTTAGGTTTGGAAGTTTAGTAAAGACCAGGGGAGATTTGATTTGGGTAGGATAAGTATGTAGTTGAGATCCTGAAGAAGTTTTAGATGAAGGAATACAAACCTATGGCCAAAATCATGACCACTAATCTAAAGAAAGTGACAAATTCAAATTCATAAATTTGGACCCCACATTGTATAGGGAATTGATAGGTTCTTTGATGTATTGGCCAACAATTGACCTTACATATGCTTTGCAATGAACATGGTGAGTTAGTTCATGGTGGAGCTTAGGTAGGGGCATTGCATCCCAGCAAAACATGTGCTCATATATTTTCTTGAGATATTTTGGAGATGGTGAATTGAAGTTGTAGGGGTATATCGACTCATATTAGGTCTGTAGTGCAACAAATAGGAAAATAACTTCAGAGTGCTAATTTAGCTTGGAATCAACGATGATATCTTGATTCAATAGGAAGCAAACTTTTGTGGAACTTAGCTCTATAAAGGCATATTACATGGCAACCAACATTGATAACTATGAGACCATTTAACTTCGCAAGTTACTTGCATGATTGTTTGATTGGGAGTTGGATTCCATAGAAATTTATCAAACTCTATGAGAATCCAATGTTTTATGATAGGTCCAAGCACATAGAGATCAAATATCACTTGATACGAGACATGATTTGAAGGATGTAGTGAAGCTCCAGTTTATTCTAGAAAATTAGCAAATAGTTGATATTTAGACCAATCTATTAACATCAGGGAAGTTTGAAGCATTCAAAGATAGACTTGGATTGATGTAGTCTCATTAGGAGGGAGTGTTAAGAAATGTAACTCAAGCAGAAACCTCTTGCACATGTTTCAATGTGAATGTGTAGGAAGTGAATTGAGGCATTTCATTAATGACCACTTTGGAAATTTGGTCACTAATTATAGTTTATAATTCACTTAGGATAAAGATAAGTATCTTAAGTGTTTTTAGTTGTCTATTAAAGTGCATTTAATGCATCGATGATTTAGATTAAATTTAATCTCAATTGTGCATCTCAAATTCAAATTAGGGGCAAAAATAAGACAAGATAGAGATATTGTCCATGATTGGCCAATTTAGTAGGTTGACTGAGCAAAGGGGAGAAACAATGCGCAATAGGAAGAAGATCAACTTGTAGGTTTTTAGCAAATTGAAAAGCAATCATATAGGAGAGATCTATATAGAAGTAAATATTCATACAACAAATCCGTATGATCATACAAAGTCTTATAACAACCACACAAGTTGTATAGATGTCTTCTTTCCTTTCTATGTAGGCCGCACTTTCTTGGCAAGCTGTATAACTTAGTTTGAGGTGGTTTTATAATTGTGTAGTGGTTGTCTTAGTAACTTCCAAAGTTTTTTGTAAACTTTAAATAATGAATGGAAAGTTGATTTTGGAAGAGAAGTTACTTGTGTGTGTGAACTATTTTATACTTTTGTTATTTACATTTTCAACTTAGTGTGCGTTGTGCTATGATTTGAAATTAATTTTAACAATTTATTTATTGGTTTGAGATTATAAGAACAACAATCACCTAAAATTGTTTATTTTTTTACAAAATTTATAACACTATCAAAGATGGCTTTATGATATAAATGGGCTCTTCAACATTATTCCAAAATGCATAGCTTTTTGTTTTTTTGTTTTTGTTTTTTTTAAAATTAGGAGAACCAATAGACTGGTTGCTTGTCATTGAGGAGACCTAGGATCAAATCAGTGGGACTGCCACCATACTCTTGAGCCTAATACAATTGCCCACAAGTCTCATTGGATATGTAAATTGAGTATCGAACCTAGATGCCCCCCTATATTGATTAGCAAATGCCTTCTGGTGCAATACGTCCACTGTTCGACCTAACCCAATAGGGTTACATAGTTAGACTCAATTGCATCAAATAACCAAAATCATTTAATGAATTAAACTCACAACCTTTTCCTTATAACTATTCATGTTTCACTTCAACAGGTAGACTCCAAGTTTGACTTGATTAAACTCAATTGCATCAAATCTCCAAAATCATTTGATGAGTTAAACTCACAACCTTTTCGTTATGACCCTTCAATATTTCACTTCAACAAATCATACTCAAAAACTCCAAGTTTGACGAGAAATCAAATCAAAATATTCATTTAAAAACCGTGCAAGTTAAAGTCACAAATCTGGGATGCTTAAAAGGTTAGAGTTCAAAAGACATAATTGATACACTAAATAATTAAATATATTTATTTTTAAATGAAAAACAACTTATTGATATGTTATTGAATTTACTTAAATACATAATCGAACACATACATTCAACTCATATGTTTGTTTATCCAATTCCACTCCATTTTTGGAGGGATACCACACATGATTTATGCATATGTAGATGGTATAAACAGTTAACCATCTGGATTATTATTATTATTATTATTATTATTCAATTTTACGGTCACGACCTATGAGACCTCCTTGGTTGTGGGACAAGGGACCCATCTCCGCACAGCGATTTGACTGCTAAGTCTACGAAGGAGGAATATATACTCTACAAGGAGGAGGAATATATACTCTACACCCCTCTAGTTTTGAACTTGCGATCTCTTAGAATAAAACACATGCTCTTAACCATTAAACATTTACAATATTAATGCATTTTTGATGAACAATACCCATAACTTATATTTTGTAAGGCATGAACCATATGGACCTAAAATGAAAAGGAAGTAAATATATACATGAAAATGAATAATTTGCATTAAATATAATATAATGATTTATAAATGAAATATAGTAATTTAAATGTTTGTGGGGTCTTGGTTAAACGGTGATGAGGATGAGACGGGCTCTTATAGCACTCATCACAAGTTCAATTCCCTTCCCCGATTGGAGTGCTTTATTTGGACATATTATGAAAATGCAATAAAAAAAAGAAAAAGAAAAAGTGAAAAATGAAAGAAACTACCTAACTTAAAAAAAAAAGAAATATAGTAATTTAAATATTTTATTTTTTAATTTTAAAAAAATTCAGTGAAAAAATTCTTAATTATTAACTATAAACCAGATATTGAATATAGCTATAAAACCTAACGTTAAAGACATCAATATAATTAAAACCAAGTTGAAGATTTTTATATTTAACTTGTAATCATTTAATTTAATCATACTTTCATATTTTAATTATTTAAATTTATAAAAATAGGTTTCCATTACAAACTCAATAAATATTTAAAAAAAATGATTACATATATAAATATTAGGGAGATTATGAAGTTTAAATAAGATGGCAATTATTTGTGATATTTTCAACAAAAGAAAATATCCTAAATAAATATTATCAAGTGAACTTTATATACTATATAAATTATTTGGTCTAATTTTATATTATTATATGCTAATTTATATGTATGTAAAATAATTGTAAATATATGTTAATTAGATTTATTTTGGGTGGTTGAGAGGAATGATCGGTATCCTTTATATTTAAGTTCAATTTCTACAACTGATATGAATTTTGTTGTAATGACATTGATCTTTGTTAAGTTTGGGTAGTCCTTCATAAATAGTGCTTTTCATCTTCATCCTCTTTAATTTCATAAAGATGACAAATTCTTTCATCTCATAGGTTTTGGTCTCTTAGATTATTAGTTGCATTATATTATTATTATTTTTTTCTTTTAAATTTAAATGTGATAATATTTTTAATATTATCTTTATGTTGCAATATGATCTCTTTTTCCCAATTATTTAGTCAAGATTCAACATCTTTATACCATAGCTAGAAATGGTTTTGGCTAAAGTTTGAAACAATTTTGAAAAACCTCTTATCTCTCATGTTGTTTAACTTGTTTTTATACATTAAATGCCTAACCAAAACCATGTTCTCAATAAACTTATTTCAAAGAATATATATATATAATTTTGTTCCATTCCATTTAAATAATATATTTATAATAGGTTATATTTTTCCCAAAAAATTATAAAACAACAAAAAATTAATAACATATAATTAGGTAATCATGTAATCGTGTTTATTGGAATTATATTTACGTACTCATTTAAGAATAATGAACAGGGTGCCCCTAGCAATTTGAACGAGGAATTGGATGAGCTCGATGGTGGAAAATTGGAGATGCCTAGTCATTGCCCCGAACCATGCAATTGTTGCTTTCCTCCATTTAGCGTTCTTCTACGACCAGAAGATGTCGAACAATTTAGCTAATCCCCATACATTATTTTGTACAGTTGTATGTATTACAACTATTCTTTAAATTGTATTACAATTATTCATATAGTTTAATATTCCAATGTATATTACATAACATCTGTGGTAATGGATAGAAAAATATCCATTACTAACAGGGGTAATGCTGTGTGTAGCCCCTCAATGTAACAAAATATTCAGCCAGGGAAGATACTTTTCCATGTATCTTATTATAATTTAGTATATCTTTATTTGTATCATGTGATAGTTGGGTATTTATGAATAATAAAGTTTATATTTTAACAGTTTCATTGTATGGTTTTGAAGTTATGTAGATTGGCTCAATAGAGCCAATCATACTTTTCCATATATCTTATATTATAATTTAGTATATCTTTATTTGTGATAGTTGAGCATTTATGAACAATAAGGTTATCACATTTATGAACAATAAAGTTTAGATTTTAAAAGTTTCAGTGCATGGTTTTGAAGTTATATAAATGGTTTTTATTGAGCCAATGATATCAAATGTTGATGGTGGCTTTTCTTGTTGGGGTATTTATATTATTTTTCTGATGTTCTGGTTTAAGTTAGATTGTGAACTAAGTTGGGGGTGAATGAGTTTGAATATTTGTACAAAAAGGAAGAGGTGCTATGGAGAATTGAGTTTGATTTAAAGATGGAATTGGAGATTCTATAGAAAGGGTTATAGGGTTGAATTAGAAGAAATTTGTTGAACAAGGGGTGTCATTTTATCATTTGTTTTGACACTTTTGGTTTTGTGCGTTGTCATGCAATTACTAATTTAATGTGTAGCAATATTAACATGGTGATAATTAAATCTATTTATGCCTCACCCATAGTAATTGTTAAAAAAATTTACTTCACCCCTATTTATACCTAGAACCTCATTCTTATTAGTCGCTGCAAAATCATTTTCCCTTTTCATATGAAATGTCCTAACTTATAGGTTTTTATTAACAAATTCCTCAAATTTTTATGTTATGGCCTAGGGATTTAGCTAATATATTCTTGCACAACATTAAAATTCCTTTCAAAATGTAGAAAAAAATGAAAAAACAATATAAAAAACATAAAAAAGTAGTTAAAGAATAAAAAAAAGCCTAATGATAAGTCCTAAACCAAAACAACACGTAATAAATGTTTCTATATCATAATTGCAATTATAGGAAATTCCTTGTAGTAATGGAGTCGGCTTGAAATTGTGGTTAAATGTGTGCTTCACCTAGAGAGATTTTAAATGATTATGTGATATGTGTTCATATAACTGGATCAAAGCCCACATGATTCCATTTCAATTTAAAAATCCCAAGGGGTAAGTTCAATGGGTTGGGTAGTTTTGCATCAATAGATGCCTAGTTCTCACCCCTTAGGCGAGGCATAATAGTTTACATTGATGGATTTAGTAGGGACGCCATCTATAGATGTGGGGAAGCATTCCTTGGGTTCCTATTAAATATTTCTTGGAAAAAAATGTGCAACTTTGGTAAATGATTTGGGGCTTGAGAAATGGTGAGAACAAATTTTCCTAATTGTTATTATAAATCTCTTATAAATTGTCATTGTTTATATGTTGAGATTTCCTTTATGTGCATCGAATAAATAATGTGGACACCTTAGATGAAAAATTATGTTATTCTCTTAGTCACTTTCAGGGATGCAATGGATATAAATGGTCAATTGGTGAAAATTAGTAAAAATCGATTGTGAAAATAAGGATATTTGTAGCCCTTTTCGACTTTAGTAAGGTTAAATGGTGAGTTAAATTAATGACCCTTTGAGTGTGAGTTAGTGATTTGGTCAAATACTCACTAGTACTTGAGACTATTTAACCTACCTATTTGATAAGTCATTCTCGCAGATCCTAAGTTTGACTTGAGAACGAGTCAATAATGTTCATTGAATCCCATGTTGAGTTAAAATCACAAGTCTTATTACTATTGTGATGCTTAAAAGGTTAGAATTCAAAAGATGTAAATATTACAATAAATAACAAATATAAATTGGGTGAAATGTAAAGTTGGGTTACACTTTTTGCTCTTTTTGGAGAAAAAAATTTCATTTTTTCTGTTCTTCAACTTTATGCAAGTTAAAACAAATTTTTTGTTTAGAATTTCATTTTGCGATAAAAATAAAAGTTGTTAGAAATTTTATTATTTTTCTATTACTTATTTTATGAATTTTTTTTATACACATTTGATATGCTAACTTAACGTTTTTTTGAGTTTGTGTTTTTTAACAATCAAAGGATTCATAAAAAGTTATGTTAATACGCGTTGGTGTATTTTTTGAAAATTGTGTGTTTTTGAGAAACAAAATGTGTTACAACAATCTAGACAGAGTTTACATCGGTTTCGCTACATTTACAAATCCAACTGATGTATATCATAATTACTATAATTTTTTGAACTGATCCAATATGAAAAATTGCATATTTTGAATATGTTTCGCGACGCATGGAATTTCTCAACATATAAGTCATAAACTAAAAATATAAAAAATTACCTATTACAGAGGATGAGCTAATGTAATGCACCATAATTTTTTCAATTTTTTTACAATGTATTTTGGAAGATACAAAATATTGATTTCACAGAATCATAATGATTTTCAGAAATTGTTTGCACCCGTTTTATTACAAAATTAATTAAAATTAGTAAATATTTATGAAATTCCATAAAAGTTCTATTTCTTGAAAGTAGATTGAATCCTGCAAATGCTTGTCTTGATTCTGACAGTTGATTTAGAAAGTTTCATGGAGTTTAATCAATCCAAAGTTGAAAAAACGTATTTAGAATTTGGTTCTGTGTAATTGCAGATGTGTTAGTTCGACCGAACTTTTAAAAAAAGTTAGGCGAAATTGTTTTTTGCGTCGACGGCTCGTCAAGTCTAACAACACAAAAGTTCGGCCGAATTTCTTACAAACGTTCGGCCGAACTTTTACTTGACTTTCCGTCAGTCGGAAAATACAATGAAGCCCCTTAAAAAAAAACATTTCATTGCAATATATATTGATGTAAGCGCATTTATTATTTTTGCATAATTTCGCACATTTCTTCATATGGTATGATTTTGCAAAAGATTTTTTTGGGTTTAACAACTTTTTGGCATAATATTCAAAGGACATTTTTTGGAGGTATGTGATACATTTTTTTGATGTTTTTTGAGCTTCATTTTTTAAGGTATTGGGCTTAATTTTCATTGTTTTTTTAAAGGTATTTTGTTTTTAGAGGTTTTGCGCTTAATTTTCATTGTTTTTAGAGGTTTTGGGCTTAATTTTCAAAGGACATTTTTTTGGATGTATTTTGTTCTTAGAGGTTTTTGGGCTTAATTTCCAAAAGACATTTTTTGGTTTTAAGGTATTTTGTTTTTAGAAGTTTTGGATTTAATTTTCATTGTTTTTAGAGGTTTTGGGCTTAACTTTCAAAGGACATTTTTTTTGGATGTATTTGTTTTTAGAGGTTTTTGGGCTTAATTTTCAAAAGACATTTTTTGGTCTTAATTTCGAAAGAACTCTTTTTAGGCTTAATATTCAAAGGACATTTTTTGGAGGTATTTTTTAAAGTGATATTTTTTTAGAGGCTTTTTGGAGGTATTTTTTAAAGTGATATTTTTTTAGAGGTTTTTTGGAGGGTATTTTTTAAAGTGATATTTTTAAGAAGTTGGGCTTAATTTTCAATGGACATTTTTTGGAGGTATTTTTTGAAGTGATATTTTTTTAGAGTCGTGTTTTGGGTTGAAATAAATCTTTTATAATGATTTTTTTAAATGAGTTTTTGTCTAAATTTTTAAATGAGATTTTTTGCAGGATTTGGAGGAAATATTTTGAGCTTCGTTTCATTTTTATAAGAGATTTTTTTCTCAGATTTTTTAAAGTAAGTGTTTTGGATTGAAGTATGTAATTTTTGCAAAATTTTTAAAATGAGTTTTTATTTTTTTATTTTTTATTTTTATAATTTTTATTTTTATTTTTGAAATATTTTGTGATGTTTTTTTAATTGAGTTTTTGTTTAAATTTTTGAAGGAATTTTTTTGAACTTCATGCTTTATTATCATGGGAAATCGAAGGAATTGCATGAGAAAATATGATCGAACAAGAGACCTTGAGAAATGTAGAGAAGAGAGGAGAGAATCTCACAAAAGAAAGAGAGAAACACTCTCAAATATTGAAAGGAAAAATCAACCTCATCTAGAAGTTGAAGCAGATATGTAAATGTAAATATTATGAATTTGATATTTAAAATTTTCATAGTGTAAAATGTAAAGCTTAATTTTTATTTGATGAACTAATTTGAAAAATATTTTGCAATGTAAACAGAAAGAGATATTCCTCAAAACGTTGATGATGAGATACAAAATTATGAAAGAGAAAATGATATATATATATATATATATATATATATATATATATATGTTGAACACATGCACGCATTATTAAAATTATACATATTTATTAATTTAGTTAATTTATTGAATATGTAAACTTATTATGTACTATTAATTTGAACATGTACAGATGAAATCAATGTCGATGATGATTTGTTAGAAAATGTTGACACTCACACATATGGAAATAAAGGAGCTGACCATGTTATACAATATTATGTTAAACACATTTTTGATACATACTTCATAAAAGAAAATGTGGCAGTTCAAGCCCAATTGTTGAAAGGTCTCCTATCATTAAGGAAATTAACAGAGGCTACAACTTTATTGGGTATTCGAAAATCAACAAAAGATAAAAAAATGAAGGAAAATGTCATACAAAATATAAATAGTGCTATAAATTCAATTAGAAGATTTAGACAATAAAATGTTTCACTTGTACGTAGATCAATACATATGGTAGCGATTTCATGAAGTACTAAAGAGAATCACTTGGTAAAATCTATGACACGAGCATTAGAAACTTCACGAAAAACTTTGCACAAATATCGGAAATTTCCGTTGCAAATAGATGTAAATGATGAAATCGCTTGTTGGAGAGATATTTGTAGGGAACCATACAAAGATAGACTTAGAGAAAATGTAAAAAAAACAATATATGAATATTAAAAGAAAAATTCACGTGTTTCGCCAAATGCAAGGGATGTGATGCGAAGAAGAATAGCACCAAATAAGTACGAAACCCATCCAAAACATTTCTTTGACACCACTCAGATAGAGTTGTTCAACAAGTTCAAAGAAGAAAATAGTGAAATTGATGTCTCAATTAGTGCTTTTGTGCAACAAAAACCATGGTATGTAAAACCTATCACTGTACACGACACTTGTTGTTGTTGTTATCATGTGGAATTTCAGTTATATTATGACACATTCCTTAAATTTTGGTAGAACATTTTGGAAAAATTCGTCTCCTCCTTCCATTATCCGTGATTTCATATCTCAAATTCTATGTGGAAAATAAAACGATGAACTATTTTACGAAAAGAAATGTGTTGGTGGTAAAAAATGCGATGATTATGGAAATTTGACTAGATTTCAAAACAAATATCATATTGATATAAATGATCAATCATTGTCCAATATGAAATTGAAATGGAAGAGATATGAATATATCGATGCATCGATTCAAGGTTCAAATAGTGCTAAATGAATTGAATTACAAGAAGAAGAAATTTTTGTGATAGATTTTTTGAGAAAGTTTGAGACAGAAATTTATAAATACACCAAGCATTCCCATAGAGTTCGATGGCAGGATTTGCAATTCAAAAAATCCCGTGAATTTTTTCCACCAGGGACTATTTTGTCAGTAATTGATTTTACAGAAAACTATACATTTGTTCTACAAAAATAAATTCAGAGTGAATACTATCATTCTGACCAAGTATTCATGCTCATCCATATTCTATATAGACATGCTGAACAAAACGTTGATCATATAGAAAGCACCAGTGAAAATCGGCATGTTATTAAAGAATATCACTTTTATATTAGTGACAATCATTCATATGATACATATTTTGTACAACACCGTTTTGGAAAGATTTATGACTCGAAAAGTCGTTGAATAAAATTCAATGAACATTGGATATAGTCAGATGGATGCGCAGGTTGTGTTGTCTTCATAAGAAAACCTGCATTAAACATTGTTGGAATTTCTTTGAGACTGGTCATGGAAAAGGAGAACATGACGGTGCAGGGGTATGCATAAAACGAAAACTTCGAAGATATCAAATGGACGACTCTGCAAACCGACTTGTGGACGCTAAAGAAGTTGTTCAATTGTGCATTGCTGCACTAAGCCATGAGACTAACCGATCAAGGGAAGTGCGAAGGTACATTCAATTTATTTTTTATTGGATATCCAATTTTAAACAGTGTAAATTTATCACAATGATTATCTTTGATGATATTTTGATATTATATTTACATTCCTCTTTGAATTTTCCATATAGGTTTTTTTGGTATATTGGGGTCAAAGATGTAGATAGATCGATTGGAAATGATGTTGAAACAATAAAAGGGACTCAAAAATTGCATTCAATTAAAACAATGTTGTCCACAAATGTTTTTGCATTGGATAAAATAAAATATTCTTGTTTTTGTCATGTTTGCATAGAAAACACATAATCCAATGATGTTTGTGAAAACAAAATGGATGTAAAATATTGGAAACATACAGAGCTAAATACTAAGGGGAAAATCTCTGTTGCAATGTTTGAAAAAATGCAATCAGAGGAGACTACAATATCATTTGATGGTAATCGAGTTTCTGATCTTGTTAGAGAAGATAACATTTGAATTTCTTTCAAATGATAGAGATCTAAAAATAGATACTAAAATTATTTTAAAGTTAATAATTCATGTTAATTATGATCTAAATTTAAATACATAAGTTTGTTTTATTGTGCAGGAGATGTTTTTGCTGTAATTGCATTTAATTTCAACGATGAAAATGTGAAGTATTATTTGATGCATTGCACTGAACGAAAGATGAAATTATTAGAAAACTGTAATGATCACTGGTTTCCATATGATAGAGGATCTATTATACTGAAAGATTTTTTTTTTTGACAAACTAATCAAAGTGGGGATTTTGTTTAAGTTGAAGACTATGAACTTGATGTTATAAGTTGTCAATATAGTCACTTGGTGTGTGCAGCAGCATAAAGTTGATAGAGGTTCAATCAAAGAAAAAAAATGAAAATTAAGAAATGGAAAATGTCAAAACCCGATCATGAACGGATCATTGAAGATGGCATTCCATTGGAAATTTTTTGATTGAATTGCCCAACAATTTCTTCTCTTTGGATTCATGTTTTAGAACTTCTGGAACTCAACTAAAAATTGAACTACCTTGTTATGTTATGTGTGCAAGTGTTTGCACATGTACATTGTTTTGGTACATGCACACTAGTGTCAACTGAAAATAGTTTTTCTATGTGCATTGATGAAAAATGTTGCACGCACTGGATATATATGGTCTAGAATGTAATTAACTGAAAGTAGCTTTTCTATGCGCATTGATAAAAAATGTTGCACCTGGATATATATGTTCTAGAATGCAATCAATTGAAAGTAGCTTTTCTATGTGCATTGATAAAAAATGTTGCACGTACTGGATATATATGTTTTAGAATTCAATTAACTGAAAGTAGCTTTTCTATGTGCATTGATGAAAAATGTTGCACATATTGGATATATATATGTTCTAGAATGCAATTAACTGAAAGTAGCTTTTCTATGTGCATTGATGAAAAATGTTGCAAGTACTGGATATATATGTTCTAGAATGCAATTAACTGAAAGTAGCTTTTCTATGTGCATTGATGAAAAATGTTGCACGTACTGGATATATATGTTCTAGAATGAAATTAACTGAAATTAGCTTTTCTATGTGCATTGATGAAAAATGTTGCACGTACTGGATGTATATACATTATAGAATGCAATTTTAAAATTTTATGATTGTTTGGCACATCTAACAAGACCTAGAATCTTATGATATATGTCGATATGTATCGTACTTCAATCATTTTAACATATATATTCAAACATGTACTTAAATCCTTTCTACATGTACATATATTCATGTGAATTTTGTTGTTGTTTGGAAAACGACAACTTAAATTTAAAAAACAAAACATTATATCATAATCACATGCCAAATGTAGTTCAACCATCCAAAAATTGAGTTTTAAAAACAAAACATTATATCAAAACATAACTAAACATGCCAAATGCCAAATGGAGTTCAACTATCCAATAAAAACAAAACATTATATCATGCCAAATGTAGTTCAACTGTCCAATAAAAACAAAACATTATATCATGCAATCACATTCTAAATGTAGTTCAACCATCCAAAACTTGAGTTTTAAAAATAAAACAAATTATATAACACAACGTTACTTCACATGCCAAATGTAGTTCAACCATCCAAAACTTAAGTTTTAGAAACAAAACAAATTATAACACAACATTACTTCACATGCCAAATGTAGTTCAACCATCCAAAACTTGAGTTTTAAAAATGAAACATTATAGATCACAACATTATTTCACATGCTAAATGTAGTTCAACTATCCAATAAAAACAAAACATTATACCACATTCACATGTACCAAATGTAGTTCACATAAAATATGTCCAAAATTTGTAGATTTCACAAGTATCAAGTATCAAGTATCAATTTATATATGACTGCATCTAGATAAGAATATATATAAAAAAGTAATTTTAAGATTAAATCTCTTGAAAACATAACGTTGCACGTGTGCATGTGCATCATCCATCAAATACAGATGGATGTAGTGTCTCTCCCAGCAAAGTCACGATCTTCGAGCTATCCTACGAAGCATGGGGAACCTATACACAATGTGTACAAAAATTAAAATTTAATGTTTTAAAATTGAGTGAGAATATATAGAACTTTATGTAAAAAAACAAAAAGTAAAAAAAATCATGCAATATCTCATGAGGTTCCCTTTCCATTTGTTGCTCGTGTACTAAAACTTCCTCCATTGGAACATCTTCAACAGTAAAATGTACAATATATATATATATATATATATATAATTTTCAAATGAAAATGCATATATAAACTTATTTTCATTAATATTAAAAAAGTTAGACAACTTGTTCAAATAGTTGAAATGGGGTGGGTGTTCCTATCTCCATCATACACTCGATCGCTAGAGTCCATGGAGAAAATAAATCCTCTACAGGAACCTAAAATTCAAAAAATTTAAAAGTATAAAATAACTCCAGATCTAGATCTCAATTAATAATAAAACTTTTGAACTTCAATTTATAAATTATAACTTAAAAACATATATTTAAGTGAAAAATTGAATACTTATGCTGGTAGATTTGACACATCTCCTAAGAGAGGCTCCAAAAGAAAATCTCCAAAAACCTAAAATTCAAAAAATTTAAAATAACTCAAGATCTTTAGATCTCAATTTATAATAAAACTTTTAAACTTCAATTTATAACTTATAACTTAAAAACGTATATATATTTAAGTGAAAAATTGACTACTTGTGTTGGTGGATTTGACACATCTCCTAAGAGTGGCTCGGAAAGAAAATATCCAAAAAACTTAAAATTCAAAAAAATTAAAATAACTCAAGATCTAGATATATCTCATTTTTTAATGTAACTTTTTGAGGTGGAATATATAACTTGAAAACATATTTAAAAGTGAAAAATTGTTCATACTTGTGATGGTGGATTTGGCACATCTCCCAAGGAAGAAGAAGGTGCCGCCATCCCAAAAGCATCGGACGGAATCATAATCTGTTAAAATATTTTATTATTTATATACATGTACATGTGTGCACAATTATTTATTTTAAAAATATCTCATCATGTTTCGATATATATAATAATAGATAAAAAATAATTGTACATAATCATGTGTTCACTTAAAAAACACTAACATTTTCCAACATATCTTGATGGTAAGAACCATCTTGATTGTATGATTGATGGTGAGACCCATCTTAATTGTTTGAACCGGAGGCTCTGACAATGATATTAACATTTTCTTCATTCATCAAGCGTGACAACTGCAAATGGTGTTAACATATAATGATACATTTTTGTTAGATTAATGTATACAAATAAATGTATGTATATATGTATTTATTAAAAATTGTACACATGTTAAATAATTGAACCCTAACCAATAACACATACCATTCCCATGCCCTCTTGATCATGAACAATTAGGTCTCGCCAACCATTGCGGCAATTCTTTGCATATGTTTTGATATCTTCAACACTCATGTTGTTAATCTCTTCATCTGTATAATACACAAAATTAATACGTGCATTCTCACGTGATCTTTGTCGATTCAGACAAAAATCGACTTTACCCAATCCACTGTAAACATTGTCAATGATGGCATCCATTGCTTCTCGACTAATTTGAGAAGTGACATCCATCTCTGATCGCAAAATTTCGACACAAAGAGGTCGACTAACCAATGGTGGTTTGGGGTGAGACAAATCAACATTGCGCCTAGCGCCCCTACATTCACACAATCGACCTTTCCCAAGACCACAAAATTCAGAGGGAAGGTCATTGTAATTGGGTTTCATTTGCAAAAATAATTCTGCATAAAATAATTTTGCAAAATAAAATGGAATCTCGTTGTTCCATGGGAGTCTTCCATACGTCGCAAGGTGTCTATCATTCAAATAGCGAGCTATATGAGGGTGCTTGAAATATTGCACCTTCAGCATCTTTATTTTTGGCCCTTCCTTGAAATTAAACATAGACTTGGCCTTTTCTGTTGTAACTCTTTGTTTAACATCCCATGTATCGGGACCCATCACTGTTTCCTTTATTTTTCTCATCATTTCTATAAAAGTATCAGTGGTTGACCCAAGCTTTAGGTACACATCTACTGGTTCGCTTAAAGAGTGTGTAACTATTTCGACAAAGCTACGAGATCTCTCTTCAATTTTGCATGAAGATGTTGACACCTTTGTAAGGTGCATTGCTGCATGTTTATTTCCCAAGGTATATCGGAAATTTCGGATGTATAAGTCATGGTTGGTGTACAACCTTCTTCTTCAATGACGCGTTTTGCCCTACATATTTTTTGAGCAACATTTGGAGCATCATTTTCTGCCTCTGCATCAATATATAAAATTTTGTATATTAAAAAAACACATGTAAACAAATTTGTACAAATTGAATAAAAATAATATTCAAATTGATGGCCACCTCGATATGGTTGGCTAGCATCTTGCCCACCCTCAAGCTGTTAAGAACCAGAACGAATCTGATGAGAACCAGAACGACCATCGATTTGTTTAGAACCAACACGACCATCCGTTGATTGGCCTCTGGGCTAATACATATCACCACCTTCACGCAATCTGCCATCACTTATTGATGGCCCTTCAAGGGAATGTGAAGCACTACCAACCTCACGAGACGAGAGAGAAGCCTCATAAAAAAATATGAATTTATAATTAATTCAAAAATACATTCATACATATAAATACATGTACATATTCATTGATTAAATTACGTGAACCATACCAAGATTGCGTGAACCATGGGCATGCTCCATTGATGGAGTAGACACCCTTTTTCTCCTACCTCCTAAAAAATAAAAAATGAAACTTATTAACAACTAATTTAACTCACAAAATTGATAAAAAATCAATTCCATACGTACACACATACATGTATATGTATGGAGATTTAAGATTATATTTAAATACCATGAACATCCCTCGATCCCTGATCCTCCTCTCTCGTAGAGATATGAGATTCTGTTGATCTTCGTCGTTCATCCTCCATGATATATATATCTACAATGGACATGTACAATTATTTTTTTAAATTACTATTTAAAATAAATTCAAAATAAATTTCACAAAATTAATGTGTTTTAATGTACACAAATTATGTAAAACATAACTTTCAAAGCGCTAATTGATGTGTGAAACTCAATTTAAACAATTTTTTTATAAAAATGTTAAGTTCACCAAATTTCACTTTACATGGTGGGAGCACCCTTGGTATATAATTGAAAACATGGTGGGAGCACATTTGGTATAAAATTGAAAAAAATACATGGTCATTAAAAAAGAAGCGTGAAACTCCATTTAAACAAACATTTGTTGAAGTCCTCACATTTTAATTTTATAAAAAAGTGAAATTCACCACTTGTTGCAAATGTGAAATTCACTAAGTTGCACTTTACATGGTGTGGTGGGAGCACACTTGGTATATAATTGAAAAAAACACATGGCTATTAAAAAAGACGCATTTATAAGTATAAAACACACACATATCCAAGATATGTTACAATGTCCATCAATAAATTTTGAAGAAGAGCGTCTCAACACTAAGTCATCTTTGAGAGAGGAATATTGAATTTTTGAAGAAGAGCATCTCAAAACTAATTCATCTTTGAGAGATGAATCTTGCATTGGCATTACCCCGTATAATTCTAATTCATCTATTAATTCATATTTGATAGATGAATCTTGAATTGGCATTGCCCCATGCAATATATCAACGAACATCTTATAAATATTTGTACAATGTCTTATACTAAAAAATTGAAATTGGCTAACAATATTGTTTGCTTTTCCATGCAATTGTTTTAGCCTCTCTTTCTTAACTTGGTACACACCTTTCATCTGGTTGTACAAAAGTTCGGAATTGGTGAAAACTACAATTCCATTTGATCAATACTCCCTAGATGTTCCAAAGCCTTCTATCAATCCAATATAATATGCTTCGTTGCTTGTTGTTCTTCCCGGTATATTGATTTTCCTTTGGATGACCTTACTAGTCGCAATATTGGAAAGCACATATGTAATCACTGCTTTCTCTGAATTGGGATAGCAAGAAACATCTATGCATAATGTCCATTTTTCAACCATATTTAGTGGTTTTTTTTTATCCCCGAAAAAAACAAATTCAATAAAATATATTAAATTAACATTTATTGCAAATGCATGGGAGAAATGACACATGTGCATGCGATAAATGACATGTGCATGGTTTATCTTAAAGTTTGACTTAAAGTTTATGGTAGAATTCACATCTAGAAATGAGATGCGTTAAAGATTGAATTGCCTAGAGTTTAAAGGAGATTTATGACAGATATACATGGTTCATGCATGGTTTGCCTTAAAATTTATGGCAGAAAGCACATCTAGAAATGACATGCCTTAAGAAAGGATGAGATCCAGAGTCTACCTGGCCCTTTACATGCCTTAAGAAAGGATGAGATCCAGAGGCTATGTGGCCCTTTACAGACTCCTTTAGAACTTGTAGAAGTTAAGACTCAACAAACAAACTAAAATCCTATGGAAGTTCAACCACTTTAGGTTCAATTTTTAGGCCTTAAATTTTTCCTTGAATTAATGGGGGAAAGCCTTGAGTTTGGGGGATCCTATCCTATGTAAGTTCAACTACTTTAGGTTCAGTTTTTAGGCCTTAAAGTTTTCCTTGAATTAAAGGGAGGAAGCTTTGAGTTTGGGGGATCCTATCCTATGGAAGTTTAGCTACTTTAGGTTCACATTTTAGGCCTTAAATTTTGCCTTGAATTAATGGGAGAAAGCCTTGAGAAATGATACCTGCTTTAAAGTCAATGGGAGAAAGCCTTGAGAAATGACACATGATTTAAAGTTTGCCTAAGAGTTTATGGGAGAAATGACACATATATGGGAGAAATGACACATGTACACGGTTTTCCTTAAAGTGGCAGTGGTTTATGGATATTAAAATGAAGAACTTCTATTTAGATCTGTTCCAAAGATTGATTGTAGGGGCATTTACTAGATATGTCACCTTTCAAAAAAGATGAGATCCAGAGGCTACCTGACCCTTTACAAACTCTGCCTTTATAACTTGTAGAAGTTAACACTAAACCGACAGACTAAAATCCTATGGAAGTTCAAACAAACTAAAATCTTATTGAAGTTCAGCTACTTTAGGTTGAGTTTTTAGGCCTTAAAGTTTTCCTTGAAATAATGGGAGAAAACCTTGAGTTTGGGGGATCCTATCCTATGGAAGTTCAACTACTTTAGGTTCAGTTTTTAGCCCTTAAAGTTTTCCTTGAATTAATGGGAGAAAGCCTTGAGAAATGACACATGCTTTAAAGTTAATGGGAGAAATCCAATGACACATGCTTTAAAAACTTTGCCTAAAATTTTATGGGAGAAATGACACATGTATGGGAGAAATGACACATGTACATAGTTTGCCTTAAAGTGGTTGTGGTTTATGGATATTAAAATGAATAACTTCTATTTAGATCTATTCCAGAGATTGATTGTAGGGGAATTTACTGGATATGCCACCTTTCAGAAAAGATGAGATCCAAAGGCTACCTGGCCCTTTACAGACTCTGCCTTTAGAACTTCTAGAAGTTAACACTCAACAGACAAAATAAAATCCTATGGAAGTTAAAAATCCTATGGAATTTTAACCACTTTAATTTTTTAGGCCTTAAATTTTGCCTCGAATTTATGGGAAAAAGCCTTAGTTTGTGGGAAAAATGGCATGTCCATGGTTTGCCTGAAGTTTAAGGGAGAAATCAGATCTAGAAATCACATGCCTTAAAGTTTGCCTTGCCTAGAGTTTAAGATAGAAATGACACGTACATATTTTGCCTTAAATTTTGCATTATAGTATATGGGAGAAATGACATTGTCTTATAGTTTTTGGGATAAATGACATAGAAATGACATATGTCAAAAGTCACATCTTTATGAGATTGTGGGAGAAATGACATGTACAGGGTTTGCCTTAGAATTTAGTTTGCCTATGGGATAAATCACATCTAGAAACCTTTATTTTGATATATATAAATAGGTTAAGAACATTCATAATTTTTTTTTAACTTACAAATTAGTTATGTCCTTATAAGAAGTATGATTTCGCACTTATCAAATTGTTTAATAATTTATAATAATGTCATTTTTGGCTTGTAATATCATTCATCCTTGATATGTACAAGAATTTTACAACTTCAACATCAACCTACACTATCATCATATCACAGTAGCCATGCCAATCTAGAATATTTATATCCATTAAATCATAAAACACTCCACTTTTAACATTTTACAAGAATAAAACAACATGGAAGGTGTAAATTTAGGTACATTAATAAAATACATCATGTCAATCTAGATTATTAAGATCCATTACATCATAAAAAACTCCACTTTTAACATTTTACATTTTACTCTACTTCAGTTTGGGGGATCCTGTCCTATGGAAGTTCGACTACTTTCAGTTTTTAGGCCTTAAAGTTTTCCTTGAATTAATGGGAGAAAGCCTTGAGAAATGAAACATGCTTTAAAGTTAATGGGAAAAATCCAATGACACATGCTTTAAAGTTTGCCTTGAGAGTTTATGGGAGAAATGACACATGTACCTGATTTGCCTTAAAGTGGTTGTGGTTAATGGATATTAAAATGAAGAACTTCTATTTAGATCTATTCCAGAGATTGAATGTAAGGGCATTTACTGGATATGTCACCTTTCAGAAAAGATGAGATCCAGAGGCTACCTGTCCCTTTACATACTCTACCTTTAGATCTTGTAGAAGTTAACACTCAATAGACAGACTAAAATCCTATGGAAGTTCAGCCACTTTAGGTTCAGTTTTTAGGCCTTAAAGTTTGCCTTTAATTAATGGGAGAAAGCCTTTAGTTTGTGGGAGAAAATGCATGTGCATGGTTTTCCTTAAAGTTTATGGGAGAAATCACATCTGGAAATGACATGTACAGGGTTTGCAAAATTATTTTATGCACTTACTAAAAAACTAGTGGTAATGGTTGATAAAGTTATGTCAAAAGTCACACATTTATGAGTTTGTGGGAGAAATTACTGTAGGTTTTAACTCTGAAAATAAATTATCTGCACACGAATATTATAGCAGAAAATAAACAATAGCGAGAGCATAAAACATAAAACATAAAACATATAAACACAAATATTTTCCCCTGGATCCCAAATCGGGACGACCAGCTTGATATTTCATTATATTCCTTTTAGTGTTACAACACATATATATACATGCCGAAGCATACATAAACCCTAATCCATTAACCCTAGATTAGAACATAACCGTAGTTCCCTTGACCAGATCTACAAAAATACCAGGGGCCGAAAACCATCGTACCCCAAAACCATGCATAAAACCATGGGCGCGGACCGTCCACCGGAAATTAAGGACCAAAAAATTTCACCGTGGCGTTGCCCCGGACCCCGACAGGGAGGCTACCGCCCCCCTGTGAACCCCCCGTTGCGCCAAGCGCAAAGGGGGGGCTATCGCCCCCCCTCTTACCCCCCTGCGCATGATTAGTCGAGGAAAGAATATAACACATACCCAACATTCTCCCACTTGTTGTTTTCTTTTCGCAAGGGGCCACAAGAGAGCTTAGTCATTGGCCTAATTCTTCAACACCCATTGTTTCTCTACACCAAGAGAACTTTTGAGTGCTCACAGATTTCATCAATGCATTTGCAACATTCTTCAAAGTGTCCACCTTTACCAAAAACACCCTTTTAGCCTCAACCATATCTCTAACAAAGTAATATTGAACATCAATGTGCTTTGTCTTTGAATGATAAGCAGGGTTCTTAGCCAAGAAAATTGCACTTTGGCTATCACAGTCTATCCTTATAGCTTGCTATACCAACCCCATACTTGAACACAATCTCTGCAACAAAACTGCCTCCTTGCTTGCATGAGTGGCTGCCATGTATTCTACCTCTGTAATTGAAAGAGCCACTACAGATTGTCTTTTACTCATCCAACTGACTGCGCCTCCAAATAGGCTAAACACATACCCACTTGTAGATCTTCTTTGGTCCAGATCTCCAGCCCAGTCTGCATCAACAAAACCACGAATTTCCAACATTCTTTCCAATCCTGGTCTTCCCTGGTAGCACAAGCCATAATCACTAGTGCCACGTAAAAATCTGAAAACCCTCTTCACTGCTGTCCAATGCTCCTTCCATGGGTTTGACATAAACCTGCTCAATACTCCCACTGCATGTGCAATGTCTGGTCTAGTACAGACCATTGCATACATCAGGCTATCCACTGCACTTGCATATGGAACACGGGACATATCCTCCTCTTCTTCTTGTGTCTTGGGACACTGTTCAGCAGACAGCTTTACACCTACAAGAATAGGAACATTCACTGGTTTACTATCCTGCATATTGAACCTCTGTAATATAGTCTCGACATACTTCCTCTGGTTTAACCAGAGCTTCCTATTTTCCCTATCTCTCTTAATTTCCATGCCCAAAATATAGTTTGCGGCACCAAGGTCCTTCATGTCGAATTTGGAGAACAGTTAGGTCTTCAAATCTTGGATAATTTCTTTGTCATTTCCAATCAAAAACATATCATCCACATACCAGACCAAATAAATAACACGGTCACCAATTAATTTAAAATAAACACAGTGATCCTCCTTGCTTCTGGTGAAGCCAAGTCCCCGTATATAGGTATCAAATTTCTGATACCACATCCTTGGTGACTGTTTTAACCAATACAGAGACTTCTTCAACCTGCATACCAGTTCTTTCTTACCCTTCATGATAAAGCCTTCAGGTTGCTTCATGTAGATCTCCTCTTCTATATCCCCGTGAAGAAATTTTGTCTTCACATCCATCTGTTCTATCTCAAAATCAAATGCAGCAACAACACATAAAAGTAATCTAATAGAAGTAACTTTGGCAACAGGAGAAAAAATATCACCAAAATCAATTCCCGGCACCTAGGAATAACCTTTTTCTACCAACTGAGCTTTATATTTCTCCACCTTGCCTTCTACATTCATCTTCTTCTTAAACACCCATTTTCTCCCGATGGGCTTCCTTCTAGCCAGCAACTCCACCAAATCCCATGCCTCATTTTTGTGCAAGGATGCCATTTCATCAACCATGACCTCCTTCTAGAGTTTTCCATCCTATGAATCTACTGCCTCCCTGACAGTTTTGGGATCATCATCAGTTATAGTTAAGGCAAAAATTGAACAGAAAGCAGATGGATTGTACCTTTCTGGTTGCCTTCTTACTCGAACTGATCTTCTCATAACTGGAGTTTGTGGCTCTTCCTCTTCTGAATCTTCTTCTGTTGTAGAGTCTGATTCATACTCCTTTAGCTCAAACTCTACCTTCTCAGGTTCCTTTGGTATGACTTCATGTTTAAAAACATCTTTCACCTCTCTAAACACCACATCTCGGCTGTACACAACCTTCCTTGTTTCCGAGTTCCAAATCTTGTAACATTTTAAACCATCCTTATACCCAATAAAGATGCACCTTTCAGATTTATTATCCAACTTGGTCCTTTTCTGCTTTGGAACATGTACATATGCATCACATCCAAATACCCTTAGATGTGATAGAGAGGGTTTCTTACCAGTCCATACCTCATGTGGAGTCTTATCCTCCAACCCTGATGAAGGTGATATGTTAACTAGATAGCATGCAGTCTCTACTGCCTCTGCCCAGAATTCTTTTCCTAACCCAGTACCACTAAGAATGCTTCTTGCCTTTTCCATCAGTGTTCTGTTCATTCTTTCTGCAACTTTGTTTTGATGAGGTGTGTATGGAGTAGTCTTCTTTCGTGCTATACCACACTTCTTACAGAACTCTTCAAATTCCTTCTTGCAGAACTCCCCACCATTATCTGTCCTCAGCGCCTTTATCTTCTTCTCTGTCTGGTTTTCCACCAGAGCCTTAAATTATTTAAATTTGTCAAAGACTTCAGATTTCTTCCTCAAGAAATATATCCATGTATTCCTTGAGAAGTCATCTATGAATGAAACATATTACACAGACTTTCCCAGTGATGGAACTGACACAGGCCCAAACACATCACTGTGCACAAGTTCTAATATCTTGTTTGCCCTCTTAGCACCAGAAGGAAAACTCACCCGATTCTGCTTCCCATATACACAATGTTCACAGAAATCAAAATCCAGAGAGCAATTAGACATACCTTCTACCATACCATTTTTGTGCAGTATCTGAAGACCCTTCTCTCCAATATGTCCAAGCCTTTGATGCCATAGCATGGTCTTTTCTCCAGACACAGCTAGGCTTTCCGTCCCACTTTCAGGAACCACAGAACTATTACACCCATCAATAACAGTGCTACCTTGTAGCTTGTACAGAGTTCTAGTCCGAACTCCCCGCATTAATACCAGTGCTCCCCGAACCATCTTGCAGGCATCTTTCTCGAACACTGTTTTTACACCTGCATCATCCATCTTGCTTACAGAAATCAGATTTCTGGCCAATGCAGGAATATGCAGAACACTAGGAAGTTTTCTAATCCTTCCACCTTGCAGCTTCAGCTTGACCTTTCCACGTCCGATTATTCTGGCCTTCCTATCATCCTCTAGGAAGACATCACCACCATCATATTTCTCATACTCACAGAACCACTCCCTATGGGGAGTGAAGTGAAAGGATGCACCTGAGTCAATCAACCATGACTCATGATCTACATGTGTATTTGAGGAAGAAGCCAAATACACATCCCCACCTTCTTCCGAGGTGGTTTTTGCCTCTGCAGAAGGAGTATCATCAGATCCCTTTCCTTTCTCAGGAGCTTTAGATCTACACTCCCTTTTGTAGTGCCCTTCCTTTCCGCATTTCCAGCATACCTTTACAAAATTTCCAGGAGATTTATATCTCCCTCTAGATTTAGATCTCCCACTCGAAACCTTATTCTTGTTTCTGTTTTGGGACCTTCCTCGTACAGATAAGGCATCTCCATTATGGCCCTCCATATTTCTCCGTCTCATTTCCTCCGACAACAAGGCTGAGACAATGTCATCAAAATTCAAGGTAGTTGTATTTTTATCTATTGCAATAACCAGACTGTCCCACGAGTCTGGTAGAGAACACAAAAAATTGATGCACTTATCTTCATCTGATATTTTAATATCAACAGATGACAACTGACTTACCATAGTATTAAAGGCGTTCAGATGCTCGGTCATCGAGTCTCCATCCTTCATCCTCAAGTAATACAACTTTTTCCACAGGAACAACTTATTCACCAGAGACTTAGATTGGTACAAAGTCCCAAGTGTTTCCCATAAATTATTCGTCGTAGCTTCCCTAGATACATTCAAAAATACTGAATCTGAGACACACAACTGTATTGTGCTCTTAGCCTTCTGATCCAGTTTCTTCTAGTCTTCATCTGACATTGCCGTTGGTTTAGTACCTGGATCTACTGCGATCCACTGATCTTTATCCACCAGCAGATCCACCATCTTGAGCTTCCACAACTCAAAAATCCGACCATTAAATTTCTCGATCTCTATCTTTCCGCTTCTCGCCATCTTCTTTCACCGCAAGAATCAATCCCGCAGATCTCCCACTGAACATGGTCTACCTCAGGCCTGAGCAAAAAACCCTCAGCAGCAAAGGCGTCCCCTTGAAGTTGAAACAACTCTGATACCAAATGTAGGTTTTAATCCTAAACATAAATTATCTACACACGAATCTTATAACAGAAAATAAACAATAGCGAGAGCATAAAACATAAAACAAATAAACACAAAGATTTTCCCCTAGATCCTAAATCGGGACGACCAACTTGATATTTCATTATATTCCTTTTAGTGTTACAACACATATATATACATGCTGAAGCATACATAAACCCTAATCCATTAACCCTGGATTAAAACATAACCGTAGTTCCCTTGACCAGATCTACAAAAATACCAGGGGCCGAAAACCATCGTACCCCAAAACCATGCACAAAACCATGGGCGCGGACCGTCCACCAGAAATTAAGGACCAAAAATTTTCGCTGGGGCTCTGCCCCGGACCCTGATAGGGGGGGCTACTGCCCCCCCTGTGACCCCCTCTTACCCCCCTGCGCGTGATTAGTCGTGGAAAGAATATAACACATACCCAACAATGACATGTACAAGGCTGTTTCTAAACTACAACTCTCTTTGTTTGGATATGTTATCTACTTCTGCAACCCACTTGTGATTTCTAACAAACTAGATAACCTGGAAAAACACTATAGAGGAAAGAAAATCCACAGATTATATAATTTGTTTATGAAATGTACCTGGTTGTGAAGGAATAAATAAATGTTTCAATCTCTGTTTTTGAGGTTCTTTGAATTTCCTATGCAATTCAAATATTAGCCTCTGTTTTTTATTTGTCTTTAAAGAAATATGCTTCAGTAAAAAGTAGATGATGTTCTATAGAGTAACCTTATACAATGATTTAATGTGAAGATAGTAAATTTCAACACTAAGGGGATGCAACTGTTTGGATAGGACTGACTAAGTTTTCTACCCAAGTTGATTGTAACCAACTAGGTGTAGAAAGGGCCAGGAGATGTGGATCAAGTATAACTACTTTGGGCTAGACTTGAGTGATCAAACTTGACCAAATCAATCCCATTTTAGGGAGAATGGTTATGGAATTAATTGTATAAATATAATCAAGCTATGCTGATGAGATATTATGTGAATAACATGTTCTTGTGATGTGTAATTTCACAAGGGTGCTTCTAAATTGCGGCTCTCTTTGTTTGGATATGTTATCTACTTCTGCAACCCACTTGTGATTTCCAACAAACTGGATAACCTTGAAAAACACTATAAAGGAAAGAAAATCGACATATTATATAATTTTTTATGAAATGTACCTGGTTGTAAAGGAATAAATAAGTGTTTCAATCTCTGTTTTTAAGGTTCTTTGAATTGCCTATGCGATTCAAATATTATCCTTTTTTTGTTATGTGTCTTTAAAAAAATATGCTTCAGTAAAAAGTAGATGATGTTCTGTAGAGTAACCTTATACAATGCTTTAATGTGAAGATAGTAAATTTCAACATTAAGGGGATGCAACTAGTTGGATAGGACTGACTAAGTTTTCTACCCAAGTTGATTGTAACCAACTAAGTGCAGAAAGGGCCAGGAAATGTGGATTGTATTACTGCTTTGGGGTTGACTTGTCTGATCAAACTTGACCAAATCAATCCCATTTTAGGGAGAATGGTTATGGACTTAATTGTATAAATATAATCAACCTATGATGATGAGATAATATGTGAATAACTTGTTCTTGTGATGTGTAATGTCACAAGGGTGCTTCTAAACTACAACTCTCTATGTTTGGATTTGTTATCTACTTCTACAACCCACTTGTGATTTCTAACAAACTGGATAACCTCGAAAAACCCTATAGAGGAAAGAAAATTCACAGATTATATAATTTGTTTATGAAATGTACCTGGTTGTGAAGGAATAAATAAGTGTTTCAATCTCTGTTTTTGAGGTTCTTTGAATTGCCTATGTGATTTAAATATTAGCCTGTTTGTTATTTGTCTTTAAAAAAATATGCTTTAGTAAAAATTAGATGATGTTCTGTAGAGTAACCCTATAAAATGATTTAATGTGAAGATAGTAAATTTCAACACTAAGGGGATGCAACTGGTTGGATAGGACTGACTAAGTTTTCTACCCAAGTTGATTGTAACCAACTAGGTGCAGAAAGGGCCAGGAAATATGGATAAGTATAACTGCTTTGGGGTAGAATTGAGTGATCAAACTTGACCAAATCAATCCCATTTTAGGGAGAATGGTTATGGACTTAATTGTATAAATATAATCAAGCTATGATGATGAGATATTATGTGAATAAATTTTTCTTGTGATGTGTAATGTCACAAGGGTGTTTCTATACTGCAACTCTCTTTGTTTGATCTGTTATCTACTTCTGCAACCCACTTGTGATTTCTAACAAACTGGATAACATCGAAAAAAAAATATATAGGAAAGAAAATCCACAGATTATATAATTTTTTTATGAAATTAACCTGGTTGTGAAGGAATAAATAAGTGTTTCAATATTTTTTTTTGAGGTTCTTTGAATTGCCTATGTGATTCAAATATTAGCCTCTGTTTGTTATTTGTCTTTAAAAAAATATGTTTCAGTAAAAAGTAGATGATGTTCTGTAGAGTAACCTTATACAATGCTTTAATGTGAAGATAGTAATTTACCTACAAAACAATGGAATTGAAGACTATTCTTATATATCAGAGTTCTGTTATGACATATTTATCTTCCCTACCTGAAATGCTATTATCTTCCTTTCCCTGTATATTTCACTATACTAAAAGAATGGATTTTCTGAGTGGCATGGTTTTCAAGATGTGGAGTTTTATTTTGTTTTTACTTGGTATTCTCGAAGGGCTAGACATTTCAAATCAATTCTGAAGGTTGTTTTATTTGAAGTCAATCATGTCATTTTGAAACAGAGAAAAATTAATTGAGGAAGGCCGAAAATGAAAAATAGTAAAGAAGTTCGTTAGTGAGACTTAGTATGGCCGTGGGACACATATCGCATTAGGCCATTGAGTTATGGATTCAGTTACAACTATTGAGTCCATGGAATAGTAGGGAGCTACTAGGGGAATGCACTGGAGATTGGGACAAACTTACATGCCTAAAAGAAACTAGTTGACTAGCCATTTAGGAACTACAACTAGACCCTGGAGATTGGATGGGATATATTGATGGAAGAACCTTAAATGCATGAAATTTAGTGGGCAGAGACATGGTGTAGCGGAGCAGAGGAGGAGGAGGAGAGAAGATGTAAATAGCAAGGCATAGATGAACAGAGAGAGCCATTGAATTGGGAAAAAGAAATTGCAGACTCTCATTCTCTGCTCTGTTCCTCTATTGGAGATTAGAGGTACATCAATAGAGGATGAGGGGTTCTACAAATACTTTAAGACAAAACGGGAAAGGCAACATTGAGGGAAAACTCCATGAAATTGCAGGGGAGTACTTCAAATTCAACAAGTCAATTGAACCCTGGCTTCCTTTTAATTACTGGAAAAGTAGAGTGTATGGAATTTCGTAGAAATTTATGTTAGCAGGCGAGCTCACGCAGTTATTTTAAGACTAGTTAACTTCCACACGTATGTTGGTTGCCGTCAAATTTGGGGAAGATTCGGTGAAGCCTTCTCCATATACCTAGTATTATTAATATTTGTTAACTGGTATTTTTTTCAAGAGTTTGATGTTGTCTGATCAATTTTAGTTACAAAACAAGAATGAAGAAAGTTACTTTTCATTTTATTTAAATATTTATAAAGTGACCTAGCCGTGCATAAAATGTTCATCTTACGAAGTTAAGTTATTGTTTTTATTTTTTCCTATGGTCTTATGGTTGAATCCTTGGTACAGTTGAAAATGAAATCATTATCTTACCAAATCCTTGATTGCGTCAACTGTAAAGCGATAATTAGTGTATCTATCGGTCCATCTATGAAAATGAAAATATATTTGTAAATTTCAAATTTTACGAGTAGAAATATAGGGTGGAAGTTAATTACATGTGATAAAAGAGTAGATTATTGACAAATTATAGTTTGATGCATATTATTCAAACTTTATAGCAGGGTGTTGTACCAACCTGGAAATTTGGAGATGAAGCCGCAATGAGAAGACAAGCCACAATTCTGAGACGAGACTGCAATTCGGAGATCAACGAGGAGATGAATGAGGAAGTTGTGGAGGACGCATATTACCTACAAACAAAAAAGCAACAATAAAATTAAAATAGAAGAACAACAATAAAATTAATTCACCAAGAAAATAAACAACAAAAAATTGCTCACCTCCTCGCCCCTGCGCAACACCAAGACTATGCAAACAAGACAACCTCAACAAACACAACAAACTCATATAGCAAACACAACAACCCAACAAATGCAACAGACAGTTATGGCAACGCTAATAAGCCCAAAACCCATCCATGTTTCCGGGTTGGTGTATTTATAAACTAAACTTCGGCCAGATTATTTTAAGAGTTTGACCGAACTATTAGTCTGAAAAATCTGTTTGTCCACGTCGTCAGTATGCCATCAATGTAAATGACAGAATGAGTTCGGCCGAACTAATTTCGAAAGTTTGGTCGAACTCTAAAACAGTTCGACCGAACTTTTATAAAAGTTTGGACGAACTGTTGGGAAAATGACTTTTCCGTCCCCGATTCTCACAAAAGTGTAGCCCAACTTCATGTGTTTACCCAATTATAATTTTTATTAAAAAAAAAACCTATCAATTTGGTGTCAAATATTCTAAAATAAACAATTGAACACATGCATTAATATGTATGTTTTTTAATCTAATTTGACCCCTTCGTTTTTAGGGATACAAGGCATAGTTCATGTAGACCTACAGGGTATAAACCATTGACCTCACAAGGTTAATGTCATTTATTTTTGTTGTTAACTATGGTGAATCGGTAACACATTGGTATATCCAATATCCCACAAGAGTATATCCAATATCCCACAAGATAGATATATTAATAACTTATGACTTTTCAAGAGCTAAGACGTCCATGGAGAAGTGAGGTGCCTACACTTGGAGCCTTATTACAATAGGCCCACATGTCCCTCTATGAGAATTGATCTTGGGTGGAGGGGAAAACAAGTTACCATTTTTCCAACCACTGAAGCTACCCCACGAGACATTTTGGGTAACAATTCCCATAGGGTTGGTAATAAATGGACCCAATGGGCCCACAACACATAAACTTCAACTTTTGAATGAACACATGACTATATATATATATATAGTCCCGAGGATGTGGTCTAGCTGTTAGGTGGGGAGGCTTGGTCCCTACAGGTCTCGTGGTCCAATCCTAGGGTGGACTATCTATGCTAGAGAGTTTCTGTAGGCACAATTTCTTCAATTGAATATATATATATATATAAAATGAATGATCAATGTTATTATATTGTCTCAATTATTTGAGAGAAACTATTTTATTAATATATTGATACATTTGAGCAAGGATCATGTGTGCTTGGGTTTCCAAGAGTCACTTGGAGTTTAAGTCGACTAACTTAGGGTTGAATATGGATTTTTTTATCAATTAAGGCATGGGTAGTTATGTCAACGGTCTTCCAAACTCCATTTAATTCTCATTTTTATTAAAATTCACATCCCGTTATTTTAATGCATAGAGTTAGAATTGTTTTTTAAACCTTACGAAGGGAAATAAGAAACTCTAACATGCATTCTTGTGTTGTTGTATTTGTATCCTTGGCATGTGTTTAGACATTCAAGGGGGATTCATCCCCTCTCTAGACCCTTAAACACCCATATTTACACACCCCAGTTATTATTGGAACCTAAAGTTATGTTGGTTCATCATACCTCTAGAGCTTCTAGAGACAATTAGTCGAAGGATCAAATAACACCCGAACATCAGTTGAATGATCACATAGTGGATCAGTCGACTGATTGTTCATTGGGTTGGTCGAGTAACCAACTAGAGGACAATTGATTGGGTGGTCAACTAGTGGGATCGTCGACTGAATGGTTGGAGGAATAAATTGAATCATTAGTTGACTTGGATAGTTGATTGGCCAACAAGAAGTGAGTCGGGGAGATAATGCATATTCGCTAGAAAAAATTATAATGGTCCATGCTTGTTGGTGGACCAAATATTCTGTAAGTCAAGTAAATTATTTATGTTTGGTAACTATAAATGAAGTACCCTGTGGGTCGAATATGCAGAAATACTTGATAAAACATTTACTGTGATTTTATTGTTCATTATGCATTGTGATGTTATGATCACAATGTTTTATGTTTATGTGCTATAATAGCGTATTTAGACACTACCCATCATATTGGAATGATTTTTTCTCTTGTGAAATTTCTATTTAGAATTTGTGATGTATTCTCTATTCTTAGTTCCCATTATTATCTAACATAGTATCATAGTTGATGGTTTAGACCTAGCCTTGTTATTTGCAAATCAAGTTGAGTTGGATCTTATGGTGATTAATTCTGGCCTTTTTTATTTGCAAACTAGAACTGAGTTTGAGTTAAATCAGATTCATCAAAAAATTGAAGATGGCTTCAAAGATAGATCATGTTATTTTGAATGGGAAAAAATATGTTTTATGGGCATCAGATATGGACACTCTTTTAAAGAGCAAAGGGATTTAGTAATACACAAAGACCATTGTTCCAAATTTGAAGGAAAAAAAAATGAAGTTCGTCATCGATGGAAAGAAGGATGAGGCAGCTGGGGTCATTAAGACCTATATTACTTGAGAAATATTTTTTCGTATGAGTGGGGTCGATTGCCCTCATGAGATCTAGAATAAGTTGAGGTTGTTGTTTAACAAATTCAAAAAAATTTAGGTCATGCGATTAGAGAAATAATTTCTCTCCCTTGATACCCATTCCTTTGAAAGGATTGAGGACTATATTTCTTGTATCAAATAGTTGTAGTTGAATTTGGGTTACTATGGGAAGAACTATTCGAAGAAATATGGATGATTCGTTGAACTAAACCTGATAAATACAAGAACACCTTATGATGTGTTATGTTCCTCATTCCATGCCAATTGGAGATTGCATAAAGAAGATGATAAGGATCACACCTGTTGGGCTTAAAATTTAATATCTGTGGCCACCCCATTTTTTACATTATACCATTCATTTGAACCTCCATTCCATATCATTTTACTAATTTTGTTAAAGAAATAATGTTTAAAGGATGAAGTTAAAGGTAAAATCACTTGTAGAATTGTTCTTTTCCTTTTAATTTATAAATGTCTCTAAAAAGGTTATTCTTTTTTCAGTATGAAATTTCTTGGAAAGTGTACCAAAAATATCTCACTTAAGTCACAAGTGACTTGTGACCCTAACAACAATTGTGGCTGTTTATACTTCAAATCTGCAACAAATATGTGAGAAAAATTTGCAGAAAAATAGATGTATGCAAATCTAAAATGACAAACAACATAAATGAATATGATGTAATAACCCAATCATGGAAACACTTTTAAAGAATGAATATTTTATTAATAGCACCTGATGAAGGAGATTTAAAAAAGGTCGTAAATCCCCTTCCGTGTGATGGGTCTTTTGATGTCCTTGTCATTTCAGTATTCAGATCTTCCTTCTCTCTATGTGTAAAATCCCAAACAATATTTAGAACTCAAAATGAGAGCTCAAAAAGTATGAGACGATAATGGTGACGATGATCATGATCATGGTGAACAATGAATGAAAAATCCTCTTATTTATAGCAAAGTATTGGGTTGATCTTGAAAATGGAGAATAATAAAATATTATTGACTAAAATCTAGATCTAACCGTTTGGAATACTTTATTATATTTTTGGATAGGGAAAATATATTTAAAATCGTCAAATATATTTATTTAGAAATAATTAACAAATAATACGATTTATTAATTATTTCGCGAATAATAAGAAAAATGTGAAATGAAATAATTATTAAATAATGATTTAACAATTATTCGAAGGATGAAGTTAAGGAAAAATAAATAAATAATGATTTATTTAATTATTCCTAGGTGATTTAGTCAAATGCAACAAGGAATAATTATCAAACAATGATTTAATAATTATTCCTAGAAAAAATTAAATTAATAATGGTTTATTTAATTATTCTCATGAATTTTTAATGATAATTAACTTAATAAATATGGTTTATTAAATTATTTCCTATAGTAAAAGTGATTTTACTATGGTAAAATTAAACTTACATGGTGTATTTCGATCCACCTAGTTAGAAATGGCCATGTGATAATTTTTTGGGGATAACAGATTGCCCCCCAACGTACGAGTGTTAGTAGCAAATTGTAGACGCCAAAGGGGGGGGAGAGAGAGAGAGAGAGACGAAAATAGCAATGCAAGGAAGGACAAAAATGGAGGGGGCAAGACCTAATAAAATGATATAAGTCTCCTTTTATTTTGGAGTACATGATCTCAAATGGGGCGGGGGAGGCATACCCATACCCATTGAGATAACTGAGTACACAGAATAGTGGTGAACCCAACAAAGTACATGATACATGATACGTTGGAATCAATGGGCCATAACATAATACAATGAATCTCGTATACATAATGCACCTGGAGAAACATATAAGGTCAGGACTGAATACAATAATGTTTGAGTACATGAGACATAATTCCCCTCAAGGTGACATAGGGAGGGGGGACTGCAACCAATGAAACCTTGCTGAACATGAAAGGGTTTTGAAGACCTGAATGGATCATCCGAAGGAGACATGCATGATGTGGGCACTGCAAGCGATTAGAAATGAACCCATAAAATATACGGAATTTCATTTAACGCTGGATCATAATATGAGGTCATCCAGGCATGTGAGGGGCTACCTGAAGGGCCACCTACTCATGAGATATGGAACATCTCACACACACCCGAGAATCACTGGTATAATATGTTGGATCACCAAACCATCAAGTGTATGATTCTCAATCGTGCGATCATGAGCTAGAGTCGAGCACGTGATAAACAACCAAGTCAAAGGGAAATGATGGCTCCCTTTTCTTGATCCGAGGTACCAAATAATGATGAAATATGGAACCAAGGTACACCACCATCTAGACTGCACTCCTAGAATAAATGTGTTGAAGTTAAAAAAAGAGGGCCTGCTAGAGTTGAGGCATTGAGGAATCCTCAACTAATGCACGAGGGATCATAGTAGAGTGACTGATGGACTGACACCAAGGATGATGATGGAGGGATATAAACTGAGAGGCAGATTGGAAACTTCTCTTGTCAGAACATAATGTGCATGGTTGACTTGGCAGCGACTGACTCGGGGGGGGGGGGATGGTCAATTACTTAGACAAGGGCTTTTCTGTGATAGAAAAATATAGCTAGAGGCCAAAAAAAGCAACACGGGATGACTGCGATGCAAAGATGGATGAAATATTGTAACATGACATGATTGGACTTGGAACCTATGCCATGAATGCAAGGGTGACTCATCTTAGATTCTCTGAAAAAGGGTGACTCGATGATGCTGCCACATGGGATAGGCCTAGGGGGACCATAAAAAAATGAGTAAGATGACATGGCATAGGTGTAACTACGACCCAGAAGGATCTTGTAATCAAATGGGGCATCTATGACTTCAATATCAATGGAGACAATGTTTCCGACAAGAGTAACATGATAGTTGCGGTATAAGCCAACGGGATGAGATGGTTGATCGTCCCATGCACGGAGAGTGATGGTGGATGGGGACATGCCGAGTGAACCACGTTGTTTCCAAACAATAGCAACCATCACACAGGTGGAGGCACCTTCGTCAATGATACACCGTTGAACAATGGAATTTATGATTGAGATTGGTATTTGAAAAGCAACAGATGAAGGAAGTGGGGGATGTTCTGATTGGTCAATGTCAAAGACAATCATATGATAATATTAAGGATCCACAACGCCCAAAGAATTGAGTAGATATTTCTGTTGGGATGGGCACGACTGGAGGACTTCCAACGTTGACATGGCAACAGGGGACTGTGCCAAGTCATTTACTATGTTGTAGGTATGGGTGAATTTAGCTAAAACAACATTTCGACGTAATGGTCCTTTTGGGATCTTGGTAATAATCTCTTCCTTAGGCTAAGGGATTTGTAAGGTACTATTTGATGATGAAATATACTTAGTGGAAACTTTCGGTTGGGACTCAGTCACAAACTTAGCAGGTGGCTTGTCACATTGGCGCGATCGAGTCTGAAGGTTGACTTGATCTGTGTTGACCCCATCAGAATTCATCATGAAAATCTGATAATCCTGGGGACCAGATTGTGGAGGTTGAGGCATTTCCTAAACTTGTATAGGATGGGAAGCTATGTATCCTTGGTGAGGAAATGGGTTAGTAAATAAAACCTACTGAGATGAAGCAGGAGTCGGAGGAAGCTGAGGCATGAGATGTTGTCCTCTAGAGGAAACTACTTGGGATTCCCATACTTGATTCATCTGGAGTAAAAGGGGACAATCATGAGTATAATGGCAATATATGCCACAATATTCGCAAGGATTATTCATACAAAGGGTCTTGTTCTACTTGGGCTTTCTGCCCTATTGTTGGTTTACGAGATTAGGCAAATTTCCCTGGGATGTGCTAGGTGGAAGACCTTGGTTACCCTCATTACTTTGAGATTTATGATTCTTGTTACCTTTCCCCTTATTATTCTTCTTGGTGTTGGGGGGATCGGTAGTGCTCTGTTGAGCATACACTTGAACTTGAGGAGGAGGTGAATGTTGTGGTAGAGGTTGAGGAGGGTTGGGAGGTTGAGGTGCTAGTTCCAGAGGGGTTGGTGCGCTAGGTGGTGCATAAGGAACATATGGAGGAGGGGAAAAATTTGGATAAACAAGTTGAGAAACAACTGGCCTTGGCATCTGCTGATGCGGTTGAGGTTATGCATATGACGTGCTTTGATCTAGATAAGGGTTTCCTGGTGGAGGGGGATAATTGTAGGAGGTATTGGCCCCCCCCAGGGTTGACCATAACTCATATGAGGTAGAGCATATGGTTTTGAGTAAGGGTTTGAAATAGATCCAATGATATTGTAGATAGCATGAGATTCCCCCGATGCATTAATAGCACCGGGCCAAGGCAGATCGGGGAGAATGGTATAAACATAACCTGATTGAGCATAGATCAGGTCACATTTTAAAGCTACATGGAGCACATATTCCTATGTATGAGGGAAATTTGACACGACATATTTCCTATGATGTCCAACTTCGATCTAAGGAACCAATCCATATAGACACGGTCTTCAAATCCAAGAGCCCTACACATGGTCATCCTTCTGTGCCATTCTTGGACATGGTCAGAGAGGAGGGTGGCAGACGTTTGATGGAATGAAGTCAAGAGTTCAGTACCGGTTTCATAACAGAGAAGCAACTGTAAATATGGATCAACCTAATCTTAATTATGTGATTAATATGAAATAAATTTATCTACATTATGGATCACAAAAGTCTTAGATCTAACTGTAAATATGATAATAAATCTTTAGCAAGAGTCTCAAAAGTGGAATGGGTGGCACAAGGTTTGTCGACATACCACTTAGCCATAACTCTAGTAAGTGCGCGATGGAATAAACGAAGACAAATGGAGTCATCGGTAATGGAATTAGAGGACCACCACATGTGAAATGAGCGAACATGATCAGTGATATCTTCTCTAGGATTTACTTAAAACTTGGGAATTTATGAAGGAAGTTTATTAGGCATAGCTGACCAATTTGGGTTATGGAGAATAGTATCATTTATCAATTGATTAAAATTTAGGAGATTCAAACCAGCTATGAAGGGTAGAAATGGAGTAGGAGGGACTGTACAAGTTGAGGTTCCATTGATGGTATTACCCGAGTTAGGTCTAGAGTTACCACCTTGGTTTTCCGATTGGTGCCTGACATGGTGGAGATATAAGGTTGAGAAGACATGAAATCAAGTGAATAAGTAGACTCGGAGTTAGAAGGACTCAATGGAGTATTGGGAGGATTAAATCTACCCTGACGAGGAGGAGTAATACGTCTGAATGGGAACTGAGGATTAAGACCTTGAATTCATCATGACAAATGCCTTGGTGGCGCAATGATGTCCAGACAAAGATGACACTAAAGGACTAGAGGATGATAGGAAAAAACAGAGTAACAAACAACAAAAAAACACCTAGTACAGTGGTGCCAAGTGTAAACTGACTAATAATGATGCTACTCTAATACAAGAAAATCCATCCTATCAAATAAAATTAACACTAGCCTAAAGGTGATATAATTCTTGAAACAATCCTAAATCTATTGTTTTAGATGGTATTCCAAAGAAATTCTTACTTGACAGAATCTCATCCCTGCAAGCATAGCTATCCAAAGAAAGGTGGGGTAGAGAACCAACTTCTTCCCATAGCTAGTCGTATAAGGTTTTTTCTGAAGATTGGCCACTATGGTTACCTTTGTCCCACGGGGGTGGTCGAGTTTTGAGCTTCTTGGTGATCATTCAACACACAAAATACCTTCCCACGGGTTGGGTAGCTAGGAGGAGAACCGATCTCACAATGACCTAGCCTAACGCCCTATGAATTAGGTTTCTGACGTACTTAAACTTTGACCGTGGGATGGTGAATGATTTTAAGCTCCCTACAAACTCAACTTCTATGTCTCAATGTAAATGATCGATGGGTGTTATTGGAAGCCTATCCCACCGATCCTACACCTAACTACATAGATTGTTTGGCTCTGATGCCCAAGTAGGCTTAATCTATGTGTGTTAGATTATTAAATGTGGCGTGTTTCAAGTCTTGGCTTGGTGGTGTTAAACAATATCACGTTCACTTAGGGTGTGTAAATGTGTGTGAAAAAGTGTGTTTTAGTGGATCAGTTAATTGAGCATGTTTTGTGATGCTATATGCTGCTGAAATAAAATGCTAAAATATGACAGTAAAATAAACATCCAATTAAGCACAAAACCCACCCAAAGAATAATTTTGAACAACTAGATAACGAGAAACAAAATAGCTACTCAAAACAAACGAAAAAATCCTACAAGATCTAATGTCAAGGGATTGTGATATGAAGGATTTAAGCTACTGAAAATGGTGCAGACAAACAACAAAAATAAGAGGTGATATCTGCTGCGAATGATAGGCAAGAAGCTCAAAAAACCTAGGACACTCAAGGGGATCCTAAGGGGGAAGGCAAGTAAAAACTCAAAATGGAGTTATAGTGATAAAATAACCTATCCAAAAGCATTGAAATAAAGTGGATCAAACCTTGCAAACCAGAAGATAAAAGTGTTGAAAACCCTAGACTATTCACTCAACCAATCTTTTCCTAAAAAGGTGGAGGATTACTACAAACCATAGTGGGATTTATATTCCTCAAAGAGACAAACTAAGAGTATCCAGGCTTAAGGGAGACTGAAACAAAAGTGAAATAACTTTGAACCAGTACATAGACAAACCTCTCGGCAATGTTGGAAAAACTTTGAAAATTTTCCAGAAAATTTTCAAAACGCATGCACTGACCTGAAAAGGGTTGAAAATCCATCTTTTCAGAAAATAGTACGTTCTGGAGCTCAGAGTGCAGTTATGGGGCTGAAAATTGTGTTTTTCTTCTCGAGACCTTCGGTCGTCATATCTCACACAAATGTTGCCATCTCTTGCTCCGCTAGTTCCTGTGACCTACAAAAAACACCATAAAACCACTAGTATCCGAAAATTTGACAGAATAATGGAGAAAAATATATAAATAGAAAAAAGAAGCTAAAAATAGTTGTAGAAAACCCTGAAAATTTTGAAGCAAGTCACCCAAGAAACTGAATTGTTACACCAGTGGAGTCACCATTTGTTAGTATGAAATTTCTTAGTAGATGTACCAAAAAAATATCACTTAAGTCATAGGTGACTAATGACCCTAACAACAATTATGGTTTCTTATACTTCAAATCTGCAACATATATGTGAGAAAAACCTGGAGAAAAATAGATGTATGCAAATCTAAAAGAAAAAATAGCATAATTGAATCCGATGTAATAACCCAATCATGGAAAAGCTTTGAAATAATGAATATTTTATTAATAGTACCTCACGAAGGATATTTACAAAGGGTCACAAATCCCCCTTCGTGGCATGGGTCATTTGATGTCCTTGTTGCTTTAGTATTCACATATTCCTTCTCTCTATGTGTAAAAACCCAAACAATATGTAGAAATCAAAATGGGAGCTCAAAAAGTATGAGATGATAATGGTGACAATGATAATGATCATGGTGAAAAACGAATGAAAACCCCTCTTATTTATAACAAAGTATTGAGTTGATCTTGAAAATAAAGAATAATAAAATATTATTGACCAAAATCTAGATCTAACTGTTTGAAATACTTTATTATATTTTTGGAGAGGGAAAATGTATTTAAAATGGTAAAATATCTTTATTTATAAATAATTAACAAATAAAATGATATTTTAATTATTTCATGAATAATAAGAAAAACGTGAAATGAAATAATGATTAAACAACGATTTAAGAATTATTCCAAGGATGGAGTTAAGGAAAAATAAATAAATAATTATTTGTTTAATTATTCCTAGACGATTTAGTCAAATGTGACAAGGAATAATTATCAAACAATGATTTAATAATTATTCATAGAGAAAATAAAATAAATAATGGTTTATTTAAATATTCTCATGGGTTTTAATCAGAAATAACTTAATAAAAGTGGTTTATTAAATTATTTCCTATAGTGAAAGTGATTTTATTATGGTAAAATTAAACCTACATGGTGTATTTCGATCCACCTAGTTAGAAATGGTTATGTGATCATTTTTTGGTGATAACATTCTTGTTACTAATAAAGTCGAAAGGTCCAAACTTGTCAACACAAGAATTTAACCACCAGAATGCTCCACATCAACAAGGATGATTTTGACACTTGGAGGTTGATCCATATCTATTTGTTCTAGAAGTCAAAGGAGAGATGACAAGGTGTACCAAATCAACGTGTTATGCAAAATAGCTTGGGAGTTGCAACAATCTTCTCGAACGAGCCAAGGATCAGTCACTAGATCTCAGAAAACATAATAAACATTAAAAAATTGAAGATAATTATCTTTCTGTTGGAATAGTTTATTTTTAGCATGAAAATGCTAAATTGACCCTGTTTTTGAGTAGCTTGTTTAAGTATTGCTATTTTTTTATAAAAGTAGATAGGTGAAAAAGATATAGTTTGGAGAGCAAGAGACATTTTAATACACACATACACCTTTGTATTGAACCTATGTTTTTTCGTTAATATAAGAAGGATTTATGTGATTTGTTATATAATTTGCAGTATCTTTTTGTATCTTTAATAACAACATAGACTAGGAGCCCCCCTAGTACGTGTTGTTTATGTTTTTATTATGTGATTTCTTAAGTTTTGATATGGTTGCCATGATTTTTGCTAATAATCCTTATGATGTACATAAGAAATGAGTGTGCTCTATTTTTCCTATAATTAATTAAAATTCCTGTAACCGCGTGTTAAGGATTTTTGTAGTGAACCTGTAATCAGACAAGAATTCCTGTAATCACATGTCAGAGCTTCCTGTAGTGATCTTGTAATCACACATAAATTCCTGTAATAACTCTTGAATTTCCTGTAGTGATCCTGTAATCACATAAGAATTCTTGTAATAATTGCTAGATTTGTTGTAGTGATCTTGTAATCCTATAAGACTCTACAAAGTTTCTGCAAATACATATTTTGTTTTCTTGAAGTAATCTTATTATATTAATTTCTTCACTTTTGATCTAAATTGCTAATACTTCAAACCATTAGAATAATCTGATTTCTATTATGCTTAAAAATAATAGTTAGGATCTAGTGATTTAGTTTGTATTTTAGAATAAGATGTTTGTTATTATTTTTTTATTGGAATCTACATACACAATTCAAAATAATGATTCCATTTAGATTCATTTTCAGTATTGTTTTAGTTGAGTTTGAACAATGATTAATTCAAACAGAGTATCCAGTGAGAAAGTGTGATGCATCTTGTTGAATTTGTAAACTTGTGTCAACAAATTAGAATTGAATTTAAGAATTTGAAAATCAGTGTAACTTGAATAAACTCTGGGAGCTACCTATACATGCGTTATGATTGTTTTTGCATAGGAAAGTAGTAAGAACAAGTTCACACATATTGTGTTTCACCTCGAAGTTTACCTACCTGGATTGAAAAAATAAATGTTAATTAATTTATCCCACTTTATGACTTGACAATTTGGCATCGTTATTGGGGAGGTGCAATGAACTGGTGGTTAAGAATTTATTTTGTTTGTTAAAAAAAAAAAAAACAATTTTTTTATAAAATTCTCTTTCCTCAAGCTTATAGTATGATTTTATTATTATTATTATTATGGTGGAGTAGGAATATAAGATGGGAGGTAGGAACTTGTACCACCACCATACTGTGTCCTGCAAAACCAATTAAGCTAAATATTGTATGTATAGATTAAGAGATAGTAGAGGAAGGCTTGCTAGAGCACTTGGAATTGATAGATATAGAATTGCACGAAATTTGGATATTCCCACCCATATACTCATGTGATTGTAGAAGAAGAAACCGAATCAAGTGCAAAAAGGATCACGTTCCACAAGTGATACATCATAGATCTAGTTGGAAAGACCTTCGGTTTCCCCCCTACAATGTGGAATATAGTTTATACTATATTTTGGAACGAATACATGGAAGAAGAGGAAAGAGGATCTAATATAGGAGGTTACATCAATGAGCATAGAATTGGTGGAGGAATAAAAAGATATGGTGGAAGAGGCCGAGGAAATGGAAATAGAAATGGATGAGGAAATGGACAACCACTAGAAGATAATGACAAAGAATCAACATTTGGATTTCCCGTTGTGGATATTCCAGGAGTTGAAATTTGAATGAAGAACATTCCACCATTTGTGCTGCCAACTTTCTATGGTAGGATAATTGAAGATATTGACTCCTTTTTATTTGAATTTGATATTTTATTTCACAATTATGCTTACAATGTTGATGCATAGAAATTGTGTTTATTTCCTGCAACATTGAAAGGAGCTGCACTACGCTGGTTTATGTGTTTAGGTGAAGGAACTATGGTATACGAGTTTGATATGAAGAAAGCCTTTATTAAGAAATATCAACCCTATTGCAGACCAGTAGATTCTCATGAAGAGATTTTTAGAATGATGCAACAAGAGGATGAAAGCTTAGAATATTATTTAGAAATATTCTTATATATTTTTTAGAAATCAAAGCAACATGATTTGAGTCCCGACACAATTCATACAATATTATTAAAAGACATATGTGATGAGTATATAGATATACTTAATCTAATGGGTGCTGGTGATATTTGACATCTTTCATTTGACAGAATTAGTGATATGTGCCAGAAATATTCAAGAGGGAAATCTAAAACTGGTGCAAGCATAAGAAATCCTCTTTCTAAAGTTACTAAATCAACTATTGTATATTTCTGTAGAGCAGAATTAGGAAACTTGTTGGAGGGTTTTAAGATTGATTTTTTAAATACTCTTACTTCTCAAATGGATGATTTAAAAATAAGTATAAAGAAATAAGAGCAAGAGTCAATCTTACCTATATTTTTCACTAAATTTCTGAAGAAACACCCACTAAGAGAATTTCCTCTTGATAATATTCAAATTTGTTTGATTTATGCAGATCCATATAAAACTAAGGAATATCCTACATTACTTGAGTTAAGAACGAATTACCAAGGAGACTCTAGAAATATAGAATTAATATACAATATTTCACCCTAGATACATTGTCAACCATGCCGAACATGTATGTATCAAGATCCTAATCAACGAAATATTACTTATTATAATGTTCCTTAGAATACATAAAATGCTCCAATTCCATGGTAGCCATGTCCTCCACAACAAGTCCAAAACCATCCCTATCAACAAAGTTGGAGGGGTTTCCTTATGGAAATATCCTTGCCCATCCCTATCCTCCACAATTTCAAGCTCCATACCAACAAAAATCATATCAACAACCTCAACCTCCATATCAACAAAAACCATATCATCCATATCGAAAAATGAAACAACCATATTTACCTCTTCAACAAGAACCACATCCTCCCCAACAAACTCAATTAACTCAACCTCAATAGTTCCAACTTCCATTCAATCAACCACCCCCATGACATACACAACTTACTTCTCAACTAGTTGCAAATCCAAACAATAAAATAGAAAATCTTGTTTATAATGCTGGATCTGAATCATTCCCTACATATCTTATATCTCTAGTAAAATTACATGAATTTTCGATACAATTACTGGAAGATCCGATAAAATTATAGGAATTTTCTGTACAATTAAAGGAAAATCTAGTAAAATTGCAGGAATTTTTTGTAACAGTAACATATAATCCTATAGAATTACAAGAGATTAATTTACGATTTGGTATAGTTGTGAACCCAAAACATACAGTGATAATTGAAGAAAAAACTTAAGAAACTGTATATAAAAAAAAGAAAATAAGAAATCTCTTTACATGAGAAACTGACAACAACAATGAAACAAACTATCCCTTCACAAGAACAACCTCAAACTTCTAGGAAAACTACATCTCTTGAGAGATTGAGTTCTGAAAAACAAGATATACCAAAAACCATACCTGAATTTGATATTATTGATGAACTGAAAAATATTACTATAAATATTCCTTTATTTAGAGCAATAAAAGATATACCAATTTACAACAAAACAATAAGGGAATTGTGTACTAAAATAAATGGAAGGAGAAAACAAGATCCATCAACAATACAAGTTATAAGTAAATTGGATAGTTTGATGACTACAGAAGTCATTGCAGAAAAATATGTTGACCGAGGCATACCTATTGTAACAATAGAAGTCAACCATTTTTCTATTCCTAATACACTTATTGATTTAGGTGTTGCTATAAACGTGATGACAAAATAAACCATGGATATCCTAGAAATAGACAACATCAAACCAACTCCAACAATGTTAGAATCAGCTGATAGAACATAAATTAAGCCCGAAGGAATTGTAGAAAATATCATTGTTTCTATTGACTCTTGGGAATATCCAATCGATTTTATGATCCTTCAACCCAAATTCACATTAGGAGGACATCCTCTATTTTTGGGTAGACCATGGTTAGAAACTACTAACACATATATTAGTTGTTGTTATGGAAATATGAAAGTAACAAATGGTAAGGAAATTAAAAAAATTACTTTCTACCCCCTTGCCAAAACATAAGGATAATTAAAGAGAGTTCATTGGTTTGAAGAAAATGAAATAGATGTGAACTAATTCAACCTTTTTTAACCATTGAACAAACATTTAATCTCAAAGAAAATTATGATGAAAATCAAATTGATCATTTCATTTCTCATACTGATTTTCTATAGTATTTTAGGGGGTAGTCATCTAGAACATAAACTACAACATAGGATTTTGAAGCATCTAAAAATTATACAATTTATGAAAAAAATGTTATTCTTGTAAATTCTAAACAATCTCCAATATTTCAACAGTATGAAATCCTTGCAATTTCTTAGAACTCTGAAAATTCTGTACATTCTAATATTCCTATAATTCCTGTAAATTCCAAGTCAGATTTGTTAAGTACCCTGTATTTTTCTTTTCATTCTCTTTTAGGACAACATTTTCAAGAAACACGTAGTGCGGATGGCCTACAATCAATATATTTATCAACTTTTCATGTACACTCCATATCAAATCCTTGCAATAAAATTATTGAAATATTTCCTAGAAAGACTTTAAATATTAATTCTAAATTGGGATATTTCCAGCAAGATCAATTGATTATGTTATTGCAGAAAAGTTCCAAAGATTTTGCTTAGGAATACATTGGTATGCTAGGAATACATCCTGACATATGAACATGTCATATTTGTATTCAAGAAAATTTTAAGCCTGTTATACAACCAAAAAGAAGAATGCACCCTACATTGAAATAAATTTTCAAAAATAAGTCCAAAAAAATATTAGATATATATTTTATTTACCCTATATCTAATAGCCAATGGGTTTCACCCTTGGTTATTATTCCTAAAACGAATGGTAAATGGAGGGTATGCATAGACTACAAGGAACCTAATAAAGCCACTTTAAAAGATCATTTTCCTTTACCTTCCATAGATCAATTAATAGATAAATTGGTTGGAAAGAGATAATTTTCTTTCCTCAATAGTTTCAGTGGCTATAATTAGATAAGAATAGCTTTGGAAGACCAATACAAAACAACCTTTACTTGACCATGGTGAACCTATGCTTATAAAGTACTACCTTTTGGACTTTGTAATCTGCCTGCTATATTTCAAAGGGAATTCTTGGCTATTTTTGCTGATTTAATTCATGATTATGTAGAGGTATATATGGATGATTTCACTATTACAGAAACACTTTTGAGGAAGCCATTAATAAACTAGAAAAAATATTAAAAAGATGCCAAGATTCAAATCTTTCTTTAAGCAATGAAAAATGTTTTTTAGTGTTTAATAAAGGAGTTGTCCTTAGACATCATGTCTCTTTCTTGGGTATCAAGGTAGATTGACATAAAGTTGAGGTAATTGTTAACTTTCCAATTCCATCTTCTCAGAGAGATGTAAGAAGTTTTTTAGCAGATGTGGGGTATTATAGGCATTTTATTAAAAAAATTGAAAAATTGCCTCGCCATTATTTAAACTTCTTGCAAAAGATATTGAATTTTATTGGGATAATGATTGCGAAATTATTTTTGATGCACTTAAAGAAAAACTTTCTACAACTCTTGTGTTAAGAGGACCTGATTGGACATTACCTTTTCATATATCTACATATGCTTATGGTTCAACCATAGGATCAATTTTACAGAAAAATGAACAACAAAGAATTTATGCCATTTAATATATTAGTAAAAAATTGACTCCAAATAAAACTAATTACACTGTAAAGGAAAAGGAAGTTTTGGAAGTTGTTTATGCAGTTAACAAGTTTCATCATTACATTATGGGTTATGAATTCTTTGTGCATAATAAACATTCTATTATTTGATACCTAATGAAAAAACCAATAAGAAATGGAAGAATTACAATATGGTTTCTATAATTACTGGAATTTAACGCCACAGTGCTAGACAAGCCAGGAAAATAAAATCAGGCAGTTGATTTCCTCTCTTGAATCAACAATTCTGGTGAGACATTTCCTATAGTAGGTATATTTATGGATGAAAATACATTTGAAATTTCTATTGTAACACCTTGGCTCACTGACATTGTCAATTATTTGTCTATAGGAAAATTCCCACCACAATTTTCATCAAAAGAAAATCAGAAAGTGATAAGGAAAAGTGATAGATACTCCTAGATTCAAGGATATATTTTCTATACCAGAGTATATATGGTCATTCGTAGATTTGTTCGAGAATATGAGATGTTGGATATCTTGAAAGCGTGTCACGATGATCCATGTGGTGGAAATATTTCAGATAAGAGGACAACCTATTAAATTATCCAACTAGGAAATTATTGGCCAATTCTTTTTAAAGATGCAAAAAAGTATGTAAAAATTTGTGATAATTGTCAAAGAATGGATCGTCCAATTGCAGCTGATGAGATGCCTCTTCATCCACAAGTTCTTGTAGAACCTTTTGAGAAATGGACCTTATATTTTGTGGTATCCATTAATCCAAGTTCCAACATCAAAGAAAAATAGATACATATTAGTTTGCACAGATTATGTGACAAAATGGGTAGAGGAGAAGGTTTTTGTAAAAGCTAATGAACAATTAGTAGTGGATTTTCTTTTTGAATATATTTTTGTTCGTTTTGGGGCACCTAGGGAGCTAGTTATTGATCAGGGGGCTCAACTTACATCAAATATAATTGAGTCAACTATGAATGAATATAAAATTAAACACCAGAAGTAAACTCCTTATCATCCACAGGCCAACGACCAAGTGTAATCTACAAAAAAGGTTTTGGAAGGCATCTTAACAAATATTGTTCAACTTAACCGAAAATATTGGGTAGAAAGGATTCCTGAGGCCTTATGAGCATATAGAAAACATGGAAGAGTATAATAATTCATACCCCATATGAACTGGTTTATGGAAAACAAGTATTTTTTCCCATTTAATTTCAAGTTAAAACTTTTAAAATTTTAGTAAAAGTTGGTTTAAACATGTATAAATCTCAACAAAAAAGAGTCGTAAAATTAAATGAATTAGATGAGATGCGATTATATTCTACACAGAAAACCACTCTTATATAACAACAAATAGTTAATTGGCATGAAAATTTTATAAAGAAGGAAGAATTCAAATTTGGAGATAGGGCCCTATTGTTTGACTCATGATTTAAATACTTCAAGGGTAAGTTTACTAATAATTCGTTGTGACCCTATGAAATTCAAAATGTGTTTCATAATGTTGTTATAGAAAAAATAAAATAAAATTGATGGGTCAAACATCTCATTTATAGTCAATGGCCAAAGGTTGAATATGTATCATCAACCAATTTCTAGAGATGATTTTGTATCAAATTTTCAAAATGCAGAGATGGATAATGTGGATAAGCAGGGCTTCATCCCGAATTTACATTTTTGAAATAATGAGTTAACTCTGCTCCTTCTCATGATCATTAAACAATGAGAATGACATATATCAATTTTAGGTTTATTCCTTTATACAATTTTGATAGATTAATAACGGAAAATGAACCCTCTTAGAGTTTTCTTTAAATTTTTCAGACTCTCTAAAATTGAAAATACCAGCAAGAATTGATCATCCTTGGCTTGATAAAAATCCTTAGGATAGTGTCTTAAATATGTAAATAGTGTGGTTTGGTAATAAGTTGCAACTAATAAAAAAGGGCCTCCTTCTTTCAGAAAAAAATAAAAATGTGACTATTGTTTCCTGTAAATTCAGAATTAAAACATAATTTTCTGTACATTCCCGCAATTATAGGCATTTTTGAACGTATATGTTTCCAATTCTTGTAAAATCAATATCAAAAAAGTTTCCTATAAAATTCCAATTACAGGAATATTTGAACTTAAATATTCTCAGTATTTTGTTGAAAGAGAGGTTATTTTTAATAACCGGTTACACCTGTCAGAAAGTTGAATCAGAGAAAATTTACAGTGGTATCAATTATGAAACTTTTTGATCAGTATTAGCAAGGAAAACATTGATTTCCAGATTCCTGTAATTGAGAAATGATTTCTTGAAATAAAGTTCACATTCCTGCAAATTAAGATGAGATTTTCTATAAAATCAACTTCAATAAAAAGAAGACACTTACAACAAGCAGTCCTCTATTCCATTATGGCAACAATAATGAAGGTATCAACAACACCATATTCAATATTCCTTAGCAAGGTAATGAAGAAGAAATTAGTTTATTTATTAAATTGGGAAGTCTTTAGAAACAATTGATATTATTTTTTAATACATCTTATGCTACTTTTCATGATTTAACATTATTACCATGATTCACATCCCTCTGTGTAATTATTAGTATCATGACCACGTGTCCTTTGTGAAATTATTATTCTGTAATGTCTACTAGGCATTTTGAAAAAATAAATTGTGTCAACCTATTCCTCATAATATTGAATTCGTTATCACCAATGATTATAAAGGGTGATATTGGTTCTTTTAGTTAAAAAATTCACTTTCATTGGAAATAAAATCATTTCCACTCCTGCATTTTATGACCTATAACCATTTCAAAATTCATAAATTCTGTAAACCCAACACGACTACTCTGTATCATGTAATGTATACTTGAATTAAAGTTTAAGCCTTATGACCTAGGGGCAAAGATCAAGCATGGTGGCCACACGGTGGTATGCATCGAGCCCTATGGCATTGCTATCATGGAAACATTTCCATCCTGTAGGATATATTTCCATAGAGATAGATTACTCTTCTTTTTTCAAAAAAAATCAAGGGAATAATGTTGCAGTTAAAAAACAATTTGCCAACACGTTCAATAGAGAAATTGCTAAATTTGGTGACCAAATATTCACAGTTTCAGAGGAAATCCCAGCCATGGTTAAAAAATTAGCACAAAGTGGCGAAAAATGGTTTATAGGATGGAGGTTAAAGAATAGAGCATGTATGGAATTTATAAAGAAAGAAAATAGAAACATTGATTGGGCTAGGGTTCTCCAAGCCTGTGGATAAAATACCCATGGTTCAACATAGCATATTTCCTGCATTAATACGTTACATGTGAAGGCAAGTACAACACCATTTTCATCTATCATATACACTTGTTAGAACATGTCAAAAACCATACTAAAAGGATAAGTTTTCCATTTTTCTTATATAAGAGTCTACAGAAGATGTCAATCATGGTTAAAAAATGCCAAGGAAATAAGGAGAGATGCCTTTATCGTGCCTTTATATATTCAAGTAGTTGTAGCAGTACAAGACAATAGAGAGGTGACATTTTGACCAAGCAGATAGTAAAATATTTTTTTTGACTGATTTTGAGATGCTAAAAAGAAGACCTCCATTTTTGTTGCATAAGGGTCATGCAAAAAGATAAGCCAACGGGAAATGTTGGGGTTAAAATTTAATATCCGTGGCCACCCAAATTTTGACATTATACCCTTAATTTGAATCTCCATTCCATATCATTTTACCAATTTTGTTAAAGAAATAGCATTTAAAGGATGAAGTTAAAGGTAAAATCACTTGTAGAATTTCTATTTTCCTTTTAATTTATAAATGTTTATAAAAAGGTTATTCTTGTTAATAATAGAGTTGAAAGGTACAAAATTGTCAACACATGAATTTATCCACCAAAATTCTCGACATCAACAAGGATGATTTTGACACTTGGAGGCTGATCCATATCTATTTGTTCTAGAAGTCAAGGACAAATAACAAGGTGTACCTAATCAATGTGTTATGCAAAATATCTTGGGATGTGCCACAATCTTATCCAACGAGCTAAGGATCGGTCACCAAAAATCAAGAAACATAATACACATTATGTAATTGAATATGATTATCTTTCCGTTGTATTAGTTTAATTTTAGCATGAAAACGCAAAATTGACCTTGTTTTTGGGCAGCTCGGTTAAATATTGATATTCTGTATAAAATTAGATAGGTGAAAAAGATATAGTTTGGAGAGAAAGATACTTTTTAATACATAAATACACCTTTTTATTGAACCTCTGTTTTTCATTAAAATAAAAAGGATTTATGTAAGTTGTTATATAATTTGTAGTAACCTTTTGTAGCTTTAATAGCAACATAGACCAGGAGGGCCCCCTGGTACGTGCTAATTATGTTTTTATTATGTGATTTCTTAAGTTTTGATATGGTTGGTTTGATTTTTGTTCATAATCCTTATGATGTACGTAAGAAATGAATGTTCTCTGTTTTTCTCGCAATTACTTAAAATTCCTATAACTACGTGTCAAAGTTTCTTGTAGTGAACTTGTAATCACACAGGAATTCTTGTAATAATTACAAGATTTCTTGTAGTGATCCTATAATCCTACAAAACTTACAATTTTTTTGTAAATACATATTTTGCTTTCTTGAAGTAATATTATTATATCAATTTCTTCAGTTTTTATCTGAAGTGCTAATACTTCAAACCATTAGAATAATTACATTTCTATTATGCCTAAAAGTAATAGTCAGGAGAGTGATTTACTTTGTATTTTAGAATAAAATAATTGTTATTATTTTTGGTTGGAATTTTCTTACACAACTTAGAATAATGATTCCAGTACAATCTTATTGATTTTGACCAACAATTAATTCATACAGTGTATCTAATGAGAAAGTGTGATGCATCTTGTTGGGTCTGTAAAATTTAAGAATACGAAAATAAATGTATGTTGAATCAACTTTGGGACCTACCTGTACATGCTTTATGATTGGTTTTGCATAGGAAAGTAGTAAGAACTAGTTCACACATTTTGTGTTTCACCTTGAAGTTTACCTACCTAGATTGACAAAATACGTGTTAATTCATTTATCCCACTTTATGACTTGGCAACACCTTTGATACCTTATGTGATTTGTTGATCAAGGACCATCAGAGGTGGATTGATGAAGGGAAGCTTGGTAGTAAGAAATAGGATAATTCTGTCAAAGATAAGGGAAAATTAACACAGAAGAAAGTCAAAATTGACCTGATTGTCTCAACTAGAAACTCAAGGAAAATATGATGGGTCTGAATAAACCAAGATGAAGCAAGAGAAGAAAGCATATCTATATTGTGGGAAGACATGACATGTAGATAAAACCTATTTCAAGAATATAGATGACTTGGAATAGAATCTTAAAATATTTTAGAAAATGTTAGCTAAAGGATTGACTAAGCAATATATCAACAACCTTACTTTTTTAGTTTGAACTTAAGCACCGCATCCTCATAGTGCACAAAATGAATGGTTCATCAATTCTAGTCGTACTCATAATATGACGAAGGATGCTTCTTTATTTTCCTTCCTAAATAAGCTAGTTGAACAAAAGTTCTACTTGGTAGATTATTTTTCTCTCGATATTGTTGGTCATGATGTTGCCCCATACAGACATGGAAAAATCTTAAATTTATATCATGTGCCTAGTTTGAGTGCAAATATGTTTCCAGATTCTCAATTGACAAAAAATAGTAAATTTTTTGAATTTTGACAAAATTAAGTCAATATTAAAGATCAAAAGAGGGATTATTCGATTGTCGCCATAGGAATTCTTAAATCGATTGATGGACAATATAAGTTCTATGACTTGTCTTGACTCGACTATGAGCTAATTTCTCTTGTTGAATAGACCAATGAATGGAGTCATCTATGGCATGACTGACTCAGGCATATGAATTTACGAAGAATCAAGATAATGGAAACACAAATATGGTTAATGGCCTACCAAAAGTTCTTCCACTTGATGAAGTCTATGAGGGATGTGTGTTGGGAAAGCATCACTAGGCACCTTTTGACTATGGGAAAGCATGGTGTGTGAAAAAACGAGTGGAACTTGTTTAAAATGATATTTTTTTCATAAATAAGCTTTCGTTCGTAGGAGAAAGGTATATTGTAAAGTTTATTGATGAATTTTCAAGATTTTCTTGGGTCTATTTCTTGAAGAATAAGAGTCTTATCTTTGAAAGATTCCAAAAATTTTGGGCATTGGTTGAAAATCCATGTGGCCAACGTATTAAATGACCGTGATTAGATAATGGCAGAAGATATGTGAAGCTACCATTTGAATATTACCTTACTTATCGAGTATCTCTTTCGATAGATTGGTTCTTCATACTCCCCAATAGAATGGTGTGGCAGAGAGAGAATCAAAACTCAGTTGAGATGGCTCAATGTCTTTTAGAAGCCAGAGAATTATCGACAAAGCTCTAGGTTGAAGATGTTTATTGTTCCAATTATATTCTAAATCATGTTTCGACTAGATCCTTAGTTCTATACATCCATTTGAATGTTGGTGTGGTAAGAAGCCCTCAGTCAATCACCTCTAAATTTTTGGATCCATAACTTGGGTGCATATTCCTAATGACTGCAATAAGAAATTGGATGAAATCCATGCATGTATCATGATGGGTTATTCTGAAAAGTCAAAAGCTTAACGACTATTTGACCCTGTCAAACAACAAATCATTATCGAGAGAAATGTCGTCTTTCATTAGAAGTATTTTGATATTAAGTTATTGAATTATTATGGGATGTTGACCAAGGATCCTTTTGATATTTTTGAAGACATTGGATTAATTATACCTTATACCAATATCTCAATTTTTATGTAGGTTGTTGTCCCTGAGTCAACTATAAGTTGGTCATATTTGAGTGAAACTATAACTTCTCTTGATAAACTTTTTGAAGCTCATACCCATTTCTCGACATTTTTTTACCTTGGTGGCATTGTAAAACTATTGAAGTTGTTGGATCACACTTTGGTGATGTTTCTATTGACTGATTGACATGCAATCACAAGAAAAATTCCAATCTTACATTGATGGCTTGTACTCATGAAACTTGTGATCCAAAATCCTAAGTAGATGCACAAGGAAAACCTGAATGGAAATAAGCTATGAAGGCTGATATTGATTCTATTTTAAAGAATTGCACTTTGAATTAGTTCCTCAACCACAAGGGAAGAAAATTGTAAACTATTGATGGGTATATCAGGCCAAATTCATTTTTGAAGGTATTGTTGGTTTCCATAAGGATCATTTAGTACAAAAAGTTCCTTATAGCAAGAAGGCACCAACTACAATAAAACCTTTTCTCTATTACAAAAATGAATTTTGTTTGACTGATAATTTCTCTTGTTTCTCATTTTGGATGGAAAATTCATTAGATGGATGTTAAAATTTCCATCCTTTATGGTGACTTATCTAAAGAAATATATATGGAGAAACCCCATTGCTTTGTGATATATTCCAATCTTGTCTATTGAATGTAGAAGTCATTGTATGGTTTGAAGAAAGCCTCTTGGGCTTGGTATGCTAATATTTATAGATTATTTCTCAATATTTGGTTGAAACGTTGTGAATTTGACCACACTCTTTATGTATTACACACAAATGGTGATACCTTGATTAATTTTGTCTATATGGATGACTTGCTTATAATTGGCACCAATATAGATGAAATTCTTAATAGATTGAAGAGTCGACTTACCGACACTTTTACATAATTGATATTGGCCTTTTGTATTTATTTCTTTGCATTCAAATATTTCCTTTGCCTAATGGGATCTTTAATCTAAATATATATTGGACTTGTTGAATGGTTCAATATGTACAATTGTAAGCCATGTGCTACCCCATTTTAGCTGGGTTTCAAGTTGACTAAATAGTTTCCTCCGAAATTTATGCTTCTCTTTATCGATAGCTTCATATATTTGACTAACAATGGGCATGATATTTCCTTTTATTTTTGTATGTTTTTATGGTTTATGAAATATTCAAGAGAAATATACTGGAAAGATACAAAGAAAAGTGTGGACTATATTAAAGTTACTGCTCCTCTTGGTATCAAATAGTGTTAAAGTTAAGATTAGTTGGCTGGTTTTCAAATTAGACAGGTGAGAAAGATGATAAAATATCCACTTCTGGCTATGTTTTTTTCTTCAGTATTGGACCCCTAATTTGGTCATGCAAGAAACAATGTTTAGTCTCTCTATCGACTATAAAAGTCGAATATTTTGGATTTGTTAAAGCAACAACAGAGGAAATTTGGATTTTTCGACCCTTGGGAGAGATTGGGTTTCCTATTCAGGTCTTGATTACTATCTATTGTGACAATCAAAGTGAAATTTTGGTTGCTGACAATCTTGTTGCACATAGTAAGATGAAGCATGTCGAATGCCATGCTTACTATTTACAACAATTGGTTCAAAAAAAGGTTGCACTCTTGTAGCACTAATGATCAAATTATTTATATTTTTACAAATCCATTGATTGAAGCCTATTTTTTCAAGATACGAGGTTTTATCAATTTTCAAGAAGCTACATTTATGGGTGGGGGTAGGCGGTGTTGTGCCTTGCAGGAATAATTTCACCTGTTGAACCTCCATAATGTTGTGTTCATGGGGTGGTGATGGAACTTAAGGTTGTGTTGGTTCTTCACAACTCTAGATATTTTGGAGACATTGATACAAAGGGTCACTAACACCCAACCATAAATTGAATTATCACCTAGTATAACATACAAATGAGTGGTCATCGAGTTGGAAAAGTAAGTTACCAGAGAACGCTTGGTCGAGTGGTTGACTAGCAGGATTGTTAAGTGAATGGTTGGAGGAATCGATCGAACCAACAAGTTCACTTGGAAAATTGACTGATCAATAAAAAGAAAATTGATAAGATAGTTCATATTTTATGGAGATATTTATAATAGTTGATGCTCATTCGTGGACCAAATCCTTCACAATTAAAGGAAATTGATTATATTTTGTAACTATAAAGGAAGGGAAATATTGTTCGAATAGACAATATACTTGATAATGTGTTAACTATGATTGTATTTTTCATCATGTATTGTGATTTTTTGTTCTCAATTTGCTATGCTTAAGTTCTATAATAGAGTCTTTAGACACCACCCGTCATCTTGGAGTTTTATTTTCTTGTGTAATTTCTTTTTAGACTTTGTTATCTGTTATTGGTTCCCCTCGTTTCCCAACAATTACAATGATGAGAAACTCCACAAATTGAATTGTGTGAAGAGACTCAAAAATACCATTGAGGTTCCACTTTTAGCATAGTATTATAGAGATATGGCATTGGCATTGGCATTGGCTAATTAAGAAATTACCTGAATTTTTCCATTATAAGATCCATGTCAACTTGGCTATAGAGGAATTAAAAAGTTTTAATCTAAGGAAATATCATGCATTACTTTTCTATAAGAGGATTTATGCATTCATTTTAGAGGCCAAAGAAGACAAATATATAATTTTTAGAAATGGCCCATATTTCTTTGACACTTAAAGAGAGTACCTAAATCGGTGGTCTCCATATTGCAACCTTGGGCATGATGTTCCTTTAGTAGTTCCTATTTGGGTTAGGCTTCCACATTTATCTCTTCACTATTAGAATAAAAAATCTTTGAAACATGTTTGAAACACTCTAGGTTGTTGCATTGACAAGTCAAATCTCAAAGACAAGATGTTTGCATGCGTAAGAATATGTGTGTGGAGGTTGCTCTGGAAAAAAGGCTTCCAGAGGCAGTCTTTCTCACTTTGGACAATTGGAAACATATGCAATCCATTGATTATGAAATTTTACCTTTGAATTCAAATTCATGCCATGAATATGGGAATTTTTCCAAGGATTATTAGAAAAATGGCAAAGTATCTCAGTTTGTTCTAGAAAAAGAAGAGGTAAAAAAGAAAAATAAAAAAAGAAAGAAAAACAAATACGAAGTAGGAAGATTACTTCAATCTCATAGAAAAAATTAGGTCCTCTAGTGTCTAATCACTCAGCCTATTTAATATCCATGTAAACAATGTAGCAACTTCAACTTATAAATATCCTTTCCATCCAACACAGCGAAAAAGACCAAATATATCAAAACCATATCAAGGAAGGTATGACGAATTTGCATCAAACACGTTGAGGTTTATTTCAAGAATATTCAATTCCATTCTTTGATATTCAACCTTTCTCAAATCCAGATTCTCATATAGCCTTCACCCTAATGGAGAATTTTGGTACAAAATATTTGCGTGAATATCTTGAGATGTTAGATCTATATATGGTATCTTCCCCACACATAGAGAATTCCATAGATCAATTGTAATAAATAGAAAATATCTCAGGATTTTTTTTTTTTACAAGTATTCCCAATAGGAAAAGTACATCAACATATGTATGAATAAGAAAAAGAGGAAGAGGAAACAAGAGATACATTCAAGCATAGTTGGAAGAAAGAAACAAAAGGAAAAAGGGAACAACCAACAAATAAAGAAAAAATTTTGTGGATCCAAATTTCAATATATAGAATGCTCATTCTTGGGTTTAGGACAAATAAAAAATGATGGATCATATGCACCACCTCAGGGTGGTAGTCACAAACCTTAATGAAAATAATGAATATAGTCTCTCACAACTTCAAAGGATTGTGTAGAAGAATCATTAATATAGATGATAGAAGATAAAATATCTAGCATCCTACTCCAAAAGATGAATTAGGAGGCATTTGAAGCCTTAAAAATATGTAAGTGGCAACAGAAAAGAAGTGAAGGTACACTGACAAGTTTAATTTAAAGAGCTTTTGGGGGCATTGTACCTAATGGAATTTTTATTTTCTTCATTTGGTCCTCATGCTTTAGACTAACACTGGATTCCAACTAATTTTATTAACCAACACTTTAAGAAAATGATTTTAATATCCTTGTGTTGGTGTGTTTGTTGCTATGGGGTACCAAAGAATCTTCTTTACAGTTGGTTGTTCCTTGCAAAGAACATATAGATAGAATTGGTTGTTGTTAGTGGACACACATGAATAAACAAAGCACTATAATTGGTGAAAACAATGCATACATAAACAAAATCTAAAAACTAAGAAATAAATACATAAAAAATGTTCAATTAAGCAAAAAAGTCAACAAAGTAATGGAAAAGGACTCCATTTATTAATTGTTGAGTGTAGAAGAGATACAATAGATGAATACTAAACACTGGAAGAGAATGATTTTAGAAATGGTTCTCAAAATCCTCAACATCGAGGTTCCTTTCCTCAATCTCTTTGCAAGCTTCTCCTCTCTCTCAAAGAAATATGAAGACTCTCTCAATGGTGAAATCCTATTCCAACTAGAATGCTGAATTGACGAGGAGAGATTTTTTCAACATAACAATGCTCTACTTCTTCTTGTTTTTGGTTCTCCAATGGCCCGTTTATATATAATTTTGAATTCCTCTTCCCTCTCTTGGTAAATTAATGAGAAAATGACTTATGAGTAGGACAAGAGGATACCTTGGGGGTTGCATATCTCCAGGTCGACTCGAAATTGAAAATCCTTGACTGGTACATGTTAGGAAATCCCATATTCCAAGTGTGTGGAGTGGTCCTAGACAACTGACTTGGAATTTCTCTTGACTGTGCGACTATCGAAGGAAAATTTGCGCGGTTGCTAATTTCTTCCTTTGGATGGGCCACACGAGTAAATTTTGTAATTGAAACCTTTGGAGAATTTTGATTTTTGTATTTCATGATGTTTTCAGCTAGAAAGTCTTCACTTGTATGCTTTGTTGGATGACTAGTTTGGGTGCCATCTAGATTGTAAAAATGTGTGTATGATTTTTTTGTGTTAACAATTTTCCCTTGATGTATGAGGTTATGAGAAAACATATAGCCGAAATACATCACATTTTTCTATTATGAATAAGAGTCTGATCAATGCCTTAAGAGAGAAAAGTGAAGCATTGCTGAGTGAGGTGCTATGTATAGTTGGGTCTTCAACTATGGGTACCTCACATGCATCATAATGTAAGCACTGTTGAATGAGGTGGTAAGAAATGCATGGTTCTTCAACTAAATGAGAGAATTGCAATGATCACAACATATGATACTACCCTGACATGAAAATATTATGTTGGTGTCAAATGTTAGGGATACTGATGACATCAATGGGAAATAGTGATTCCCATTTTTCCACCCAAGGATGTCCCATAAGTGGGGGGAGAACCCAAGGTACTTCTTCAATCCTAGAAGATGGGTGCCGAAGTCGATGGGGAAGAAGCGCCAACTGCCCAAATGTTGATTCGGGGAATCAAGATGAATGATAAATATGACTGTAATGTGGTGATTCAACAAGATAAGATAATGAAGGTTGACAATATGAATGGATACAAACAACTGCCCAAGGTTGGAGTTGTAACACGAGTGGCAACAATCAAAACAATTCTTCTGGGGTGAATGTCCCTTGAGTTGGTAGGACATCCAAGGTAGGTATAAACATGTTTTGACTAGCATAATGAATGATCAATGAATGGTGTGGTGATAAACCAAGGGCGACTAGTGACTACCGCCAAGTATAAGACATGAAAACATAGGTGGGAACTCTTTTCCTAAAAACATTTTTTACACTTTCCAGAAGAATATAAAAGTGGGTTGGGATGTGCATACTCGGAGATGGGTTCCCCATGAAAATGAAAATCTATGTAATGATGTAGGTAGTGATTTTTGTTGAGGGCGAGGGTACCATTTGTTGTTCTTAGTGCTAGGTTGATGAGGTGGATGAAGTGATGCAAATGGGCTATGCCATATGGAGTGATGTTAGGCCAAATGTAGAATGCATGAGTGCATTAGACTTGATCCGATAAAAATAAATGAGGTGGCCCGGGAGTGGGGTTGGTAAGAATTAAGTAAGAAGAGGAGAAAGAGGCTGATCTTCAAGAAATGTGAATGAGATGGATCCTGGGCCTGAGTGAATGGTCATGGATCCAAATAGTGTGTGGGGATATATAAAATAGGGTGATCCGTGAATGGGAGGGTACTATCGACCGACATGGACGTTTACCATGTGCATGGAAAGGTGCTGGTAAATGTGGTCGAGATGATGGACCCTATGGTTAGTTTCAGAGAAATGACATCGGAATATGCAAAAATTTGTGGGAAGGCTATCATGCTAGGTGGAGAATGATACCTTCACTATTGGCAGTCACTGGGGGATTGATTTTGATGGGAAACTACTGGTAAACCTGCAACTTTGATAACCAATACCCCAAGTTAAAAAATCTTGATGAAAACATATATAAGAAGAAATATGCTAAAAAAGATGAATCAAATAATATGATAAGTCACACCTGAAGGGGTACTCTGAGAGTGAGACGAGCCCAAAAATGAGTCTAAGGGTGAAATGGATGAAGGGTACCATGATGAAGATGATGTTTTATTGATCCTTGTGTCGTTGGCGATTTTGAAAATGGGAGTCATGGTCTCCTAAACAAGGCTCTAGAAGATTACAAAGAGAGCGATATATAGGGGAAGGTGGGCCATATGCCACCTCATTTGTATCTGCTAACTTGGAGTGTAGAGCTAGGTCTGGGATTTGTTTTTTGTCGTTGGAGTTAGCCTGCGCACCAGGGAAGCGTGCAAGGATAGAAAAGTAAGATGACTGGAATTCAACATTGTGATTTTTGTAGGATAGGGTAGATAGGCCATATAGGATGGCATGTACAGACCTATTGTAATAATATCTAAATATATTCAACTGATCTTGTAATATGATAAAACAAAATACCGAATCAATTCTACAAATTGCGGAAACCAATTACGATCACACAATCACATGAACAATAAAGATAAATAATTTCAATCGCACAACACAAATATGTATCTGGGGAAAGAATCAGCTAAAAACCCTGCTATCTATATATTTCATGAAGTCCAGAATATGAAAAAATACAATGTTATTTCCCTTCCTGAGAAACCTTTGCACTATCTATGACTGTCTCACTCTGATCCCAACAAGAATGGTTTGATACTTAACCAATTTCCTGCTCTGAGTTGCTCAGCCTTGCGTACATATTCTTCAAGGAATTGATCCCCTATTAATTAGGAAATTCCAAAGAATCAATTGTGTAATTCATCTAAGGTGACCTGATGACCTCATACATGACCTATACAATTTTCTAACTATACAACTGATAGTTCTCTTCCCTTTAACTCCAATCTCAACTGGGCCTCCCTTTTAACTGACATGCAACAACTATGTATTGCGAATTATAAGTTATATGATTGATCACTGCATGTGAATTAAATTGTATTTAATTCACTGGACCTATCGCTAGCTCATATCTCAGTTAGAAATAGTTATAATTATTTTAACTCAAATAATTCATTTAACTAATTACAACTCTAAATAAATTGTAACTGGACCCTCTACAAATTAGAGTGAACTATACATGCCTCCAGTTTGACCCTCAACTCAAATTGACTGAGCTAACTAAGTATTCCGGATTTAGTTAACTCATACAAGCTGTCATGTGATGTGGAATTACAATTTACTTCTAATTTAATTAAGGAAAAATTAAATTATAAGCCCTTCTTGTTGCCAATTTCAAAACTGCCTCTCAACAAGAAAGGTGTTTTCTACTACCCCGATCTCTCTCTGTGGAACTCAAATTTTCTTCTTGATAGCACCTTCGTCAAGATGTCTGAATCCTTATCCTATGTGGGAATGCACTCTAATGACAAAATCTTCCTCTGCACACAATCTCTAAGATGGTGATACCAGATATCAATATGATTGGACGTGTCATGAAAAACTAGATTAATCGAGCATTTGATGCAACTCTGGTTATCACAATAAATCATCGTCAGATCCATCTGTTGACCAAAAAAACCAACAAGTATCTTCCTCATCCATATGGCCTCACATGTTGCCTGGCTGTCCGCCATGTACTCTGCCTCTGCTGAATTGAGTGAAACTTATCTTTGTTTCCCGTTGCATGAGGAAATTGTTGCTGATCCTATGCTTAAGATTCCCCCTGATGTGATCTTCCTATCAAATAGACTCCCTTTCCAATTTTCATATGTGAAGCCTTGAATCTTCACTTCCTCTATTCGTTTGTACCATAGCCCAAACTCCGTAGTGACTCTAAGTTATCTCAACACATGTTTTCTTGCCTTCCAAATGAGCTTGGTAGGCTTAACCATAGCTTGAATAATATGGTTAACCACATAGAATATGTATGGTTGTATGTTCACCAAATACATGAGTGAACCCACAAGTTGCATGTAGATAATAGCATCTACTTGTTCGCCTGAAGTAGCATCCTCTTTACTCCAGTTTCGTGCTAGAGGAGTCTCCATGGGTTTGCTACCCTCCATGTGGAACTTCCTGAGAATTGCGTTGGCATACTTGCCCTGGGATACAAATAGATCCCTATCTCTTTGCCAAATAAATTTCCAATCCCAAGAAATAGTGCAAGAGATACATGTTCTTCATCTTAAGATCTCTTGCAAGATCCTATTTACAATACTTTATGAGTTTCTCATCACTTGTCAGTATCAAATCATCGACATAAAGTACAATGATACAAATTTTACCTTCTACCACAATATGGTAAAGGTTCGCATCTGCTTCACTCTTGGTGAAGCCTAACCCAATGAAATAGTTGTCAATTCTGGTGTGCCAAGCACGAGGTGCTTACTTCAGCCCTTACAGTTCTCTCTTTAGTTTGCACACATGCAACTCTTTGTCGAAGGTCTCAAAACCTTCTGACTTCTCAATGTACACCTGTTCCTAAATCACCCCATTGAGGAAGGTTGTCTTTACATCAATCTAATGTATCTATCATCCCATCTGTGCTGAGAATGCAAGGATGAATATGATTGATGAGTACCTTGCAAGTGGTGCAAAGGTCTCATCGTAATCAATTCCCTCCACTGGAGAGAACCCTCTAGCCACAAACCTGGAATTGTGCTTCTCCACACTCCCATCTCCTGCTTGTTTCACCTTGTATATCTACCTGGATCCTACAAATGATTTCTCCTCTCGTCTTCGGACATATTCCCATGCATCGTTTTTGATAATGGAGTGATAATCCTCAACCATGGCATCAACCCAAATTGGTTTCTTCACTGCTTCCTCAAAAGAGGATGGCTCTATCTCTACACCTTCACTCATAAGAGCCATGTATCTAGTGTACAACTCTAGGCACGTTCTCTTCCTGCACTATGATGTGGGTGCTCCCACTTTCTTTCTAGAATCAAGCACCAACATGTCAACCTCTTTGGTACACTTCCTTTTGTCTCGGGATGTATTTGCATGAGTGGGTGCTTCCACTCTCTTCAACTCTTCTTGTGGCTGCTCCACATCTTGAGGTTCTTCTTTTGGAGCCAAAATATCCTCAATTGCATGCAGCTGAAGCTCCCTCTCAAGGGAATTTTCCATGGCCTTCTCTTCATTGAATTTCAAATCTCTTCTGACCGCTCTCATCATATATGCTGGAAAGTACACCCAATAGTTGTGAGGTGTATCAATGTGCACCACAAATATCCCTAACTCAATTATTGGCCCTAGATTATTCCTGGAATATTTGGTTACAACAAAATAAACCGATGAAACAAAAATTTTAAAATGCGACACATCTGGTCTCTTACCTGAAAAATATTCCTCTGTTGTACTCATCCCAAGTATCCAATGACGACTTATGTTCTACACAAATACTGTTGTATTTCATGCTTCCGCCCACATATGCAATGGTAGGCCCTAATCATGCAGCATAGCTTGTGTTGATCCCACAATAGTTATGTTCTTCCTTTCTACAACCCCATTTTTCTATGGGTTATGAGGTGTTATCAATTCTCTTCAAATTCCTTCTGAAGCACATAAGTTATTGAATTAGTTAGAGACATCTTCTCCACCATTGAAAGTCCTCACATCCTTCAATTTCTTCACTGTATCTTTCTCGACAAGTTATTTGAACTAAAAAAACTTTAAGAACGTCTCATATTTTTTTTGCATCGAGACAATCCAACACTTTCATGAAAAATCATCTACAAAAATCACATAATAGGTGTGTTTTGTTGTGGAAGCTGTCGAGAATGGTCCACATACGTTTGAGTGATCTCTCTCAAGGATCACCTTTGCTCGCCTTTCCTTACCATGAAAGGTGCCTTTGGTATACTTCCCCAATGTACACCCTTTGCATGTATCTCGCTGCTCAAGTGCACCCTTCGAAAGTCCTATACAAATATACTGCATGATAATCAAAGAGCCATGGTGTAGATGGCCCAACCTTCTGTGCCTTAACTCACCATTGTCTCGGATCACCACCTTCTCAGCTTTCATGGTCAAGGAAACATAGTCTTCTAGATCCAATTTGTAGAGTTTATTTACTCGAACCCCAATTTTCTACACCTATCCCATGACTTTGTGACGAAGGAACGCCTTTCCTTCACTGAATATCACATCATAGCCAGGATCTTCCAACATAGCAACAAAAGCCAAATTATTCTTTAAACTAGGAACATACATGAGATATTTTAATGTGATAGGCATACTTGACTCCATCTAAAACGTATTTGTACCTATGATGGCAGTGTTATACCTCTTGTCATCTCCCATACCTATGTGCATCTGAAGATCCTTCTCCTCCAAGTTATTGAAGAATTATTTGTTCTTGGTCATATGGAATGAAGCTCCACTATCTAATTACCACACAAAATCCATCGCTGATGACACCATGCATGCGATGAGGGTGAAATACAACTCGAATTGTGAAGCAAGTGCTTCACCTATCACTCCTCCCGAGGGCTTATTTTCGGTCTTCTTGTGCAGACACTTTGTAGCATAGTGTCCAAGCTCATGACAGTGATTTTTTTTTTACCTTTAACAAGTCTCCCTTCTTGCCCGAATGACCGAAATACTATTTGGAATGGGACACCTTCCATTTCCATTTCTTCTCCTTTCCATCCAAGGCACAATTCTCCTCATGATAAGTCTTTGATGAGGATCTAGCGTTGGTGTTTCGTCAAATCTCTTCTTGTACTAAGTCAGACCATAATTGCTCCCACTCTAGTTGTTTCTCCCTCCCATTCATCGAGTTCTGGTAGCTATTCTATCTCTTGGGAAGGCCTACAAGTGTTAGGATCACCAAATCATCCTGGGAAACTCTCACACCAACACTTCCAATCTCATATCGACATTGAGTGAACTTCGTCAAGTATTTTGTTATCGTGTTGCCCTTCTCCATCTTGATATTTTTGAGCTTTTCCTTCAACGCCAACTTCCTGTGGTCGCTGCTATTATGAAACAGATCTATTAAGGCCTTCCACATATCATATGTAGTTGCCTTTCCATGGAGGTTTGAGACAATATGATCTCCAACTCCTAACAAAATCCTTCTCACCTTTTCTACATTCTTCTTCCATGTATCAAGATTTTGAGCATCTGCTGCTGTGGGCTTAGGAATATCATTGTATATGAATTCCTTCACTCTATTGTCCTCTAACACTGTCTCTGTTGGGAAAAATACTGAGAGGGGGGGGGGGGGGGGTGAATCAGTATTTACTGCATATTCAAAAACTTTTACTTTTTCTTGCTTCTAAAACCCATATGCTACTTTCCTGAAACAGACTCGCGTATATACGCGGATACCCTTTATGAAACTCGCGTATACACAGATATCTAATTATGTTATTAGATCTTCACTTAAATCATTCCATCATTCATTCATCAGATGTTTAATAAACAGTAAACATGTGCAGTAAGAACAGAATAAACCATCACACAAAGCATCACACATGAACACCAGGATTTTTAGGTGGAAACCCAAGTCGGGAGAAAACCACCGCTGCAGTTGCTCGGCCTTCAATATTTTATTATAGAGAAAACATATTACAACATATGTGCTGGCGCAGACTTGACCAGCACGCAGGCACCCACCTGCGCTCGTTTACCAGCCTCTCCTGGAAGGGAGCTACGACCCCCTGACTCGTTTACCAGCCTCTCCTGGAAGGGAGCTACGACCCCCTGATCTCGTTTACCCGCCTCTCCTGGAAGGGAGCTACAACCCCCTGACTGAAGGCTACAACCTTCAGCACCACCTTGGACCACGTTTCATCAATTTTCACACTGGATCCAACAACTTCAAAAGAACACAACTTGCAGGCCACATTTCATCATATTTTCAAACTGAACCCTTTCCATACTTTTAAGCACAAACATACATCACCAACAGACACTTATCACCACATATCAGATAGCAGAAGCACAGCAGAACAGATCAGATATTTCATACCCCTTGTTTCAACAAACCCTAGTTTGCATACGCACTTTCACTTCACTGATGTCGCGTATATACGCGCTTTCATCCACATCAACCAGCGTATACTTCAGTACAAATTTCAGTGCGCATACGCGCTTTCTCTTCAGCGAAGCTGCGTATATACGCGCTTCCTCTGCGGTGAAGTAGCGTATAGATCTTCAATCATTACAGAGCAGCATATTTCTTCAGATCAGATATTCAGTTCAGATTTACCCTTTTACTTCAGACAGATGTTCGCCTAGGTGTTCGCCTCATCACAGATCTAAGCCTTCCATAAGCAGATCTAGTAGATATAAGTACTTTTCAGATCTAGATCCCCTTCTTTATCATTGGTGCATCATACATTCAGATTTATCATTCAAGTGTAACCCTTTCCATTCAGATATACTTCAGAGAGAAGTATTCATTCAAGCTCAGAGACATCACCACCTTTATATATTTACTGTGATTTATTATATATAGGTTTACCCTTTTTCAATAAATGTTTAAGCCATTACTTAGCTTCTTTTCTGGACGGGGTCAATTAGGCGGATCATTACCCAATACAATGGGTCAATACCATGGTGGTTACCCCTGGTTTTGCACTTTTTGAGCGCTTTTTCCCATACGCGACTTGGAACGTTCCTTTCCGCGTGCATACGCGACTTTCCCTAGACCAATCCGCGTATACCAAGAGACATACTCTTTTTCATCATAGAATTAGCACATGCTGAATTCCTTTCTTCATTGCCTTCTATACACACTGTAGATACATCAGATTTAGTTCATCAAACCATATTCCATCAAGCACAACTTCATCAAGTAAGATGCCATCATCTTCATCAAGTGGGTTGCCATTCATGGAAAACACTCATCATCATAGTGTTAACAAACATCATTTACCAAGTCCATCACGTCAAGGATAACTTCATCAGGTGGTTTGCCATCAAGGACAACACATGTCATCAGTCGCATGTCTTCATCTTCATTCAGTGGGTTGCCATCAAGGACAACACTCTGCATCATATTTCCAACAATCTCCATCCTATCATTCCATTCTATGTAATTCGAACTACCCTTAAGGGAATATTCGAGTCTCAATATTGAGAAAGACATCCTGATCTACTATTTTTCCTGAGGAATAAATCTGCAAATTTGATTCACCTGTCCAAAACAAACTCTGGTTCTTCTCTTTTGTAGTGTTTCTTGCTTTGATGCCATGTAGAAATATCTAAATATATTCAACTGATCTTGTAATATGCTAAAATAAAATACTGAATCAATTCTACAAATTGCAGAAACCAATTACAATTTCACAATCACATGAACAGGAAAGAGAAATAATTTCAATTGCACAACACAAATATGTATTTGGGGAAATCCTCAGCTAAAAACCTTCCTGAGAAACCTCTACACTATCTCTGACTGTCTCACTTCGATCCCAACAAGAATGGTCTGATACTTAACCAATTTACTGTTCTGGGTTGCTCAACCTTTCTTATGCAATATTGGAGGAATTGGGCCCCTATCAATTAGGAAATTCCCAAGAATTGATTGCAAAATTCATCTAAGGCGTCATGATGACCTCATGCATGACTTGTAAAATTTTCTAATTATACAATTGATAGTTCTCTTGCTTTTAAGTCCAATCTCAATTGAGCCTTCCTTATAAATGGCATGAAACAAATATTTATTTCAAATTATTAGTTATATGATTGATCACTGCATGTGGATTAAATCAGATTTAATTCACTGGACCTATCACTAGCTCATCTCTCAGTTAGAACTAGTAGTTAAAATTATTTTAATTTAAATAATTGCGTTAACTAATTACAACTCTAAATAAACTGTAACTAGATCCTCTAAAACTTAGAGTGAACTCTACATGCCTCTAGGTTGATCCTTAACTCGAATTGACTAAGCTAAATAAGTATTTTTGACTCATTTAACTCAAACAAGCTGTCATGTATGTGGAATTACAATTTACTTCTAATTTAATTAAGGGAAAATTAAATTAGAAGCCCTTCTTGTTTCTAATTTCATCACCTATTTGTAGGAAAAAGTGATGAACTGCACGAGTGACTGTTAAACAGTCGCACGGTACCTGCGGGTCAAGGGAAAATAGGCACACAATTGGAGAGGTTATGTAGAGAACAACCGCGAGGTCTTCTATGTGACAACCCCATGACTTTTGGGTTTACATATGCAGAAGTGGCACAACTGTTCAATAAATAATCGCACGACTTGCACGTTTATGAGAGAATTAGACACACGGATGTGGGGCTGATTCCCCCACAACTATAGGGATATCAAAAGCGTTGATTTCACATTTTTATGGATAAATATCGCTTAGTACCGTGCATATGTCAGAGAGACAAACACATGACCGCATGTTTTTTATTAAGATAAGCATGTGTGCTAAAAGAAAGATATTTTTAAAACCTCTGATGAAATTTTTTGGTTTTCTTCATCCTTTTTGGGAGGAAGGGGATGAAATTAAGGGAGTGTGAATGTTAGCCCATTCAGATAGTGATTGATAGCGACACTCACTTGATCACGACGTTAGCTAGATGGGAGTTGTTGAAGTTCGTTGAGAACCCCTTGATCAGGTTGGAAGATAAGTTCCTGCATTTTGTGATACTGATATGGGAGCTGAATCAAGAGGTGTTCATGATCTAGGGTAGAGACTTGACATTCATAGCTACGGTGGATGCCTAATTTGTTATAGGCTATGTCACATGCTTTGAGTTTGAGTTCGACAACAATTAAATTAAATTCAAATTCAAATTTTTCAATAAAATTTGGATGAAGTTCGCCACTAAGTTCGAGTATATATATATATAACACTTAACATAAAGTAATAAACTATGTATATTTAAATTTTTATTCATTTATAATTTAAATAAAATTTCTTAGTAAATTATGTAATTTATTTCCTAGACTCTATAAATAATATTTTTAATCTTTATAACATAAAATTATATTATATCTAAAAAATTTAAATATAAAATAGGCTCTAATCATTAATATATATAGCATAAAACCACATTATATTTTAAATGTAAAGTATAAACATAAATTTTAACATAAAATAATAAACTATGTATATTTAAATATTTTTTCATTTATATGATTTAAATAAAATTAATTTTAAATTATATAATTTAATTCATCCACTATAAATAATAAAAAATAATAAATGATCTAAATTTTAAATCTATATAACATAAAACCATATTATATCTTAAATTTAAAGTATAAAGATGGACGATCCCATTGAAGATTCGAACTCAAGAAACCCTTGTGTCAGTGCTTGGTACCCATCAAATGCATGAAATTGAGAGTAGAAAATGAACCCACTCTACTTGGCCATCATGTGAAGGCAAAACAATTATTTCACTATGACGCGCAGATAAGGGAGACACTCAATATCACTTTCTTCGACCTTTCGTTTTCGTCCAACCACATCGTCTAATTCCTTTTGAGCTTGTTTCATTAACTTAGGGTTGTGAATCAGTTCGGCCATTGCCCACTCTATTGTCATTGGCGTTGTGTCGTTTCCCGCCCCAAATATGTCATGCAACAACCAAATTTGTGTTGAAGATATTTTTTGTAGCTTTTCTTGGAGAAATTATCCTCAAATCGGTAGATGCTCAAACGAGAGACAACATAGATGGAACATTTCACTGGATTTAGCAGAGAAAGACACTTGGACGGTTCACTTTGCGAATGGACTTTTAGTGGACGATGATAGTGCGTGTGTTGATTGGAGCTAATTATATTCACAACCCTTTCCAAACTAAACAAAAATCCATGAGCTTAAACCAAACCTATCCAAATTTGAACATTTTGTTGAGTTTCGCCGAACTTCGAACCTCAAGGTTCAAGTTCAACGAACCTTGTGACATTGGTTACATGACTGGTGCCTTGTGGAGAGATAATAGCGATGACGATTCCACATGGTTGGGTGGAGTTGCAAGCATCAACAAGGGTCCATTGCGGCCCAATGCTATTGATCAGGGATGTGTCTGGATTGGGAGCATTTTGGATTTAGTTGAGTTAGCCGCTTTAGCGATGATTATGCACCTCGCTGGGTCAGACTCCCCTCATCACATTTCTAAACTGAAAATTTTCGTCCTTTAGAGACTTCAGGAGGGTCACTTCTATGATTTCGCTGGCTTCGTATACAACGGGATGACATCACAAATGACACATGTGCACAGGGGGCAGCCACAGATCTACTGTTATGCCAACATACTTTGCAACATCCTCTATGCAAGGATCATGATATTGTGTCCTATACTGGCGGTATCACTAGGGCCTCTGAGATATCCAAGGATATGATGGTGGACCTGTTTGATGCCTTGTACCGATGGTGGTGAGGTTAGGTGATACTAGAACCCCACGGTAGAGGGTTATATTATATCCAACACTCAGATGATTATAGAGTACCACTACGCTGGTGTGGATTTTAGAGGATATCTAGATATGGGCTTACCCCCTGGTGATACTTGGGGTTTAAAAAGTATGCGATTTGTGTGTTTTGCATTTGTGGTTACTTTCATATATTTATGATGTATATTTATGACTATATTGATACCATGTATGTTTTCCTGTAGATGTGGGTCCTTGTGGATGTACCTTGGCTTACCTGGTGGGAAACGATCCTCCGCTCCCTTGGATATTACGAGGTTACGAGAGTGTGAAAAGTATATAGAGGCTCGGGCGAATGATGTAGGCGCGTAGTTGAGGGATGCTGAGGATGCGTGGGGTCGTGTGGGCACCCTACTTAGGGGGATGCTTAAGGAGGGTTGGGTGGGAGTAGGGGAGGATACTGTGGAGTGGGTTATGGTTCATGATAGAGTGTGACGTCCTATCCTTCATCGTCTTCCGATGGCAGTGGCAACTACTCGTCCTATCCTAAATCTAGCACCAGCTGAGGCTAGGGGGCCTTAGATGGGGGGGTGCAAGGTGTGATGGGCCTAAACCATAGTTCCCTAGTTGTATTTTGGATGTATATACTAGGGAAAACACTCATTATGAGAATACTCCCCTATTGATGACTTATTTTTCTGAATCGTGCCAACATATGTATTTTTTGTGCATATATATATATACACGTGATGGTAATTTTTGTGACTCTCATGATGTAATTTTATGTGTATAATTCTATACATGTGATGTATCTTTGCATTTATTTGATGGATATGATGTTTATGATTTATGTGTCTTGATGATGACGTATATGTGATGCATGCTAGCCTAGGATTTTATTAGCGATGTGGTTGACTACATGATTTTGATCTCTTGGTATATGTGAAAATGTGATATGATAAAAACTACAAGCTAACCTTTGTGCATGTAGGTATTTATGAAAAAGGCATGGATCATGTAATTTGAAGGTGTTAGGGTCCTATGATTCATAGGATCAATTGATGACTATTAATTTTCATATGATGATATTGTAAATAATGTTTTATTTTGCAAATTATTTCCAAGAAAGAAAAAATAGGCTTGAAAATCAAAATGCAGCACTGCAGGATAATTAAGTAGGTTTAGAGGATAATTAAGTAGGTTTAGATTAGTTAATCACAACCTATAAAGTGTGATTATCATAATTGTAATAAATTTTCTGCGTAAAGTTATGGTATGTAATAACACTAGGTCATTTTCAACGGCCGCGATTTACCCCGCCCGAATCAATGACGAGGGATCATTTTCGGGCCTCCTTCGTGAGCTCCTTTACACTTTATTTATGGGGGGCGAGGGGGTGGTATGAAAAGGTGGGACCTACCATGTTAATGTGGTAGCATCACGAGACTATGCACCCACCCCCCGGCCCCCCCCCCGAAAAGCTATATCTTGTTGATCGTCGACTCAATTTCTTCTATGCTAATAAGATCCTGCCAAAGGGACTTCCAAACACCACCATCGCCTCCACCACATTTCCTCCTCCTCCATTATTCGTCTGCCACCTCACTTTTGCGGACCCCATTTTCCTCCTGTAAAATGATTCCCCTCCATGATTTCTCCCCCAATATAATGTTTCCACTTGGCATTCTTCCCTCGCCATGTATCCCCATCACATTCACTTCCCTATTACCAGATACCCTTTCCTGCTTACTGCTCCATTCCCACGCCTTCCTTCCACGCTCACACGTCAATTATTTCCATCAACCATGTGCCTCCATGTCACCTCCCGCCTTGACGTCATATATCCATTTAATCTCACTCCCGCTGGATCAATAGTGAACATTGAAAATTAAAGTTAGCACTGAGTTGGAGAAATGGTCAGTTAAAACTATGTTTTTTTCCTATACAACACAGTTATTTAGAGCATGGTTTAGAAAAAAATGTGAATGAATTTATCAAAAACCAAAACAGGTTTTTTTTCTAGAATGGACTCATTTAAAAAAAATCTCTCCGTTTTTTAACAAATGTTATGGTTTGGGATATACGAGTGAATCTTTGAAGGCATAGTTTCCAGAATTTTCATTTTTTTAGACACTGTTTTCAAATGCAGTTTCTGAATAGGTGGAACTGAATTTTCAAAAAAGGAAAGAGTTTTTTGTTGGTAACATACTTATCTACAAAAACCTCTCTCAAGTTTTACACAACTATCATGTATTGAGATAATCTAAGGGATCACTGGACACTATTTTTCATAATTTTGTGAGGAAAAAAATCATGAACAATTAGTGACTTGGATGCCACCTCATTAAATTAGTCTTGCTATCAAATTCGAATTGTTGTTCTTTATGACCATAAATCCTCAAATATAGTGCCAAGTAACTTCAACAGTTTTAGTTGTTCTATCTGAGAGTTCTATTTTTGTAACACAGTTTTGAGATATTTGTAATGAATCTTGATATTTCCCATCAAGTTTTTTTGTGAAGAATTTGTATAAATACTTCATAATTTGAAGTAATAGATTTTGGGACTTGTTTGAAGAAAAGGAATAGTATTGTAAAGCAGCTCACAGAGCCACCATTGATCAGATTTTTAGTAAGAAAGTGTAATCATTATAAGGTTCGTGTGTCATTTTTATTGGTGAAGTGCATCTCTCTTTGTCAAGTTTTTTTCTCTTTGTTATCATATGTTTTCCTAAAATCTGAATTTTTTTAAGAAGATAAAGAACAAAACTTGTTTAAATGTACACTCTATCTCTGGCTTAAGAATATTTTTTATGTTTTCCACTAAAGATTAAATTCAGAATTCTTAACTACTTTGTTTCTAATTGGGTTTCTAAATTTTTTCCTCTTCTCCACACCTCAGATCTTAAAGGATGTAGTGAATTTTCCTACCTTGGCATGTAAGTTTAGCCTATTAAGTTTGTATTTGATCAATCTAAACTTGTGACTCCATTTTCCCGATGGCCCGTCTTCATAGTTTCAACCCAACAATACAAAAAACCCAAACCTGAACTTACTATCTAGCCTAATAACTTTAGTCAAACAAAGCTAAATTTAATAGAGAGATCCCTCTCTAAAGCTGGCACGACTAGATCCCAACTTCCAAAGTGGTTTTGTGGTTACCTATGGGTTTCCTTCATAGCCTTGGGAAATTACAGAGTGATAACAAAAGGTTTTGTTCAACTACGATGCAACAAGATGGGAATCAAGGAGCACATCTAGGTGACTGATACCTAGATGGGAGGCATCCGCCAAGAGGCTTATGAAGACATCATATTCCGCTTGATTATTGGTGGCTGACCCGATACATAGCCCATTATGGTGAAAGGGTGTCATGTCAGGAGAGTATATGGCCCAGGCTACTGTAATAAGGTTTTACGACTACTGAGAAGCACCATCAGTGAACCCATGATGATAGGATGGTGGATGATCCATATGTGACACGTCATGAGAGAGTAATTTTAGTGTATATTATCGATGAGGTGGTCATATCATAAAAATAAATCATGGTGCATACATTTATATTCCAGAGATGATTTAAATGATATGGGTGTAATTTTTTGAGGTAGAGTCCATTGACGAGATATTTAAGGAAAGTCTCACATGGCTTTGCTAAGATGTATTCCCCTTGAGGAGACAATGTTTAATAATTTATGTGCCCTTCCATAATGTCTCAAAATTCCCCTATCCTAAGGATTATTTCGAAACATTGTAGCAAAGCACTAAATCCCCTTTGGTGAATGATCGAGGGGTGGCATTGTGGTAGAAAGAGGATTTAGTCCGCTTTTTGTGTGCTTTATTATGTTGGAGAGATTCTCACCGACTTTTTTCGATGTGTTCTAGCTGCACCAAACTTTTCTCTAAACGTGTGGTGTCAGAGAGAAGTTTGATGGCCGAGTTTAAGGTAGGGATATTGCACTTGATGGCGAGAACCACTTTGACCCCATAAAATAATTGGAAGGGTGTGAATCTCGTAGATGCTTCGACTGCGCTATGGTATGCCCATAAGGATGAAAACACCATGTAGTGCCAATTGGGTTTATGGTTGCTCACCATATGCTACAACACTGTTTTGAGAATTTTTTTGACAAATTCTATTTAGCCATTGGACTGAGGTTAGTATTGGGAAGCAAACTCATGAGAGAAATCAAGGTGCAATTAGGATAGCTCCTAAAATATCTCGTTCTCGAAAATTTTTCCATGATTGAAGACCAACTCCTTGGGAACATCAAACCATGTTATGAAATGGTTAAAGAAAAATTGAGAAAAAATGTTGGCAGTTTTATGATATATGGGCATGGCCTCTACCCATTTGGTGAAGTAGTCAAAGATGACCACAATGTACTTATGGTTTCTTGAAGATGGGGGATTTCAAGTCATGAAGTCTATGTCCAATTTACAGAAGGGGCTGACGATGATGACTAGGTGTAGAGGAGTTGGTGGAGCTCGCACCTTATGAGTGTATCTTTGGCACCGCTCACATCTCTTGATTGCTTGAATACAATCATGGAACAGGGTGGGCCATAGATAACTGATACAAGGTATTTTTTGAGCAGTGGCCTCCTCAAGATTCACTGTGGAAATCATTTAAGACATTCTCAGCTTGTTTGTGAGTAATGCATCGACGAAGGATGGTGTTGATTCCTTGATGATAGAGGACATCCCACATAAGGAGGTAACGTGGGTATTGATGGAAAATGCGCCTCCGGTAGTCGCTAGTAAGTTGAGGTTCGAACTTTTAAGTTCGTAAAAAGAGAAGGATGTCGTTGTAGCAAGGGTCATCCATTGATACAAAGAACAAATGTTTGTCAGAGAAAACATCATTAATGGGGGACCCTTGGGTCTTTTTTGGGAGTTATGTGATGAACTCAACAAGGATACGTGTCTTATTTATATTGGGGAAGAAAATTGTATATCAAATTCCTACAGGATAACTACCCATCGAGCATATTTTTGGTTCATCATACGACGAGTGAGAAAATATCTCATCGGGTTGATATTTGCTATTACGGTTGTGGTCCATAAGATGATATAATGCTGAATATTTTGTACAGAGAGTACTAGGGAGAAGGTTATCTTTTCAGCTGACTCATACTTCAAGGCAGCCCCAGAGAGGTTCTTGTTGATGTAATAGATTATGTGTTCTCTATTATATTGTCCCTCTTGGACTAATACCATAGAGATGGCTATGTCAGATGATGATAGGTAAAGGGTATAGTCCTTATTTCGGTTAGGGGGGATAATTAATGGAGCTTGAGATAATGCATCTTTTATGGCTTCAAATTATTTTTTTGTCTGCTCATCCTAGTGGAAGGGAACATCCTGACGAAGAAGGCACAAGAAGCCATGCACAGAAGTAGTGTAGTCACGTATAAAGTAACGTAAGAAGTTTTCCTTACCCTGCAAGCTTTATAACTGCTTTAAATTTTTTAGAGGTGATATTTCCCAGATGGCCTGGGCTTTGAGAGGGTCGACTCTAATACCTTGCTGGGAAACAATGAATCTCAATAGTCTTCCTGTGTTGATGTAGAAGAAACACTTGAGAGGGTTCAAGCATAGGTAATAGTGTCCACATATCTAAAACACTAGGCGGAGATCCTTCTATGATCAAAATTATTTGCGTGCTTTTTAAATCGTACAGTGAGGTGTTCCAAATATGCAAGAATGAGATGAGATATATCATTAAAGATATAATACATGAATTGATGGAAGGGGGTCGCCAATATTTTTAAGACCAAAGGGCATGACTCAGTATGTGAATGTGCCCCATGGGGTTGTGAAAGATGTTTTATACTAATCTGTATGGCGAATTTGAATATGATTATACCCAAATAACCCATCCATGAAGGATAGTGCTTGTTGACCGACAAAAGCGTTGATAACTTGGTTGACGAATGGTGTAGGGTAGTTGTCGCTGGGACATGCTTTGTTGAAATCGTTAAAATCAGTATAGACGTGAATGGTGCCCTATTTTTCATGATGGGTATATGGTTGGAAACCAAATATGTGTAAGCGACAGGATAAATGAAACCAAATTTTTGGAGCTTATCGATTTTCGGCTTGATTTCTTCTGCTTCAAAAGGATGGAGATGATGCTGCTTTGTCCTAATGGGGTGGGCATCAGGCCAAGTGTAAATATGGTGATCCACAATGGTGGGACTGATGCCTGACATTTCAGAGTAATCCCATACAAATAAATCCCTATATTATTGGAATTTGGAACATGGTTGTGTTTGAGGCCATCTCATCTTCAGAGCATGCTTCCCCCAGTGGGATATCTTCGAGTATGTCAGGTTTGTTTTAAATATCATATTAATGGTAGGTGATATATTTAACATGTTCCCTTACTCGAATGCATCTGGTGTTTGGATGGGATTTTTACCAATCTACATGTGCTGGTGGTAGGAAATACTTTGATTATATTGTGCAAATATCATGGCTTGGTGCATCAATAGGAACAAATGAATTTTCAGGTAGAAAAATGAACTGTGATGCATGGCGTCCCATGGAAATTCGGATTTTTTCATGCCCTCTAGAATATATTCATCTAAGTTTAAAAAATTCAATAATGTTGAATTGGGTTGTACGAGGCCGTGAGGGTGGAGTTCAGTCCTAGATGTGTTGGTAGTCAAGCAAGAATATGATTTAGTGGTTGATTCCGTAGAACCCAACAAAGTTGACCGTGTGAAGGTGGGATGGGTTTTCACCATCAGTGATGGTACCATTGTTTTGGTTGGTTTAGTAGTATCGACACCAAAAAAATGATAAGAAGACAATATGAATCAGAGCTCCTACGGAAGAGGAAATGAATATTATATGATGTTGCATGTCATCAACATTAGGTGGTGGTAAAATCTTCGTAATGGCAGATTGATGATGAGTGGGAGTAGGTTCCCGTGCTAACGTTGGCGTACTAGGAGCCAATGCATCTTACACCATGCGAGTTTGGTTTGTAGGGGTATAGTGAACTTTCGGGTGCCGAATTCTAAGCTGCCCAAATGTTTATAACAAAGGACATTTCTCAGACCTATGAGAGTCGCTAGTATATACATTGCATGGAGGACTACTGCTAACATGAAAAATGGTGTGGATGTCAACATATCCCATAACACGAGACAATGACAAATGGTTGGTCTCATAAGGTGGGGCACTCCTGGGCACCGACCACCTCCTGATCTTAGTATCGACATGACACATGACCTTGAAATCTGTTTGTCTCAAAGCTATTCTTGTTTCTCGAAAATGTGGAAGGTATTAGAAAGTCAGCTTATGATGTGCTTGGGAGTAGATGTGATAATGATTGCGTGAGCATATATCTTTATTTGAGCGAGTATTTCGTGGAATATGAACCAAAAAGCATAATACGTCTCTAATCTTGCCTAATTCTTGACATCGATTGACTATATGGTCAGGTCTGTCACATAGGGCGCATGTATGGGGAGGTTTTGACAATATTCCCTAAGGCCATTTTTCCATATTCTAGATCCATGGTGATGGGTGTCTGGATGAATTACAAGAAGTGATTTTTCCTCGAACATGTATAATATGGTCCTAGATCTATAATCCCTCACTAGTGTATTTTTATCTGCAGATTGGGAATATGTTTGGACAAATGTTGAATTCTCAACAATTAATTTGCACATAAAATCTAATGTTTAACAAAATCGTGGAAGGTTTGGGAAAAACTGGGTATGATGGTTTCACGTATAAATGTGGTAGCTATGAAATTTATGCCTAGGTTTGTTGCTAGGGACAACTTGGGGGGCGGGTACCATTTCCTAAATGCTGGTAACTCAAGACACTAATTAACCTGATGTTCCAGTTTATTGCATAAGGCACATGTGGAGGTAGGTTGAGGTGTCACTAATTTTGGTTTCCTTCTCATATGGTGGGAGGTTGCGTGACAATGGGCACAAGAGGAATATGAGCATGAAGCTTCTTCCTTAAAAACATTGTTGTCAAGGTAAATCCTCTCTACGGACAGAGACGATCCCTCTAGCCCTAGAGTGGTCTAGAAACAAACAAGACAAACAAGCGTCTACTTTCTTAGATTACATCCAATTGGAAACTAACGATAGGAGTACCTACCTTAAAATTATGTCGATTACTTGTTCCCTTGGAGTGCATGAACTTATCTTTTGCTCCAGATCATGTTCCTTTTTCCTATTTACCTTCAATACTGTGGCAAGAGACAGAATACAATACAGAACGAGATATAACAAATAATAATTATATTGAATGAAATATATCTAAAAATCAAGGAGTATTATACTTTTCATCATAATAAAAAAAAAATGGAAAGTAAAAACCAATTGTATTATTTTAATAATAAGAAATGGGAGTTACAACCTTCACCTTGATGTCAGAGCTCTCCTTTGATGGGTCTGAATCCAAGCACGTCTCCAAAACACTCTTTTCCAAGCTTAACACAAGGAGGCTAAAGATCTAAACTATCTCTTTCTATAGCTGAAGCATTCTTCATATTCTTCCTCTATTCGTTATTCTTTCATTATAGCAGAGGTATATGGAAAGGGGTCATTTTATAGCCATGAGAGGAGGGGACATGGATCCTCATAATATGGAAGGAGGAGTTATCTCCTTGAGTGGTTCCTCTTTTGTAGAAAAACCAAAAGGATAAACCTCGACTATATCATGATAAAAAAAAATCTAGCTCTCCGCTCTTGAAGCTTCTAGGCTATGAAGCTTTGTTTCCTTTTATGAAACACTTCCAGAAGTGGATAAGAGCGAGTATAGGGTCCATAACAGCGTCAATCATTGCAGGTCACAGGCTAAGGATTTTAAATAAGTGCTGGTGATACACTGGGTGGTCGTGCTGCTCCAAAAAATTAGGTTTTTAGGGAGATTATCTCAAAATGAGTCAAAGAGGAATTGATCTTTAGACTTTGTGGGATCAAGGGCATATGCTCCATGATGGCAAAAGTACACATGGATCATTGTATAAGTTCTCCAATATCTAAGAACAGGGAGTAAAAGGAGAGTGAAAAAATGTTGTGTAACAGATGCCCCCTAAAGCATGAAGGCAGAACGAGAGTGAGGGTTGAAATGCTTTATGAGTACGTGCAAGGACCAGGACATCGTCATCGAAAAACCTGTGTATCAAGCATATAGATACATACATAACATAAATATTTGATAAAAATACATGAACACAAGGCATTGATGCATCCATCCATAAATAGATCATGTAAATGGATCCATGGTATGAGCACAATCATCCAGAATAAGAAGGATCACAAATGTGGACTCACGATATGGTCACAACCATCCATTTGAAAGAGTCATGTATACAATCATGAATAAATCATATCACCTTGCAGCTTGGACTTTATAAAAAAAAAACCAGGGTCTTGTGCTCCATCACGACCCAATAAAGTACAAATTCAAGCATGCAAATGAATGAGATGAAGTCGAACATGCAAGAAAATCGCCTAATTACTAGGCAATGATGTAAACTATTAACAGGCACGAGAGGGACCACCAATAATTACAATGGTCCTCAAGGTACCACCAGTACATCTCACGAGATGTGAATAAGGAACTAAATTCGAAAATTTGTGAAATCCCTCAATCGAAGGCCAATGATGTGAACCTGTCGTCGAATGCGAAGAACTTGCCATTAGGGCATGCAAGGGAGTCTCTAGATCAGCTTCCCAGATATTGAGTTGAATTCAATAAGAAGTGATCTACCGAAGGAGGGCCATGATGTATCCCACATCATCGAAACGAGAGAGAAGAAACAAGATGGTTGTGAATCAATACGGGAACAAATAATCTAGTAATGAATGAGTTGTAGAAGGGACTGACTGTTCTTGAACATATCGGTGACACGACTCCCGAGTTTGGAAATTTTTTGACAAGACATAAGATCATAGGTCATGGTGACATGGAAGAGATCAGATGGGAGGAAAAATTGAATAAACCAAACCCCAGAAGGTAAGTGACAAATTGAGGATGACCCAAACCCGACACGAAACAGAGGATGTGTCATGTTCAAGAGTGACATACTGCCGACACAACCGATAAATACTTCCATCCCCCCCCCACCATTTCTGGCGAGTACCCCAATTATTTTTTAATACAAACTTGAAGGGGATAGCATATTCTTGTCATATAAAAACATCCTTCAAATGAATCCATCCTAGTAAATTTTATGAGTCATAGGAAGGAGAAACTCGGTCTTGTCATGGTGACAAGTCTAGTGTCATTTAGTTTTAACGAGCCTGAAAAAGGTAGAATTTGACATATTTTTAATGTTTCGGGAGTTTGAAAAAGAAGTAGAAAAGAAAAATCCAAATTTCCATTTTCGTAGATAGTCTTTCGAATACAAAAAGGTAGAAAACAATATTCGAGAGAACCTCTTATTCATGATTAAATAAGGTACTCATTTTTTGTAAATAGTTTATCTCAACCCTAAAAACTGGTAAATGTATACTGGGTAAACAAAGTTTCGTTTCCTTTAACGAGTTCAAAACGACAAGTACTTAGAAATATTTTCAATTTTCAAGAGTCAGAAAAGAGCTGAATGTTGCTTCCTCCTGGAGGAATGAGTGGTATAAAGGATAGCAACTGGTTCCGGTTATGGTGGAACTGCTCAAAACAAGTAAAGGTTAATAGGTTCGCTAACAAGACTACTCATTGCAGCAGTTCCTAAGGAACCAGTAAAACAACCAAGTGAAGGCATATGATCAGCCAAGTAGATGGTGACAATGGAATGAGAAAACTTAGGTTCATCTCAAAAAAATAGGCTGATAAAATGGCAATCAAAAGAAGTGTAATGATAATGGTTTCATTTTTTACATAAGCTTCAAACACGAGAAAGTCTGCTTGAAATTGGTTTCATTTTTTTTTACAATCTTAAAACAAAGGCAAACTATGATTGGAATAAGTTTGCATTCCCCTAGCACAATGACTAAAAATTTGAGGTACATGCCCCCCCAGCTTTAGTTAATTCACTTGATTAGACTTCTGGTTACTAACAAGTGGATGGAATGAAGGTTCATTTACGAGATCAAGTGAAAGACTTGACTGGGATTTTACGAGATCTGATAAAAGACTCGAATTGAAAGGGGATTTGTTTCACTTTTTAATGAGATTGAAATAATAAAAGAACTATTCTCATGAGACCTATTTAATTTTTTAATGAGGTTGAAATAGTAAAAGAACTGTCCTCATGACACCTTGTTTCATGTTTTAAAGAGCTTGACACAAGAAAAGGAACTATGCTCTGAAGAGCTTGTTTCATTTTTTAAGGATCTTGACACAAGAAAAGGAACTATGCTCTGAAGAGCTTGTTTCATTTTTTAAGGATCTTGACACAAGAAAAAGAACTATTATTTGGAAACCTTGGTCATGAATCATAATAAGTCATGGATTATAAGAGGTTCTCATTTTATTGGAGAACAACACTATGGAAATCAGGGTCCAATTCCCCCCAATGCATGATGCACTATATCATTTAATAGACCATCAGTGGATGCGGGCATGGAACAGGTTGCCACATAATTAATCTATGGCGGGGAAGATACCACTTGCATGTAAGGACAATTTAGGGATGATGGTTGACGGGGATCCAAATTAGGACCAATGAAAGACATCTGATCAATGATCATAATCATTCCTTCATGTGGAAAACATATCACATGAAATAAAGAAGAGACAAGAGCTCCCATGACATAAGTATAGTCACGCCCAAGGAGTAAGTTAAAATACAAGGGGCCTTGGAAAACCATCACATCTATATAGAAAGTCTTTCATGCCAAAGTAATAGGCAACTTATGAAGGATCCCTAACGGTTGACTGGTTCCTCTGTTAAAAGCTAACTTATTTTGGGTAACTGGCACAAGCTGCGGAGAACCAAAAGCTTGGGAGGTATTTGAGGAAAAAATACTAACAGATGCACCTTCATCTATTATTGTGCTAGGTACGACCACATTATAGGCTTGTACCATGATATCAAAGGGCATGCAAGAAGTAATATGATATCCCGTCAGTCGACTCCAATCGAAATAAGCGACCAAACTACTTGGAGGGGGTGTCGTGGGAATGGGAGAACTACCTCCTTGTGTTATGAGAATGGGAGGATCACCCTCCTGTATCGTGGGAACGAGAGGATTTCCATCCAATCCCTAAGAATTTGAAGAAACAAAAAGAATTTGAGTGGTATGCGATTTACTCTCTACAGGAAAGGCCTAATCAACCATAGGTGGAATCAGGTCAACTGTTTTCTCAACCAATGGTTGGTCAGGAATAGAATCATGGGATTGATGTTCGGAGAGAGTGGGATTGAACATAGATGAATTTTGATCAATCACTTGATCAACTAGTAGAATATTAGGGGAAAAATTCTGGTAACCAGTAGGAAGGTAGGGCTGAGAAGCCGTAAGGCACTAGCACATATGGTCAATTTTCCGATACTTTAGTTTCGACAATTTTGACGTATTGACGGAAGGTTCCCCAATTTTCCTCAATTTTTTTAATCCCACCATGCGGTGTCGCTCTTGCAATGCCGATGGCGACATTGTCACTCTTGTGACACTACGAAAAAGCATTGCTATTACAATGCACCCGGGTAGGGTGTCACAATAGCGAAAATCATAGAAGACAACATCGCTATAGCGACTTCCATGTTATGTGCGTAGGTATACCAATGTTCATCGATGTTCTAATATGCTACACGGCATAAAAATGTATGACTTCCTCCTGTTGGTCATAGTGAGCTAGTGGTATTAGTATAGTTAGAATCCTTGTTCTCTTCTACATATTATTTGTAAGCATAATAATATTAGTTGCATTAGGAATCTAGTGATCATAGTGAATGAGTAATAGGGATTCTTGTTGCGTTAGTCATAGTTCCATTAGGAATAGCACTATTATCCCAATTATGAGACAAGATCGAAATAACATTTCCCTATGTTTCTATTTTATTCATATTACTAGTCATAAATATTTCTCCTCCTTAATATTTAATTTTATTTTAAACTTATTAATATTACTAGTCTTAAACATATCACCTCCTTAATATTTAATTTTTTTTAAAAATTATTTGTCATGTACACAGAGTTTTCATTGTCAGATAGTCATGGTGGGATGTGCATAGGTTGGGAATTTTCATTGTCCAAGGGTTTTTAGAGCTTAGGAATTTTCATTGTCAGATATTCATGGCGGGATATGCGTAGGTTGGGAATTTTCATTGTCCCGAGGTTTTCATAGCTTATTAGCTTAGTACTTTACATTGTCAAGGGTTTGCATAGAAGAACTACAAGGAGAACCTGGTAACGATAGATTGACCGACCCTGAATTTCCCAAGAATTTCCCAACTCTTCAAATGACATGAAGGGCATGCTACAGGTAATATTTGCATTTTCCTTATAGTTTATATGTCTAATTTACTATTGCATTTTTTTTTCTTTTGTAAGAGGGATTTTCTCGGGATTACCCTCTCAAAATTTTTGAGGGTTTTACTATATCTTCCATCTCAAAATTCTTTGATTTAAGCAGTAATAGGGTTCTTATGAAATTTTTTTGAGGGTTTTACTGTATATTCCATCTCAAAATTCTTCGATTTAAGCAGCAACAGGGTTCTTCTGTTGATTTTTCATTGAAAAACTTCCTGGGTTTCAATGGGGTAATTTTCTTTAAGTCAGAACCTATTGAAGTATATTACTGTTCGAAAATTTTCTTGATGTTTGCAAAATTAGTATTTAAGAAAAATGTTTTGTTTGGCACATTTTGTCGGTATATTCTATGAATAATTATTTGTGGAGATGACAGCCAGTTTAGGGTTTTTTTCATTTGACCATTTAGGAAGCATTTGAATCCAAATATTTATTCCCAACTCTGCTGGTATGGAGGATTTACTAGTTACATTTTATTTACAAGCGGTAGGGAGGGTTTTATTCACACAGTCATTTCTTGGTTTGGTTATTCATGTATGGGTAAATTGAGTCTTCCCACACTCGCCAGTGCTATAAACGATGTGTAACATGAATGAGCCCCTCAATGCCATCAATATTACTGATGTTTCCTTCACATTCACCATAGCCAAGGAATCCCATGTTTCCTTTGTACTACTCTTTGTTGCCTCGATTAACAACACTAACGATCACCGCAAGTGAAGTTACAAGAAGAGAAACCAGCAGATGTCTCTTCCTTATATGCGAGGGATCCCTGAATGAAATCAAAATCTCAGTATGAACACAGAGAAATTATGGAGTGTGTGAGTGCTTTATGGGCCCTCCAAATGATCTACGTTGTTCAATTTCTAGCCGGTCCTTCTAATGGTGGGGTTTTTATAAGTTATATTTTTGTAATGGGCTTTCTACGATCTCTTACTTAGGCCACATAAAAGAGATTCCATCCAATTGCAATGAAAAAGATGCTTCTCTTTCATTTTTCCTAAAAATTTTAAGATCATCCCTAACTAAGAGATTTAATTCTGACAGGACTGTCTTTTGACAAGTCATTGAAGTTTAAACAGATTGAGGACCCATTAAAAACTCAAGAACACATGGTTTTCAACTGAAACAAAGTGTGAGTATCCTGATGTGATCCCTTATTCCTATTATGTAAATCTTGATTATAGAAGCATGGTCACTCCACAGTGAAACCTTACAATGGATCTGGCTGAGGAATATGATCTGTAACCTCACAAGTAACTAGTTCCAAATACTTTTGAGTGCCATATAGGCGCATAAGAGGTGTAATATCCAATTCTCTCTTTTGACTGGGAGGACAAAAAGGCTATGCAAAACTACAGTTTGCAAGTCTTGCTTTATTTGGTGGAAATTGGTAGATTTCCAACCAAACAAAACTCCTTAATTGAGGAGTCTAACCACAATTTTTAAAGCCTAATATCAAGTTTCTTTTAGTATCATTAACTCCCTTCCATTTTTTTAAGATTGACAAAAACATGGCTCTAGAGTGAAGGGCTTCATGCAATTTGTAAGTGTCAAACACAAATATAGGCTGATCAAACTTCCACCTCTATTCCCTCTAGATTTACCCCTCAATTAAGCCATTCGTTATAAAAATAAATCCTCTTCAAGTATAAGCAATTTTCTATAGCTGCTATACAATATTATTCACACACAACTTGGGTAATATTCATATCGTAGGGAATTCATCTAGCTATTTGAGAAATGCATTTACAATTTTCATATCATTTATTACTTCACAACGATAACATCTTCCATTGATGACCATATTTATTATATGATGTAAAATGAACACAGAAAACCGTTGCATGGAATTTGATGTGAAATTATCATCACGTTTTTTTTCTATAGATGCTATATAATATTCTCCACTAGAAACTTTGGTAATGTTCGCACACTTGGGAATTCATAAATATACAATTTTATGCATCTTGTATTATTTCACAAGGAAAACCTGTACCAACCTCTGCCATTGATGACCATATTTATTAACAAACATGGATGGAAAAATTTTCTTATTGAAACTTCATTCAATATCTCAAAAAAAACATTTATAAGAATATATCCAAAGTAGAAGAATATGTCTTATTATATTTCTAATGTAAGGAACATAATGAACTCTCAAAACCTCTATGAAATAAATATACCTGCTTTCTAGTCTCAAGCATCATCCCCATAGGGACCATCTTCAGTGCATCGATTTAGACAACTTGGAAGACATAGTTCAACCTCAACACAACATACATTGTTATGAATGAAACTGAGATCTATCCCTTCATAACGTATATTTTGTCTCTCTAGATCCCATATCATTAGTTAACATTATATAATTTACAACACAGTACTTAGAAGCTTTAGAACTACAGGTCCTGAGATCAAAAACACTGCATATAAAAGTAAAATTTAGTTGACTAGGAATGGACGAAAAAATATAGTTGATAAAAAATTTATAAGGCCTACTAGGATATTGTCTTGAGAGAAGTGACATACAAACCCTAATTAATAACTAAATTTGAGGTCAAACGTATCATAGGAGCATCAAAGTTTTATGCTAGAATAAATGTTACATATGGCATATTTCACACATGAAAAGAAATTTTCTATGAAATAAGTGCCAATCTCCAAATAAATTGAAATTTCCTTTTTAAAAAAATTCTAATATCCCAAATCCATCCATCAAAATAAATTATCAACCTGTCCTCAAAGAGGCTAGAGGTCATCCTTTTCATCACAAAAACCTGCAGTAACCATTAAAAAAATCTAAAGCTTTATAGTTAGGCTATGAAACAACCCTTTCCATAGGTAGCCTTCGTCAAGTATTAGAAATGAATGGATAAAATTTGTTGTAGGTTGATTTATATTGTTAATAAGATGTTGTAAGACTCGACAAAGCCGCTATCCTCATTCAGAGTTTTCATTTCTTGAAACTATTGGACTATTGAAACTACTCTTCACCATTTTTATATAAGGTTTGAAAATTTTTGTTCCTCGCTCAACACTTACCCTTAGACCATCATTTACCTTTGTGATTATTCTTGAACCAACAACCTATT